>VXAA01001598.1:38636-53431 GCA_013399115.1 Anseranas semipalmata
GGGCGAGCCCCGAGCCCTGCCTCCCGCCACGCTCGGCAGCGAGCACGGCCACGGCCCCCCCCCTCCCGCCCCTTCCCCGCTGCCGTCCCGGGGACGGGGACGAGCCTCGGCGCTGCCCGCCCCCGGGCGGGGCGGGGAGGCTGCTGAGGGGACGGGAACCGAAACCGAAAGGGAGCTCGCAGCCATCTTGCCGGGGTGGCCGGTGGCCCGCAGGTCGCCCGGCACCGGCTGCGCTCTGCCAGGGCCGCTCTGCGGGTCGGGCTTTGCTTTTGCCGCTTCCTTCCTGACAAAGGAAGCGACTTGCGCGAGAGCCTATGGACAGGACCGAGGTAAGAGCGTTAAAAAACAAACAAACAAACAAAAAAAAATCCCTCTTCCTGCCCACCAGGATTTCTGTCCTGCGTTTGGCTTGGGGTCCGCTTCCCGCGGAGTCTGTGTTGTGTCGGGTGGGCGAAATGAGCCACGGTGGCGGTAGCTGGGTGCAGCCGTCGGTTGCCAATCAACTTGTTTAAAGAGTGAACTTTGACATGGCCTTGAGCTGTATTTGATTCTGCATTTACTCTGCTGTTCAAATGATTTTAGGAATGAAGTACCTCACGTGCAGCCTGCCTCCTTTCTCCTCCTCGCTGTTTAGCTGCTGCCTCTCTTACATTTCACCTGTCGGCGCTTGCACCATGTGGCTGCAAAGCTCTCCTTGTATTCCCCCAACGGTCTCTTTATGAAGGAAGGGAACTTTCTTTATGAACGTAGTTCTCCGAAGAAATTCTTAGTCATATGAAGGCAGGTGACGTAGAGGTCACCGAGAAGGAGGTAGGACAGGGGGCGTAGCAGAAGGTATCGGTTGCATGTTTTTGTCCACTCAGTTTCACAAGCAGCTCTGGTGGAAGGGCTAAACTATATCCCGTGCTTGGTTTCTTTTCTTTAAAAAACGTGTAAAAAGCTTAGACCTATGTCCTGTAGCCCAGGGGGATGGCACAGCTGTCAGAGATGCGAGTAAAATTTGGGCAACAGTCCCCAAACACCTTTCATACTGTTACGAAGCGTGCACCTATCCAATTTCTCTGTGTGTTATCACTTTACTTCTCTTGCGGTGTGATGCTTTACCTCTGTAGGTCATGTGCTGTCCAGGAAGGAGCGGACATTTAGGGTTTCAGACTTCTGGCCACAAGTCTAAAAACTGCTGGGAGCCTGTTGCAGCTCTGTTCTGCCCCGTGTGAGCTGCTTCACCTTTTTGCGCAGCTGTTTCTCTCTTTGCAAGACAGATCTGTGCTTCTTGCCTCCCTGAGGGCAGAGAAGTGAAACTTGCTCGTGTCTTGGAAGTGCCTGGTGAGCCTTCGGCTGAAGGCATTGCCAAAAGACAGACTGCCTCTGTGCAGTCAGCTCGAAATTCAGCCCCACGAGAACAGGGGGTCAGTCTTTATTTAAAGCTGTTTTCTCGTGGTTGCCTTCACCTGTGATTCCTGACTGCTGGATTTTGTGCTGGGCAGACATAATTTGCCATTTGTGCTTACATGAATAATTTAAACTCTGTGGAAAGTAGGAAAGCTTGACAAGGTGAAGATGCTTCAAATGTCTCAGTAGCAGGGAGGCTGTTCAGACTGCATTTCTGGAAGCATGTAATTGTGTAATTAGGTTTTGAATTCCTGTTTTTTCCCCTCCTAGCAGGTGTCTGTTCAGGACTGGAGAGTGCAGAGCGAACCACAGCTTCCCTTTTCCTGGTGCAGAGGCAGCCCGCTTCACACTTGTGCTCCAGCAGTGCGCTATGAACAGAGGCACTGGTCGAGGCAAAGGTTCATATTTTACTCGTTCAAGACATAACTACTCCAACACTAATCCAGGTTTTTTTAACCGCCCCCATACCCCACAGCAAACTAATCGGGAAGCCTTTTCACACCAGCAGTTCCTAGCAGAGCAGGACGGTGAAGTCTGTTTAATTCAGGAACCGTGGTCGTACAACGAACCGCGCGTCAGAGGCTGGCAAGCTGTGGCACCGGCTCCTGCAGGGAGATGGCAAGCCAGCCACAGCAGAGCAGGATGGCATAGATTCTCCAACAAGTGCCAGTGGGTAGAAACTTCATCACGTTGTCACCCTCCTCAGTACCACTGTCAGGAGAACTTGGAGAGAGATTCTGACACCATCAGTCTGAATTTCCAGAGACTGTCTCTTGCTGGGCAGAGCTGTGAACAAGAAATTCTGAGTATTTTCAGGCAGCTTGGGGTGGGGAAAACTTGTACTGTTCATGATCTTGCACGGAAGCTTAAAACTCAAAAGAAGGAAGTCAATCGTATTTTGTATAAACTCCTCAGAGAAGGCAAATTGCACAAAGGTGGAGAGACACCGCCACTGTGGAGGATTGCCAGCCCAAGCGCGGGGAGAGAAAGAAACCCTCCTGAGCAGCAGGGAGGTAACACAGACCCAGCTTCTGAGAGCAGAGGAGGAGAGAGGAGCACGGCTGGTTTGGGAGACATCGGTCCCATGATGGCTGAGACAAAGGACAAGATCTGCAACTACTTGTTCAGCGTGGCAGAAACAACGGCACTCAACCTTGCCAAAAACATTGGGTTTTCAAAGGCCAAGGACGTTAACGCCTTTCTTAGTGCTCTGGAGAAGCTGGGAGATGTCTACAAGCAGAACTCAACCCCTCCGCGATGGTCCCTGACAGACAGGAAACGGGAGCGGATGCAGATGCGGCTAAAGGCCAGTGCAGCAGCAAAACCAGTGGATCCCGCACCTGAGTCAAGTTTGCCACCGTCCTCTGTTCCTCCAGATCCACAGGAGATGACTGTAGCTCCACCACCAGCAGCAACAACATCAGAACCAAGTATAGAAAACGGACGGCAGCCTTTGGGACAAACTGTTCAGAGCGATGCCAGTGACACAGAAGCAGCCATGCCTGAGGACGCTAAGCCCGTATTTTCTGGTTTCAGTAACTATGATAGCTCTGAAAATGGCAGGTGGGCCTCGGATGATATCCCAGATAACCTGAACACTATCAACAAGCAGCCTGACGAGTCAGAGTCCATCATGAATTCCCAGTCTTCCCCCAGTTACGCCGCCCAGTTTGACACTGCTTTCCCATGTACGCCTGTAGAGAAACTAATGGCTTGTCAGGAGAAGAACCCGGTGAGTGGCCTTACCGAATATTCCCAGTACACCTACCAGCACTGTGAGTTTGCCATGCTGGAGCAGAGTGGGCCCTCTCACGAGCCACGGTAAGAAAATTTCCTAAGTTCCCTGAGCTGTCTTTTTGCTTAAATTAACTTCAACCAGCTTCACCTCAGTCTTGTCCTGAAGGGCCTGCTCATTAATGTTTACTTCGTTTTGGACTGAGTAGCCTAGTTGATTCCTTGCAGCAGCTTTTAAAAAAAAAAAAAAGGCTAAAATTTAACCCCAGGCAGCCTGGATTTGGTAACCCTGCACCTCATTCTGTGTAACAGAGGGATTTAATCACTTGGCTTTCAGTTAGATTACAGAGAGAAAGTAAAACTGGCATTTCTGGGGTACCTCTCACTTACCCAAATGCATTCAAGATGTTCTCACTGTGGAAGTGGTATAAAGGGAGCCCCAAACAAAGCACTCGGGTGCAGATATCTTGGGTTAGATGAGGTGAACCCACTCGGAACCTCTCTGGTGTAGCAGGTCAGAGCAGAGCGCAGCATGACGCTACGGTTTGTAGAGTCAGTCTCTGGAGTCCTGCCTCCACTTGCTAAATTGTGGCTGTTCCTGAGCACCAGCGAGACGGTGAAAAGTATGTATGTGCCACACTGGGATATGTCAATAGACTCGCTAGACAGGAAAATTGGCCTGATTTCTAAAGACAGAGTCCCAGGCTTTTTTTGTAAGGGGTGACCTGCATGGATTCAGCCCCACAACCCATCTCCAGATCCCATTTGACCCCTTTTCTCTGGAAGCAAGTTTCCTCTGCATAGGGCTGGAGGCCAGGAGAGAAGCCATATAGCACTCACGAGGAGGAGGGAGACAAAAACGTCAAAGGCAAGAGGTTTACGTGAGGCAGCGCCTCTCTGAGATGGTGTGAATGCACTGGGGAGTTCACAAGCACTTCTGGGTAGTCGGGGAAAATGCCGGAGGGACAAATGACCCAGAATGACCAGGTGCAGGTGGAACCATGCAGGCTGCTTTTAAGCTTTCTTCCTCCCTGTGCGGGAGACACAACGGAGCTGCTCTTTGCGTGCAGCCATTACACTTCTCGGGCTGTCTTTGGCACCTGCGGAACAAGACGATCCATCCTTTTCTTTCAGAACGAAATCTAGAGCTGTTGGATGTCTCATGAACAGCTCTGAAAATGTTATGAAGCGAGGCCCAGATGTAGAGCTGTTAGGGCATCCCTGATATTTTTGGCCTTTCTGCACATGGCAGCTAGCTGCTCCTTCTCACCTGAATTCCAAGAGCAATTGCTTGCGATGAGAATACCACAGTTTTGCCTTTTGGTTTACCTTGCTTGTTTTTTTTTTTTTCTTTCAAAGATTTAAGTTCCAGGCCGTGATTAACGGGCGCCGATTCCCACCAGCAGAAGCAGGCAGCAAAAAACTTGCTAAGCAGGAGGCAGCAGCTAATGCTATGAAGATCCTGATGCATGAAGCAGAGAATGGAAGAGCTGATGGAATTAAATGTGAAGAGCCATTTCCATCCAACAATTCTGAACCAGAACTGGTGAGTCTTGTCTTCTGTTTTTGTGGGTCTGGTCAAACAGTGCTTAGCCTGAAATCGGTTTCCTCTGTTTTTTTGCTGTAGCCTTTGCATTCAGAGCCAGAGTCATCTGCGCCAGCTCACCTGAACCTGCTTCCTGGGAAGCACCCTATCAGCGTGTTAATGGAATACGGACAGAAATCAGGGAACACGATTGAATTCCAGCTGCTCTCTCAGGATGGCCCACCTCATGATCCTAGGTATGGCATGTTGTTGTCAGCTTTGGGGAGGATAGAAACCCTTTCTTTAATATCCCTTCTATTCAGCATGCTACCCACAGTCTTGTACTCGTTGTTGACCTAGCTGAGTGCTTCTCTTATCTGAGGAGTCTGGGCATGGCTTCTCCAAGACATCTGCCTCCAGAAAGAGACCAAAAATAATGTCTTTTCTCAGAGAAAAAGGATGCTGTTTGTTTTACCGAACCAGGAGCAGCTTCTAGTCCTGTACCATACCTGGTAGTGCTGTACTGGGATTTCGAACTATTTGAGGCCATCGTGGTAGATTTAAATTGGAGATAATGCAGAAGGATTTAACTTGAACTGGGAGAAAGGGGATAATAAGCAGACCGAGACATCTATGCTTAACACTCTTCGTATGCTATAATGTCCTGTCAGGTTCAGCTACTGTGTGAAAATGGGTGACCAAATTTTCCCTGCTGTGGTAGGAAACAGCAAGAAGGGAGCAAAGCAAATGGCAGCAGAAGTTGCTGTGAAGATTCTTTCTGGAGAGTCTGTGCCACATGTCTCACCCGAACAGGTACAAAGAGCTCCTTTATAAGACCCAAGTATTTTGTTGTGTCATATTCCCCCTTTATTTTATATTCCATTGGATTTCACCCCACAAGGTCATTTTCTGGCTCTGGTAGAGGTTTGCTGAGTCCTCTTGGCCTGCAGTAATACCAGCTGCTGAGTATTTAACAGCCTTCTCCTGTCTAACTCTGCTCTAGCCGGTCGTGAAGCCCCAGGGCGAGCAGTCCACGCACGGTTGTGGAGCACAGATCATCGCTCCAGATGAATCCAAGGCAGCAAAAGCAAAGGGTGTTGGGGAGCTCATCAAATACCTTAACGTCAATCCTGTCAGCGGCCTGCTGGAATACGCCCGCTCCAACGGGTTTGCTGCAGAGTTCAAACTCATTGACCAGTCAGGACCTCCCCATGACCCAAAGTAAGTAGCTGCATCTCTCCAGGAGGAAATCTTGCATTGTTGCTGTTGTCCTGGAGAATGGATAGAGAACACAAAATTCCTGATGCGGTTAGAGATGGCAACAGGCCACACTGCTGCCTCTGCCAAACCTCGTGTCCAGATAACAACAAGCTACCTGCACTCTGCTCTTCTCTACTCTGAGAGATATAAAACCAGACTGAAATCCAAGGGTTTCTTAGGTTCTCAGAAGTGCACTGCTGTCTTTACAGGTTTGTCTATCAGGCGAAGGTCGGAGGCCGGTGGTTCCCAGCTGTAACTGCACACAGTAAAAAACAGGGCAAGCAGGAGGCAGCCGATGCAGCGCTCAGAGTCCTGATTGGGGAAACAGAGAAGGCTGAGCGCATGGAAGGAATCAACATCGCAGAGGTAACATCCTCTTCCTCCAAGGCTGGGACTGCTTTTTTAGCCCAGTCTGTCCTGTGCCATTCAGTCCAGCAGAAAAATGCCTTCAAGATCAATTGTGAGGTCATTGTTCTCTGAAGGTGTAGATAAGCTGATGCTCTCCTAAAATGGGTTAGATGTTTCCTCAGGGCACAGACGTACTCTTCCCTCATGCTGGTGTCTGCTTTAGGGCTACATTATCCTCAGATACTTCCACAAGCTACTGAAATATGTTCCTGTGGTGGAGCAGGAACACGCTCATTTTTATTCTGTGATAAAAAATTCCATTTCAAATTCCTTCATAGTACACTAAAAATTATGTCAGCTCAAAAAGTCGTGCATCAGATAAGAGTAAAGCTCTGCTTGTGTCAGGATGGCTGTCCCAAACCTGTGCTGCTTTAAATCACACTTTGAGTTTTGTGGTGTCTTAAAAGCTGCCTTCCCAGCTGCACAGCTGAACGCAGCAGCTGTCGCTCTAAATAGAAAATTCATCAGGGAGGATGTGGCAGTCAGCAGTGCTAGAGGAGACAAGTGCCCGTTTGAGACAGGAGCGACTGTGCAGTCTCCCAACAGGCAGCCAGAGAAGGAATTCCTGCGAACAGATTTCCTTGGCTGAGTTTCTGGGAACGGGCAAGATTGGTTTTGTTCCTTTGCAATGGGGTTCCCCCTGGCAATGCCAGGAGGCCATTCCTCAGCCCATTTAGCTTGCTGCCAGGAAGACAGCTTGCTGCTGTCTGTTAATGATGTGCTTAAAGCAGAACTCAAAGCACTGCAGAGCATTTCCCCAGAAATACCCAAAAGAACCTCACCCACCCCTTGATGCAATACTCTTCATGCATTCAACCCAAAATTGCATTGCCTATGGTCCATGTTTTCTGTGTTCCCGCCTTCTGCTTGGATAGCTGTGTTTCAGGCTGGCTGCTGCTGCTTGAGCTGGTTTGTTCACTGACCTGCTCGTGATCTCTTAGCAATCCTGGTCTGCGTCCCCGTTCCAGCTCCCCGTAAGCGGCAGCACCCTCCACGATCAGATGGCCATGCTGAGCCACCACCGATTCAACGCCCTCACTGCTCGCATCCAGCACAGCCTGCTTGGACGGAAGATCCTGGCTGCCATCATCATGCGGAAGGGAAGCAAGGACCTGGGAGTTGTGGTCAGCATCGGAACGGGTATGAACAGCTCCTTCCAGCATAAGCTGATCCTGCTAGATTCCCTGTCAGCTATGACTAGGGAATTGCTGTAGGCTTCTTCAGAGAGGCGAGAAACACTCCCAGGGCTCGCATAGTGTCACAAGTGATTTAGTTATAGAGAGAGAACAAAGTGATTGTGCCTTCAGCTATATTGCTCTTAATCTTTGCTTGCATTGCCACGCGCTTGTCTGTGCATCAGAGCACGGATTCCTTCCCGCATCATTTAGCCCAAGATCTCCCCCAGTTTTTCACAGCTCCGTATACCTTAGCCCCCTTCCTAGTTAGCTGCCGTGCTTCCACCCAGGACGGTGGGTTGAAAAGCACTGAGGGCTTTGAAGGGACATTGCCCAAAAACTGTGGCAATTTAAGTCTTTGCTATCCCTAAAGTAGTGTGTGCTCTTTGTCCCTTATTTTCCTAACTGCCTGGATCGGGATAATGATCTAATAGTCAGGGTGCTGCTGCTCAGGAGCCCGGAGAAGTAAAACTTGAGGTGTGATGAAACCCCCCCCCTCCTTCTGTGAAGCTGTGTGTTGGCTTTATGTGACGCTTGCCTTTCTTTTTCTCTTTTTTTATTTCAGGTAACCGGTGTGTGAAAGGAGAAGAACTGAGCTTGAAGGGGGAGACGGTGAATGACTGTCATGCAGAAATCATTTCTCGAAGAGGCTTTGTGAGGTGAGACAAGGGGACACCCAAAGGAGGGGGTGCGGTGCCTGCCAAGAGGTGCTGACCCGTTCTAAAGGGATGTAGCCATGATGGTTCCTCCTTCAGAGGCTGCTGTGATCCTTTAACACTACTGTTTACCCATGTGTTGTTAAATAGAGGGTTATTATTTCTGATAAGAAAGGGCCATGCCTGAATGGTGCCCAAATTAGTACCGAACTGGAAACTTGCCAAGAGCCCAAGGGCTGCTTTGGATGTACTTAAAATAAAGCATCCTGCAGAGGCTGCTTGGCCAGCACACAAAGCATGGTTTCGGTCTGAGCACAGTTTTCTGTCTGAGAGTGCTGGGAAATCTGTAGGCCAGATCCTGCTGCGGCCTTTCTGGGTCTGGGCATAGAAAGCTTCAGGAAAATTTGTCAAACGTGTTTGTGTTGATAAGTGAGAAGTCCTTTTTCATCAGTTGGGAAGGGTTTTCCCCAAACTAAGCTGCACAGTTGTTCTCTGTGTGAGCATTCAGCATGGTGCTTTTTCTTTTTTTAAACTGAAGTGAGATGCAGTTGAACAAACCTTTCTAATTGTCTGCCCTTCCAGTTACGAACAGCGAAGCCAGCTGGTTTTGTAAAGCCTTTGTCTGCTGACGTTACAGTCTGTCTTCCTCAGCGCTGGAAGGTGTTGAGGACTGGTCCCCAGCAAGCTGTAAAATCAGAGGCTTGCACTCTTGCTTACTGTCTGTCTCGGCTATTAATCTTGACAGCTGTGGCTGCTGGGCTGCTTTGGCACAGCAGAGCCTGTCAGAGATGAGAACGGTGAGCTCTACCTCTCCTTGCAAAGCCCCTGCACAGGCTCTGCTTGAGGAATCTCTGTGAAGCTGCAGTTTCTCTTTAGTCCTTGACAGCGTGTTGGAGAGCTCAAGGTTTTTTTCTGTTCCCGGACAGAAGCAGCCATAAAAGACCCAGTCACTGTAAATGGATCGTGGGGTTGTGCTAATAATACTGCTTGTGTTCAGCTGCCTTTGGGGCTGTTTACTGTTAATGCAAACTTGGTGCTGACTAAAGGTACGAGGTTAACAACCTTGAAGTCTTCTTCACGCTTGGATCAGATGTATACAAACAGCAGAGCAAAGCCAGCCAGGTTCCTTTCTCTCCCCTGCCAGTGCTTCTGTCTGCTTACCTGACAGGATACTTACTTTCTGTTGCATGTCTTCTGCATGGCAAGAAATCTGCTTTATTTCATGCCTTTTCTGTAGTGTCAAATGCTGTTCATTGGCTTCCAAACATTCCCAGCCATGACTCCTGGTCTTTGCTCTCGTGTGTGGCAGGACCAGGAGCAGCGTCCTCGGTTTGACAGAGGCAGAGCTTGGGACCCTGCCGGTCACGGGCCCAGGCAGTGGCTGGATTGAGGTGTTCCTTGTCAGAGGAGCAAAGCAGCCTTTTGATGTGATGTTGTTACTTTCAGGTTTCTCTGTAGTGAGCTGATGAAGTATGACCCATCTAAGCCTTCTGCAGAAGAGAGCATTTTTGAGCCAGCGGGGGAGAAGAGACTCAAAATAAAGAGCAATGTCACCTTTCACCTCTACGTCAGGTTTGTACGGGGTTATACAGGCGATGACCGGTATTGCTGCTGCACCCCTGGCCTTGGCAGCTTCCTGCAACCCGGTTCTAACCTAGGAGCATTTCTTTTCTAGCACAGCGCCTTGTGGAGATGGGGCACTCTTTGATAAATCCTGCAGCGATCAGGCGAGCGCGATGGGGCAAGCCCAGCATCAGCCTCTCTTTGAGAACCCCAAACAAGGCAAGCTGCGGACCAAGGTGGAGAATGGTGAGTGCGTTCGCTCCCTGCATGCTCAGACTGACTGCAGAGGTCATTCAATGCCTGTTTGTAGAAGGGTTGGTGCAGTTGGTGATGGGGTTTGGGGATTTATGGAACATCTGACTCTACAGAAAAGCTTTCTTCACTTGTGCAGGGGAAGGTACCATTCCTGTGGAGTCGAGTGACATTGTGCCAACTTGGGATGGGATCCAGCACGGGGAGAGGTTGCGCACCATGTCCTGCAGTGACAAAATCTTACGCTGGAATATCCTCGGCTTGCAAGGAGCGTTACTATCACATTTCATAGAGCCAGTTTATCTCAGCTCCGTTACGCTCGGTATGAGACCCGCTGTTCCTTTCTGGGTTGGGACAACCGTGCTGCCCTGCTGCTTAGAAATGGGCTGCACTGACAAATAGCCTCCCTCCTTCCCACAGGGGTGGAAAAGCTCGTTTGTGGAGGCCATAGGAGTAACAGACTGAAACGTCATTCTTGGCAGAGCTATTCTGTTTTGATGTAAAAAAGGGAGTTTGTGGATTTTCTGTAGTGGGTGGAGTGAGGTTTTTCTCCAGGGTTCTTGATTTTAGAAGGCACATATGATCTAGGAGGGTGAGACAAAAATTGCCTGTATGTGTCTGGTGATAAATGTTGCAGTCTGTAAGCCTTCATCTTATACATCTAGGGGACATGTAGCAATGAGGAGGTTGTTATTGCTGATTCCCGGGGCTGCCAGTTTTCTGTAGCTTGTGAGAAGTGCTGTGATTCTCAGGGTTTGGCTTGTCCATTACCTGTGCAGTTTCTTGTTTCCTAATGCCTTCACGTGTGTCTTCACAGGTTACTTGTACAGCCAGGGCCATTTGACGCGTGCGATCTGCTGCCGCATGGCGAGAGATGGGGATGTGCTGCAGAAGAGGCTCCGGGCACCGTATCACGTTAACCACCCTGAGGTACTGTGGCCTTGGCTCCTCTTTGTCTTTCTGTCCCCTCTTCCACCTCAGCCCTTGGGCTCGGGCCTCACTGAGGCACCTGCAGGGCTGTCACCTGGCAGAACCTCTGCAGCCAGAGTCGGGAGGCTAAGGCCAGTAAGCCGTCTCTTCGTGTCGCTCCCCTGGTGTCTGTGGGTTACTGGGAAAAAGGAGACCAAGGTCGCCCCCATAGCCTTTAGCTTAGTAAGAACCTAGTGCTTGCCACTCTCAGGTGTTTGGGATGAGCTGAGCCCCTGTCTACCAGGAACAGAACCTCCTTGGGTTTTGCTTCTCCCAGATGAGATCAGACCTAGCACGATCACTTCCCAAAAGGAGCAGCAGTGGGGTAGCTGAGATTTTAACGTGTAAAGCACTAAGCATTTGGAATTGAAAGTCAAGTGCGGGGTGGTGGATGCTGTGTGCCCATTCCCTGGCAAGAGGCTCCCCTTACCAGCGAGCTTGCACAGTGGGATCGGCGTTAAGAACCCCTCTTACCCCTGACAATGCAGGTTGGGCGAGTCAGCGTCTACGACTCTGCAAGGCAGACGGGCAAGACAAAGGAGTCTTCGGTGAACTGGTGTCTTGCTGACGAAAGTGAAGTTGAAGTCTTGGATGGCACAAAAGGAAAAGTAGATGGGTAAGAAGAAAAGCCTTTCCTGATGCTGCTTTTCTGTTTGGGGAGAGGGGGGCAGCCACGAAGTACTAGTACACTGAGTGGTTACGGTATCTTACGTGGGGAGAGGAATTTTGGACTGACTCAAGCCAGTGCTCTTGAAGCAGAACAAACACTGCCCAACCCAGGCCCTACCTCAGAGTCCCACTGAGCCAGGAGATCTTGCGGGCATCTGATTGCGGGGATGTTCCCTGGGTCCCCTGCTCCTGCTTGCTTCTCTCTCTCATGTCTTTCATTGTTGCCTTTTTTTTTTCTTGCTTCTCAGACCGAAGCTGGAGGTGTCTCGTGTGTCAAAGAGGAAAACGTTTGCCCTGTTCCAGCAGTTATGTGCCAAGTACAACTGCAAAGACCTGCAGAACCTCTCGGTGTACTCGGAAGCTAAGGAGGCAGCCACGTCGTACCAAGAAGCTAAGCAGCGCTTCTTCAGCGCGCTAGAAGAGATGGGCTATGGCAGCTGGATCCGCAAACCCCAAGAGGAAGATAATTTCTCTTTCCCCGATGCATAATAAGATGGCCCTGGGTGTGGGTGTGTGGGTGAGTGCACAGGTGTGAGCATGGGTGTATGCGTCCATCTTTCACCAACTTCTTTTTGAAATGGAGTCAGTAGTGTGCAGCAGTTTCCCCTGTAGGCCTGGCTGCCTTCTCTATCTGCTCCTGTTACTCTGAGACCCTGCCCTTTCTCTTTTAAAACATGCATGAAAATTGTTTTTGTTTTTTGTTTTAAGCTAGGGCAGGCTGAGTCCCTGTTTGCTTTTATGTTCTCATCTCCTCTTTTTTAAAATAAGGCACAAGAAACCGGAAGGATTCTCGGACTGCAAGCCTGGAACATTTGGACTGTGCACTGCAGATCCCTCTGGCAGGTTTTGAGACAAATTCTCTCTTTTGAGAAAGCTGGCTGGCTGGTTTTACATCTCTCGTTCTCTGTTGGATGGTGGCTGGCAGCCTGGCTGGGCTGGGACACAGACTGATCTCTGCAAGACAGCCAGCAGGGCCAGCATAACATTCCCCGTTTAATAAATTTTCTGTATTATTAACTGGCTCTGTTCCATGCGTGTGCAAATTCCTGCAGGTTGAAAAAGGATCCCTGGGTAGAGCTGAGGGCTTTTTTGAAGGGGAAGGGAGATGATTTAGCAAATGATAAATGACGAATAATCTGCACAGAACTGTGGCGGGTGTGAGTTTAGCCTCTTGCCTTAAACTGGAATGCAGAGGTGGGGCGAAGCACGACAACCCCCCCCCGTGGGGCCAGCAGGCTCCTGCTTTAAGTGGAGCTCTTAACATTCAAGTACCAGGGCGCACCCTGAGAGGTGGTCAAGGAGCATCGGCTGCAGCAGCCCAGGGTTTTTGGGTGGAATGTCTGGGTTTTAAATCATTTCTGGAGCACGGCTTCCACCAGGGCTGTGCACTACTGGTCACTGCTCCTTGCTCCCTGGCTGCACGGAGGATAAGTGGTATTTATAGAAAACACTCGATGTAAAATGTTCCCCCACGAGGCTGCTTCCTGCCTGCGAGTGCCAGTGTGGGAAGCGCTGCTGCAGCGGGACCAGCCGGGGTGCTGGCCCCGCACATCGACTCTGCGGTGCGACCCTCAGCCTCGAGCTGCGATCATGATTTATTTTCATTTTAATTTAAATTGGTTTCACTGCGCCAAGCCCGAGGTTTTGCAGGGGACGGTGGCACCGCTGCCTGCGGCTCGGACCTAAAAATAGCGTCCTGGTGCGCTCACCTCGAGGAGCCGGAGCGGAGCAGCCCCAGCGTCCTCCCGGTGCCTCCGCTCCTGCTGTGTCAGCGTGGCTCTGCCCGGCCCGGGGAGCCCCGAGGGGTGCAGGGCTCTGGCCCCTCGCCCCGGTTCAGGCATCCCTGGGGGAGATGCTGTGAGTGCCCGGTGCTAACGGGAATGTGGGAAGGAGTCGGGTGCGTCCCCAGGGGCTGCATTCACACCGCCATGCTCCAACCCTTGGCAGTTTTGGTTTTTCTCTTCCAGCGCCCATCCCTCCCCAGCCTCTTACCTTGGTCGTGGGGAGCCCTGCCCGCATCCTGTTCCCTCGCCTGCCCTGTGCCAGCACCTCCGGGGAGCGGTGCGGGATGAAATGAAACTAAAATGAACCAGTCCCCTCCTGTGTGAGTATTTATTGGTTTGCAGTGGCTGCCCGGAGCCCAGCACCCAGCCCCAGGACCTGCCCGCCTGGCTCCACTGTGGGGCAAGGGCACAAAGCCCATGGTCCCCAGCTGTCCCCGGTGCTTGGGGGCCAGTGGGGAGGGCGGGCGGCCCCCGGCACTATTTGGAGGTGGGGGTGCCCTGGCCAAGCTGCAGCAGGGAGTTGGTGGCGTAGTTCTGGAAGAGGGGCTGCAGGAACATGCCGACGGTGCCAAAGACGCAGACGAAGACGAAGATCCACAAGAAGAGGCGGTCGATGACCATGGCCACGTACTTCCAGTCCTCGCTCACCTGCGTGGGGCCGGGATAAGCTCGGTCAGCCCCGGGGCTGTGCCGCCTCGCACCGGGTTTGCTCTCGCTGCCCGTGTCCCCGTGGGCTCAGCTCCCGGCCCTTGCTGCTCTGCAGAGCCCCGAATCTGCACCCTCAGCACTGCGGCTCCTGGAGCCGCCTGCCAGCCCGCGGCACGTCCCCGGGGCCACTGCTGAGCCCGGAAAACTCATCTCACCGCTGAGATGAGCTGGGGGTTGAGCAGCCCCAGCCCCAGCTGGGACCGGCTGCGCTGAAATCTGCAGCCTCACGGTGCTGCCGCGGTGGCTGCGCGGGGTCAGCCCTCCCGGGAGCCAGGGCTGGAGCAGCCGCGTCCTGCTGAGCCTGGGGGAAGGGGCCGCAGCGGTGGGGTCGGGGCCAGGAGTGGGGCTGTGGGGGGCCCCAGCGACGTGGCTGGGCAGGGACCCTGCTGGTGCTGGCGTGCGCATGTGCACGTCCCTTCCTGGGGTGCTTTGGGTACCAGCACGCACGTGCTGCACCACGGGCACCCCACGGCCATGTGTGCACCCCACAGCCCCACATGCACCCCATATCCCCACCCACAGCCCTGCCTGTATCCTGCAGCCCCGGGTACATCTCACAGCTCTATGTGCACCCCTCAGCCCTTTGTACATCCCATAGCTCTGCCTGCACCCCACAGCCGTGCGCACCCCACAACCCTGCCCGCATCCTGCAGCCCTGCCTGTTCTCCACAGCCCTGCCTGCACCCCACAGCCCTTCCTG
>VXAA01001601.1:0-48592 GCA_013399115.1 Anseranas semipalmata
AGGTGGGCTTCCCGGGTCCTCTCTGTATCTCTCTCTGCTACTGAAGGGATAGACAAACTAAACTAAAGGGATAGAGGTGACTAAACTTCAGCTGCTGAGCTTTTATGTTACTGTTGTTGTAGAAAGTACATGAAAAAATGTAATAAGCACTTAAACCACCCTAATGATTTGCATTACAGAATTATTTAAAGGATTATTTTTCTGAATGCGGAGACTGCAACAGCAAGATGTTTCTGCTGTGATGAGAAATCCTAAACCCATAATAAGTAACTGCTCCTGTTTAGATTTAGATTCTCAAAAAGACCAAAATCAAAACAGGCTTAAGACAGAAACAGGAATAGAAGAAAATCAGCCCAAAGTCACACCACACATTAAAAACAAAGTTACGAACAGACGTTTTCTCTGCCTTTCCATAGGTCAAGTTATAGGACATAAGGAGTGTGTAATGGGGAAGAAAAAAATCCCAAACAGTTGAATCATATATATGTATCCAGTATCTGTCCAGTACTGACAGTGACACACTGTTTCTCTGGTATGTTTCCTCCATTGTATACTTGTCCTTTGGGACTCCATAAATACAGAGAATTCAATTAATGCTACTTAACTAGCTGAAGAGACAGGCCTAGCATAACATGGCTAATTTGGTTCCTTTTAGTGAAGCTAAAAATGCCAGACAAAGACACATTGTGGACGTATGATGTAGGTTTCAAATCATTACCTGGTATTTCAGCTGCCTTGCTTTGAAAAAGTTATGCTAAATCACTTGTAACACTTTTGTAACAGACTGCTAATCATTTGTTTTGAATGGAGAAAATTTTGTAATGAGACAGCAGTCATCAGCCTAAAAAGAACTGTCACATGTGTGAGATTGTGACACCAACACAAGACTTTATAAAGACAGAGCAGATGAGTTCAGGGATGAAAATTCAAATAATACACAAATATCTGTTAAATTGCAAGAGGCAATGTACTGGGTCTGGCCGGGATAGAGTTAATTTTCCCTGCAGCAGCCCTTGTAGCTAGAACAGCGCTGGTATCACACCAGTGTTTTGGCTACTGCCGAGCAGTGCTGGCACAGCACCAGGACTCTCTCCAGACCCCCCAAAGCCAGTAGGTGGGGGTGGGCAAGAAGTGGGGAGGGGACATCACCAGGGCAGCTGACCTAAACCGACCAAAGGGATATTCCATAACATATGATGTCACGCTCAGTAATAAAAGCTGGGAAAGGGAAGGAGAAGGGGGGGCTCTCATTGTGAAGACATCTGTCCTTCCAATCAACCACTGCAGGTATTGAGGCTCTGTGTCCCAGGACGGGGCCGAACATCACTCGTTGGTGGGAGAATCACTTGTTTTCTCTTTTCCTCTGTGCTTGCGCACAGGCTTTGCTTGTATATATATATATACATATATTTGTTTTTTTCTCCTCTTTTCTAATTAAACTATCCTTATCTCAACCTGTGAGTTTTTTTTTCTCCCCCTCTTCCTTTGAGGAGGGGGAGTGAGAGAGCGGTTGTGGTGGAGTTCAGCTGCCCAGCAGGGTAAAACCACCACAGGCAAAAATAGACAAAGTACTTGATTTATGTACTATAAGGTGGTTTCCACAGTACTCCTTTTTCAAAATGTCCTTGGTTACCTTTGCAGCTTTAATTGTGTTTTGCACAGAGATCTTCTAAGCAGGGTTAGTGAAACTGAGCAAGCGGGTTCTTAATTAAACATCTTTAGACTTTAGTGATTAAACAACTTGCATGAACTGAACAGGTAACCATTTGGCATCGTGCTGGCATTTTAGAAAATGTGTTCAGTAAGGACTTTGACAGGGTGTTTTAGTTACATAGTGGAGGCATTCTGGTGTCTGCTTTGAGGAATGTTCTTTCTTTCATTCAAGAAATGGGTGGGAATGAGGGCACACAGTGCAGGCATCTGTTCAGTGCCTGATTTCATGCTGGGCTCAAGCATGAGTCACCAAACAGTCTGGTCTGCTCCAGGAAGGCAGATGGACATATGGTTAACTTTCAGTTTATAAACGCTTCCTTGAACTCGGTCGGAGCACTCTGTGCACGACCACAACTAGAGTTTGAACCAAAATACTTGTGGTCTGTAGGCAGCAGTCCCATCACAGGAGCTCCAGGACTATTGTGTTCTTTGGCTGAGCTTTTGGTAACTGTGCTGAGCTGCTTTGGGTTGATACCCACTCTGTGTTACTACTGTTCCTATTGTATCGGTACCTACTGCTTACACTTTTCCAACACTCTGTTGTTTTCCATTTAAGTAGCAGGAGTGGAAACTACTTCCTTCATTTTCTCCTTCCATTTGATGTGTGTGCTTGTATGAAGCATGTAACTACATGGAGATGTTTGGTGCCCGTCTGCTTTGCTTGACTTTGAAAATAAACTACTGCCCTTCTAAGTGCAAGCAATATTCCTGCCAATTGGTGGGAAGTGGTCTTGCTGTGTGGCAATTGAAGATGGAGACAATTACAGAGAGAGGAGGTTCAATGAATGACAGGTTGAATGAATTACAGCTATATTTTTGTGTCTGTTTTTTCCCCTTTTACTTTAAATGAAGTCACCTATAAAATGCATGTCTTTCTGTGTATGAACAAATGCAACCATTCATAATTTCCTGGAAAAGGAAATTTTTATTTTTCATGTCACCTCCTTAGATAAAAGGAGCCCATCTGTCTTTGCAATATTTCTGTTTTGTAAAAGAGTACTCATTTCCACTGGGAGGTGGATGTATAAGACTATTAGTAGAGCAGGAAAGGCCATTTTGCCTTGACACAGTACCTAGTTTCTTAGATGAAAGATCAAAGAGAATTGAAATACCTTTATTTTATAACTGATTGTGTGGAATTATGTATAAATCTGTTGGAGGTCTTTTAGGGGATTGTGTTATTATTTTTTTATTATTATTTAAATATGCCCACATCAATCTTTCAAGGCCTTTTGTCTCTTTTGCTTTATCCTATTGCCTGCCCATTGATTCTGTGCAAGTTCCTAACTAAACCCATATTTACATGAACTGATCATGACATCTTTTTTGACATTTCTTTTGTAACATTTAATAAAGGTTAAAGTAATTGTAATGCCAAAATTACTCTGTAAAAATTCTTTGCAATGTTTTGCAAAGTGCTATAATACAAAGCAATGAGAAAAAGGAGGAAAATAATTGCATTTATGTAAAACTGTAATTCTGATTTAACTCACACACAGCTATTACATGTGGTTTTATTTTGGGAAATGTTCTACACCATTGTTTTCTATAATGCCTGCCACATGCTGCCTGTTGCTTTTGCACTTAAGAATAGTATTTTGTACTCCAGACAAAATAAAACTAAGTTATTTTCACGTTTCTAGACAAAGTAGTGCTGTGATGGGTAAAACACTGGCATTGATATCATTTCTGATTGAAGGGGTCAGCAAAGAGCCAAAAATGTGGGAATCCCACTGTGGGATTCTGTGCTACATCATATATGTTGTTATGTACCTTGGATTTTCTATTTATTTCTGCTCAAGTGCCAGTATGTAACTTGTCAAAGTTATGGAAGGAATATTTTTGATTTGGTTTAGGATCAACAGGGCTAAAGTTAAATTTCTGATCTCTCTCCTTGTCTCTGTCACCTTGGATTACATTACCAGAGGTCTGCACTCTGGAGATCTTTGACTTCATCTTTGCTTTCCTTCTTGACCTGTACATCCAGATTTTGTCTATATTTACCATGTCCAGCTACATAAACTTTCAGATTCTTCCAGAATCTAAGGATTTTCAAGTCATCTGTCATTTCACACCTTATCCATTGCAGCTTATTTTTTTTCTGCTCTTAACATCATACAAATGACTCCCCTTCAAAATGCTTCTGTTACAATCACCTTGATTCTTTCTTCACCTCCTTCTCTTATCCTCTAGTTTCCTTTAAGTTTTTAAGTTACTTCCTTTATCAGTATTTTACTAAACACTAAATACTATTTTAATGAACTCTGCATTTCTTTCTTTATCCTTATTCTTTTATCCCATGTCTTTCTCCATTCCTTTCCTTCATTTTTGACATATGAATTGGAGGTTGAAGTAAAAAATGAAAATAAGAGGTTTTCTTTGTCTGTATCATAGTATAGAGGGATCTGGGTACTTTGCCCCTAGGAGCTCCAGTAAAACAATAAATGAAGGTCAATCAATGCAAACTCTGACACACAGAACAGAGAGGGGGGAGGAGAGCCTAACTCATGCAGCACTGGTCTGAAATGTTTTTTTTTTTTTTTTTCAGTGATCAGCTACTAGATAAATGTCATTATTCATGTGTTCAATATCTGTGTTTCCTAAGGCTTTGCCCTGCAAGAGCTGGTAACACTGGGCCTATCACCTTAGCAGGGTCTTAACAGTAAATACTGTTTGTACAGAGGGTCAAAACAGAATTTCTTTCATAATATCTTTTTAATAAAAAAATACTTAGTAAATCTCAAAAAACTGTATAAAAAAGAAGTTTATTTCACCCAAATCTAAATATGCATATGTTGCAAAAGGCAGTAGATTGATGTAACTAACTTGTAACGCTACAGAAATAATTTGGACCAAGGAAAAGTAATAAACAGGTTTCATTTTAGAAAAAAAAATAATTCTAGCCACGCTGTATTTTTCATGGCCTGTCACAATAAAATAGAAAATAGTCCTGAATTAAAAAAATGAAATTAAATTGAATTAAAAACTGTTCTCTCTTTTGTTTTTCTCTAATCATACTGTTAAAATGTGTAGCGCAGATGCTGCTACCATCTAGCACCCTTTACATGATTGTGTTCTTTTTGACATTAAATTGTCAGAGAAAGATAATTCTGTAGAACTATCCTAGTAATGTGCATCAAATGGTGCATTTTCAGTTGCTTCTCATTTCCTTTGAAAGTAAGTACTTTCACATATAGGCTCACTGAAGATGAATCACTTATGTGACTATTTATCTCCCAATTTGGAAATGGGTATTTGTTTCCCTGGGTCTTTGTGGAAAAGACCTTCAGAATTTGATTAAGAGGAATTAAACGAAGAATACACTTAAAAGCTGTAAAATATAGTGCAGCATTTAATACTGCTTTGGACTGTGCTGCAGGAGAGTAATTTTCTTATGTTCTCACAGCTGTTCAAAAATTATTTGGTAACATCTTTTTTAAATACATGAAGTCAAATAGGTGTATGAGACCAGAAATCAGCTGACTTATGAAATTAAAACTTCTTGGGGACAGAACAGCTTGTGATTTTGCATATGGTTTGGGGAAGAATATGAAAATGATATAAAACTTTGGCACTCCTTTCAACCACGGACTTAATCACAAAGTACTGGTTCTCTAGTCCACAGTGCTGAGGTAAGGGTACAATAATTGCAGGAAAGGCTGATATAATGAGGATGTTCTGATCGTGCCATCTGTATAAGAATAGAAATGTCTGTATGTCCCCAGACTGCTTTATACTTTCCTCAAAATGCCAGCTGAGCAGCCAGCATTACTTCATGATATAGTAGTAGGCATGATGCACCAAGCTGACTAGAAATCTTTAACTGTCCAAAATCTTGAATAGTCTTTCCGTAAGGACTAGTGCCTTACCCTGACTACAGCTGAATACCAAAAAATTAACTAAATAAGACATTGTAAGCGGCAGGCGGACTTCAACATTTTGGAGTTGGATTTTCTCCTTTTAGTTCTTAGCTTTGCATAAAAGAGTTGTGCAAAAATGTCTTGAACCAGCGGATTTCTTAAAAATATATATTTGAGTGTGTGTTTTTTGTTTTTTTTTTCCTTCCTCATTGGCTACATCTGGAACCTGCTCACCAGTAAAATCTGTGAGATGTTTCATTCGAGGGAGGGTAGGAAGTGGAAAAGAAAAATTATTGTTCAACCCTAAATTAAAACTAGTTTTCTGTCATAGTTTCATATAGAATCTATATTCTCCATGTCTTGAATTCCAAGTTTGTATGTTTGTTTGTTTTTAAATAATAATAATAAAAGTACAAGTTTATTATCATCCCTAGAAAAGTCAAAGCTATTTTTTTATGACAGCAGAGAACCTTTATGATCATCTACCCTGTCTTCATAACCCAAGATATGGTATTTTACTTGAAAATTTGTCCATTGAATTTGGAACTTTGTGGTTGGGTGATAACATATCTCTTAAACAAAAACATCTAATCTCAAAGACTTAAGGATACAGAGTATCAACTCCCCCCCTGCATTAGAGGGATGTTTCAATGGTTAGTTATCCTAGACTTGTTTCTTTCTAATTATCATTTGCTGACTGGTTTTAATTTGTGTAGTTTTTGCTTCATTTGCTGTTGGAGNACAAAGTTCATTTAGAGTTCATTATCCATTTGTCTTCCAGATTAAAAAAGCTTCTATCATCAGAAGTCTTCTCCCCCTATGAGTACTGACAAAATGTGATCAAGTATACCTTGTAATTTCTCTTTGATAAGCTAAATAAATTATGCCTATTTAATCAATGTGAGGCTGGCTCTCAAGACAGTGAAGCACTCTGTTGCTGGGTTTTGTTGCTGGCCTGTTATAACACCATTAACACTATGCTTATAACATAATATTGATTAGACGGTATTTTTCAGAAGTGGACTCAGTACAGTATCCTGTAGAAAATACAATACCTCATTCATTACTTTGCAGTAGTCTTTTAAAGGTGTAAAATGGTGCCACTCTGTTTTGTCTATCCCATTATAAAATGGGCATATTAGTATCTCATCTCAGGCCTGAGACTCATGTTTCCTCTGCCTATGTTGTTAGCACTTGAAACTTACTGAGAGAAAGGCAAATGAGTTCAGGAAAGGAGCCTATGTCTAGCCAATTCTTTCACAGCTGTGATTGGTACGATGCCCAGCAGTACACTGAAGAATTGTAAAAAGGGACAAGTTACTGCCTTGTACTTACACAAGGAATATATCTATGTGGTCCTTGGCCACTTCAGTGTAAAGTAAAAATAGATTAGTTTAAACTGCCACTGATGAAATATACTGTTCCTGGCTCTGGGTTTGTTGACTAGATGAGGCTGGTGACTCTCCTTGGACATCCACCAAGCTTTTCAGGTGGACCTGATACACTATGCACATCTAACACTTCAAAGAAGCAAATATTTCCATAGCTAGTCCTTGCAGTTTCCTGTGCATTATACATTCAGAAACTAGTGTGTTTAGAAGATAACCAACGCACAGTGTAATTGCCTGGGCTGTTACTGGGAAATGACTGCATAGGCTGAGTCTTTTATCCTTTAATCTGGACATTCACAGACACATAGCAATCCCTTTTGTTCTGAAGTCCAAAAGCTGGCATAATTCTCTGAAAAATATCTTTGTTATAACCAGCGTTAATGTTGATTAATCATAAGAAGTGTGCAAAGGATGAGTAGGTAGGGCTGTGTAGCCGGGAGATGCACAGTTACCCACAGTTGAAATAAAAGAGATCTTTGACTTTACAAACCTTTTAATCAGTTGTGTTTTATGCTACATTTCACATGATTTGATCTAATTAGCTACATTCTGAAATGATCCTTGAAAAGATCCTGAAATTTCAGGAAGTGTTTTCTATTTATGCCTATACCTACTGTGCATTAATGTGAACGATAAAGGAGTGACTTAAATTGGAAAAAAAAATAATTATTTGTATGCTCTGCAGTGCCATCTACAGTATTTTGGTCAAGACTGAGCCACTTAACTGGAAATAGTGCATGTTCTATATAGGAAGACTAAAGTGGAAAGTGCGAATGTATCAGTATTAAACAAACATTACAAAATGGAACCATAAATTAGCAAGAGACTTACTAGATTATTATTGTGTTTCCAAATGCTCTTCCCCTATGATTTAAATATATTTTATCAGAAATGGTTTGAATTGTTTAACAACATCTGAACATAATCAGCAAAGTTAAACTCCCATGATACTGAAAAAAGTGAAATTATACCATTTTATAGGCATATGGCATCATTATAGAAATTACAAACTAACCAGTTACAGCTTTTAAAATAGATCTATTCAGGTTGTCTTCCTTTGCCTCCTGACTTCAGTCCTTGCCATACTTGTGTTACTTTTTCACAGTTTTCTCCAGGTGTGTGTGAACCAGAAATGCAAGAATTAATACATAAAAGTAAGTTTCATCACATGATTACAGGAGTCATGATCTTAAAAAGATAATGTCTCTTAAAAGATTGGCATTAGAATTGTGAGAATTGGCAGCACTAGCTTGAATGTTGAAAACAGACAACTGCTTAGGTTATAAACTAACATTTAATTCTATTTTGATTGAAACAGTGTAGTATTTGACCTCATATGAACTCCATTTTTTTTTTTTCATACACTCTGGGAGTAGTTTTTCATTTAAAAGCAAACATATTTTTATGATTTGGTAACTGTGAATGTTGTAGTCAGAGCACTAATTCTTTTTTCTTTTTCTTTTTCTTTTTTAAGTCCTGCTCTTTAAATACAATACAAGCAGTTCTCCATGCAGTGTATATTAAGATGAAAAAGTTTTATTAATTAAAGTAGGTTTAATTAGGTCTCTAAAAATCTGTTACTGAACAAAGTAAACAGTGGTGAACATTATTAATTAAGTCATTTTTTATCATTACAACTAATGTAATGTTTTCTTGACAACTGAGCATAGAAGTCACTTTGAAAATATATATTTTTAAAATTTTTTAATCAGTAATAATTAAAAAAGCCATTATATATTCGCTTACCTGCTTACTATTGTGGAAAATTTTCACAGGAAGATGTATGCAAGAACTTGTTTTCCAAGTAATTACTCAAAACCAAAAATAGTTTCCTGTGAAAGATGAGGCCATGCTTTTTGTGGGTTTTGTTGTTTAGCGCTCTCTAAATATTGTAAAACACCAAACTATTTGTAAGGTTTGAGTGGGAGGAATTTTTCCTGTCTCTTGCTTACATACTACCAAAAATACTGGGAACACTGGGTCCCTGCACAAGGTCATCGCAATTATAATGTTCTTCAATGATGATAAAAGAACTTGAAGTTGGAGCTTATCACTATCGTGCTACTTCAGTATAACAGGTAAACTGAAAGTTTCCTATGTCACATACCTCAGCAGCCAACTCTGACATTTTACCTTAATCAGAAAAGCCCTGGAGATCTAAAGATCTTGTTATCTCAGCAAGTTATCTGGATACCAAATTCAGCTTCAAAATTAACTCACTTCATAAAGGGTATGATCTGCCTGTAAGTCATTAAATGGACCTCTCAGCTTCTGGTATTCCCATGAGTAGACAGGATATACTCATGGGTTTAAGTCCACTCCCAGGATGTGCAAAGGCCTGTCAGGACTGTCTCTGTGGGGGAGACTTCGAGCAGAGGTCCTTGATCAGGGTTACCAGATATCACCCATTAGGAGAGAGGCTGGGGCACAGATCTGCAAGGGACTGAGATGAAGGGTTAATTCTGGATTGACTAGGCAAGTCTTGCTGTTTTTTATGGTAAACCACAAATAATAATAATAATAAATGATAATAATATGTGTAAAATATGAGTATATATTGTAATAATAAATGTCCTCAACTAGAATAAAGTATTTGACATAAATATTGGTAACTATTTTAAACTATGTATTAGCAATCCCCTGTCACCTTTTAATTGTTCTGTCTGTAGTTTACGATTCAATGAATTCAAAGCGATTCTAATAAAGTTAAGACATAGTTCAACCTTTTAAACTTGTATTTGAGCCTTGGAAAAAAAAAGTAGTTACACTTTTTTGTTTTCTTCTTTTATTTTAGCTGTCTTTTGCATTGGCCTTAAAATCGCAAGAGAGGCATTTCTGTTTGCATGGTCTCACTGAGCCAGCCAAAACCACACAATGATGGAAACCTCACAAGAAAGCCTATTCTTGAAAAAAAAAAAAAAAAATGCCTGGTCGTCTGCAATGTTTTTCCTTAGCCTGTTATTTCAGGGAAGGGGTGGGAACAGGGATGTTGTTCTTTGGGTAATGTGTGGGTAGTGATTACTATTGCAAAAGCTTACAGCTGGACTGCTTAGCTGACAGAAACAGGGAACAGACATCTGCAAGAGGACAAAAAGGCAGGGGAGCAACCCCAAACCTCTTCTATTTTCTTTTTTTAAAGAGTCAGGAACAATAGCCAGTTAGGCTGTCAGCAAGTATACAGCCTGGGAAAAATGCCACATACCCCCATCTTAAATGCAGGGGTGGGCACAGCCCCTAGCTACATGGGGATGAGGAGCAGTCAGGACAGCTATGACTCTGCCACATGACACAAACAATATTCAGGAGACCTGAACTGTTCTGTTCTCAGTCTGTGAGTATATTCAAGAGCAGAGCGACCTCTGTTTAGAAATCAAAAAACAGTCCCTAAAAAGTGAACAAACTCTATGTTGGAATTTCTTTTTCACATTTGCATGTGTATGAATGTTGCTGTTCTTTTTCATAAGTCACTGCTCATCATCCTCTTAGCTCCTTAATATATCTAGCTGTCCAGCTGCAGCTGGCTCAGTAAATACTGGTTTTGAGAAAAATGTTCTGACTTGACTATTTTATTCAAGTGAATAAACCTGTAAAATAAACTTAGACCTTTATTCAGGAACATACTTTTAACCATAGGAAAGTTCTAAGTAAGGCTGGACTTATGTGCAGTTCTGCTGCACCTTTGGAAATGGAGTCTGGAAGTACTGTTTGGACAGCATTTGGAAGCTAGATCATGAGCACAAATGCCAAAAAAAAAAAAAAGAAAAAGAAAAAGAAAAAAAACAGACAGTTAGGCACGCAACAGCAAGGGCAATTCCATCAAAACACCTGAATAAAGACTGGACAGGCCTTCCATAGTTAGAGAATATTCAGGGAATTATGGGGAGCAAAACAGGACCATGTACGTGGAAAGATTTTGCTGCTTTAGTTAGTGCTCTCTATTTTGTCTTGTAACTGAATGCTGGCTGGCATTGCTGTGGCAGCTAGGAAACAGGTAGGCCTAGAACCCTTCACAGGCTTGATCTTGCCAAATGAGAAACATGCTAGATTCCTACCAAGGAACTCTGGCTTTGATGTTATATTCTATGTCTACCTAGCTCACTTTATGGTCTTTCTGTGTCTGGTGCAAATTGGTTAATTTGTTCCATGTTTGAAATGCATCATTCCCCTTCTTTTTGTATTCCTTTACTTTAAATTTACCCCTGTTACCTCTTCAGAAAAAAATAACCCTTGGATTGTGATTCCTCACTGTCCAAGTCACGCTATCCCTAAGGGATTCTCTAAGGATCTAGAGCTGGCAGCAAAAAGCAGAGAGGAGCCAAGACCACAAGCTAGTCTCAGAAGCAGTGAAATAAGTTCTACCTATATAAAAGGTAAAGGTTTATAGAAGACTAGTGTTATCCCTGGAGGTGACTAGTTATGTGTTTCCTAGAACTGAGAAGAGGGGAAAGGCAAAATAAGAGAAAGGTGAAAGGACCAGGAAGGGCTGATTAAGTACGTGTGTAAAAATTACTTGCTAAACTTAATTCCCCCAGATTTGTGTGTTCCCTGTAAGAACTCTGTTTCTGCTGGGGCTGTTGGCAGGGAAGTATAAAAAGAACTCAAATTATTGAACCAGCCTTGAGCAAGTTGGACTGGGTTGGAGGGGAAAATTTCATCCCCTGGTTTCAGATCTGAATAAGTTTAAGCTGGCAAAACTGGAACAAAGGAATTTCAAACAATAAATTATCAGTCACAGGCACAATAACATAGAATCATAGAGAAAATATGGCTGGAAGGGACATCAGGATATTATCTGGTCCAATCTCCTGCCTTAAGGCAGGATCAAGAATACATATGTCTTTCTTGACAGAAGTTTGAATAACACCCTAAAAAAGGACTCCAGTAAAGCTCAGCAGCTCCCCAGGAAATATATCGCAAAGCTTCACAATTCTTACTGTTATAAGGTCTTAGTCCTACCTATAACATGTTGCTTTCTTTAGCATTTTAGTTTAAGACTTTGAGTTATATAAATAGTATGATCATATCGATACACTTAAGACAATCTTAATACAGGTGATTTGGAAGAAAATGTGATATTGGACTACTGACCAATGGGGCAAATTTTTACATAAATGCAATTATAATTCTTCATTAAAAAGTTTTATAACTGTTCATCATTAATTGTCATAAGTTGTATATCATTCAAATGGTTTGTATTGGTTGGAAAATGTAAATACAGGGTGTGGGACAGATTCTGCATATCATCTGTGAGGTGAGCAGTCCGGGTCAGTGTTAGAAGTCACTGCAGGAGTTGAATCCTGACTGTAGGATCCAACAGTTATTGATAGCAACTGGAAAACTAATGTATAAGAATCTTGCCTCAAAATATATAAAAAAGCTTAATTTCACAGACAGCACTAGTGTTGAATTAATGATTGAAGAATTTATACAAATTCTATTAATCTATTTAGAAGAATAACCTTGCAGTTCACATTTAAGTACATTGTTCCTTTCTCTGTTATATTCACGATGTTAGATAAAAATATAATCAGTACTCTAATAACAAGAAATGTGTTTTCTAAAAATCTCAGAGATCTGTGTTTTACCTCTTTGGGTAAACATACACCTGTGTAGTATTTGTGAAGTATTAATCAGAAACTCAAAGTCATTTTGACAATCAGCGCAGAAATTATGTGTCTCAAAATTTTGCCCATCGTGCACCACAGCAGGAAATATTAGCTTACTCTCCCGCTCTCTTCCCTACATGGGAAGTTTAAATAAAGAACTGATAAAGATATAATTAAAATCTTGCAATTTAAGTATATCTCATGAATTATTAAAATCTTGCTCCTTCATATCTTGCTGTAATTATTCTGCTATACTCCTCCAGCTCTTCCAATTACTCTTCACAGGGCCAGACTGACACCTAAAGGGGCCATCTGCAAGCCTCAGATAAGGGCCATGGCTCACTTGAGCAGCTGTAGGGTGGGTGGGAGAGGGGAAGACTGGAGCTCTGGGGCTCTGGGAATGTCTTGGCACTCCAGGGTGCCTCCTGGTAATATGCAGGAGAGCAGATGGATTTCCTTATTTGGGTTTAATATATGGACCTATATCTTGATCAAATTCAGCAGAATGAAACCTTCCTGAGACACAGTTGATGCCAATGTTGAAATGTGATCCTCTGCAATAAATGCCTCGGTCCTGGACTGTGTTAAAGTCCTGGACTTCTACCCATTTGTAAAAGTGCCTTGCTTGCTTTTAAGGATGAGTCAAAGGCTGTCATCTGTGGAAATTTCTTGATTCTCACATGGAGACCTGTGGAAACTGAAAATAGTTCCTCAGCCTGATGGTGGTGTCTGGGCAATGTGTGAGCCCATTGCTCCCTAGGGACCAGAAGCGCTGGGGGCTCCCCATGGGGGCAGCAGGTCAGTGTCTGGCAGCCCATCCTGTCCCACCACTCCAGCCAGGAGCGGGGCAGCTTGGGGCACAGGGGCAGCCCCAGCTCTAGGCTTCAGGAACCTCCTTGGGGACAGGGACAGGCCGAGGCCAAACTGGGGCCCACAGGTGGGCCTGGCTCAGCGGGGCCCACGGCTGGGCAGGGCAGGGCTGTGGAGAGCTGGAGACTGGCCCTGCTGTGGCCTCAGTGGTTAGGGACTGACCACTGCAAGGCTGACATGGGGTCCTGGGCCCTGTCAAGATGGGGGAGTCCCGGTGTTTGGCAGGGACAGGCAGGGCTGTCAGGGCCTGCAGGGCCTTGACAGTATGTTTTAGTTCTGCTCTTTCATCTCTCATGCTGGAAAAAAAAAAAACTGTGTCCCATTGTCAGTTCTGTAAACACTCCATGTTTTGGTCTTAATGTCAACAAGAAAATGTTCACAATACACTGTAACACAAAAACAGTGCTCAGCCTCAAGTGCTTTTCAGCTTCACATGACACTTGGATTTCCTCAGAACACAACTCTCTCTCTAGGGAAGCTCTGCCTTAAACATGTTATTAGTCAGTAATCCTAGCAGCACACATGCTGAATTTTAAGTGCGTTAAGTAGCCTCAATGAGTTCAGTAAGGCTAGCGGCTTGAAAAATGTGTACTGAACATCAAAGTGCTCATGGGGTCAAGGTCTTTAAGTAAGCATGAACTCCATGAAGGAAGAACTGTCCCTTAATGCTAAGACCCTGCCTTGTGTTAGTCATCTACTGGAGACCATGGCAGGACTATGATTCCTTTCTTTCATGAGGTTCAGCTTCTCTTTAATAAGACAAAGCATTCACACCTGCCGTCTCTGAGCACGTACTTCCCTTCACCTTCTTCTATCATGAATGCAAAGAGGTTTTGGGTGGAAGAGTGGTAACTCAGAGTTTTCATTTAAGGTTTGAATTCCTCTCTGGAAAAGCTTTTATCCCCTCACCGCTTCTTAAATTAGATGGCAAAGTTAGGAGCTTAACTCATGAGAACGAATAACTATCCCCCTACCAACTCACTGAGAATTGATGTGAGAGAAGGGACTTTCACCAGCAGGATCTTCAGAGAGAGCAGCTGAGCTCTTAGGTTTTATCCACAGCAAATTGCTTTCCTGTCTGGGGAGCAAAGGAGAGCTGGGGGCAGAATTGTGCTTTGAGTGTCTCCAGGCTAAAACTTGATAGCAATGTCTTATGTTTCCTTTGAGAAGAAGTGCTGATGAGAGATGGTCAGTGTTTGCTTCGTGTATGGAGAATAATGGTGATCTTTGTGGTATATTATAGATATAAAAAATAAAAAATAAAAAAGCTTATTCATGTTGTTGGACTAACTTACTTTGCCTGTGTAAACTGTATCATTGCTGGGATGTTATTACTGGTTTAGTTGCATAGCCAAAACTTTTAAACATTGCCTAATCTAAGACATATGAATCTTTTGCTGTGGTATATTTTACTGGTTACTTATAATTCTTGCTTGCAGCTGTTTCTGAAAGTTTCGAGACAGACCTCTAAGTTGAGTATTTTCTGTGACAGAATTAGTAATGGGAGACATACATGGAATATATTTAAGTCCACATGGATGTTTCTACATACAAACAGCTGATGAAGCAGAAATATTTAGGGGTGTGAATTATTGTGGATAAGAGAAGCCAGACGAAAAATTTAAGCCCTAGATAATCCACTCTATTGAGTCTGGGCTGATAGCTAGAGCTCTGCTGTGATTATATAAGAAAAATAATAATGTTTTTACAGTACAAAATATTAATAAGCAAGTATAGCAAACAGAAGCAAAAGTCAGGGTCTGAGATATTTTTAACTGTATGGAACTGACCTTTTACTTACATAAAACATTCCAGTAGATACAAGTGTTCATTCCCTTAATTTGTTCTGACATTGTACATACAAAGTATTTGTTCAGTGTCTTATTTTACAATTTCCTGCAACTGAAAATACTACTATCCTAAGTTTTCTTTGATGTCTCTTTAGAAGAACTTCTCAATTATTTAAAATACCAAACATCTGGACTTTATAAACCAAAACCATACAGCAAACCCCTGTGTGTGCAGCTTTTGATAACCTTTGATCATAATCTTGCCCCCCCCCNTCCAGGAAAAAAGGGAAGCCCCTCTCTGGTTTATACTTGATACTCAGAGTTAAAACAGAAGTACTCTTCATATTAATTGTTTCTGAAACAATGCATCAGCTATGCTGAAACTTTCCACATCATCATGTGAATAGTACCACTGCAGATTAAATTCAACTGGCTTTCTTGTTCAAACTTTCACCAGCTCTGCTTTCCAATTTTCTGTTCCCCCTTAAGGTACTTTTCAAATTCCATATAGATTCCAAGGTCTGACACAAAATGCTGGAAGGATAAGTAAACCGAATCGCCACATCTAAGCAAACACTTTTTGGTTAAAGCAGTCAACTTGAACACACGAAGTCTAATATTAGTTTTTAACTCAGCCTAAAATAACTTAAATTTTCACTTACTTAACTTCTGGGGGAGTATCCAAGATAAGGGACATTTGCAGGGTAGCTCTTTCCATTTCTACTAGTGAGTCTATTTCACTTGGCATGAAATGTTGAAATACTTACTGAATTGAGGACTGGAGTATAGGCCTCACCCTTCTAGATATTCGTCTCTTCCTTTTTACACTTCTTCCCTCTGGCTTAATGAATATTTGCTGTTTTCTGTAAAGTGAGGTGGCTTAATAACGACAAGTAGGGGAACACTATGTGAGACTATCCTAATATCAGAGCACTCACTGGGAACTAAGAGCTGAGTGTGTAGGTCCTTAGTATCTTCCTCAGACCTAGCAGGCCAGTAGAGATGCCTGGGGAAGCAGGTATTAACCATCATAATACCTTCACCTTTGAAATCCAGGAAGAGGTTTTCCACAGACAAGCATAAGCAAAGACAAGTGTCCCCTTCCAGCTCACAGTAAGCTGTTTCTCTTCTGGGAGGGGAGAGACTTAAGCTTCATGTTTTTCTTTGGCATCTTGTACTAACTGGTTTAAGCATCTTATCCATTAACAAGATGGCTTTTAGGGATCCCTGTCTTAAGATTTAGCTTTGTGCGTGCATAGAAAATTGTTTAGCTTGACTTATTGGGCTGCCTCCCTTGAAACAGCAGGGCACAAGAAACTGCGATGCTGTATCACATTATTTTAAAATCTTTTGTGGCTGCAGTGCTCATACCTTCATTCATATTTGCACAGCCTGGGATGGACTCCAGCAGCTCAACACTCTAGCGTAATTTGGCTGACAAAAATAAATTGCAGGAACTGTGTTTCAAGGGATGCCTCCTGCTCAGAAAGCCATCACTACAGCTCCAGCTCTGTGACAGCTGCACCACTGTATCCTTCACATTTTCTGAGACAGCAGTCTCCAGGGAGAGCCATCTCACCATTACACACCTCAGGGGAAAATCCTATCATTCCTCTATTCCCAGAGCAGACCCAAGTATGCTTCTCTGTGTATACGAACCACATATAGGCCCATGGCTTTCTGTGCACCTGCGCTTTGCTTCAGGGACCTGAGAGATTGGCCATCAGTACTTTAATTTAGCAGTTTGAATGAGGCATTTCAATTTGTGGTGGGAGATGTGGGAAGGATTTTTAAAACCTACCATATGTGCACATTTAACAGCCTGTAAACTCATATTTCACTACAAGCAAACGTGAGACCTCTCCGAGTTGTGTGTAGATGGCAAATGTGAGCTTGTTCTGCCCCTGCTGATTTTTCTGAGACATGTCCATGTGGCCACATTAGCATGATTAGTCTGAGATAACATATCTTGCCTCTGAAAAAGTTTTTGCCTTTAACCCAGCAATATCTTGACTGTGACTATATGGCTTTCACATGACTTAGGAAATGGTTGGCGCAGGCCTACCAAATGTACACATACTTTTAGCTAGGTTTTCTTCTTGTCTGAAATAAAACAACTTGTATTCTCCTAGCCAGCCGTGAGCCCCCCTGGACTCTTTGTCTGTCTCTTTTTGTGTGATCTGCCCTGTTTAAACTGGCTTTGATGCTCCCCATGAGAGCTTGTTAGAACCATTAGGGTTCCTTGCTATATCAAGTGTTTCTTAATGATGATAAAATGTGTAAACTCTTAGTCAATTATTAAGGCTTCATCCTCATTTCTCTCATGAATGAGAGCACTGAAACTGGCTGATCCCAGAAATAAATGGCATTTTGGGATAAAGATTAAGTATACAATTAATGCAGAAATTTATGGTTATAGTTTGTTACACGTAAAGAAGCAGTAATTGTGTTATACAGTGTTCCATTTATATATATTGCTAGTAAGTGTCAGGTACATCACATTGCTCATAAGGTGAAACGAGTGACAGTTTTACAGTGACATCGGTGCATCTGGACTCAGTTGTCTTGGACTGTCTCTGCAGGCACAGTTGGTAAGTGCTTTGTGACCAAATAATTTTTCCAATGAACCTCAAACCTGCTTTGAAACACTTTCTGCTACTTCATTTCTGGGTAATTTTTTGAACAGCAACTGCCAAATGAGCTGAAATACGCTAAAAGATACAAAAGCTTTTAGAGAATGCAAATCCTAAATGCTATGTAGTTTTAATATTTAAGATTCTCCTTTAAGTTAAACTACTTTCTAACATTTTTTGTAATCTTTTGTTTGTAGTTAATTGACCATTCAATTTCTTCTGCATATTTTCAGGTTATTTTTCTGTTGCTTTCATAAACGCTCCATGCACTGTCTATTGGTGATCTAATCAGCACTAACAAAGAATTTCTTCTTTCCACCAATTTGGTCTTATTCAAAAATGTGCTAAACTCTTAATGGGCAATTACAGTTTAATCTCAACATGTTGCTCAGCTTTTCTCCCCTCTCTGCCTATATAATTGCATGAGAGGGGAGGTATGTACACATCTCCATGTTCTAAACTACCTCTACTCTGAACTGTCTGGAAGAACCTTTTATCTTATTCCTCCCAGTAAACTCTATGAGTTATCTGAAAGGTCACTACATTGTCAGAAGGAGAAGCAGAAATCATAGACTTTTAAAGCATTTCCTGTTTTCATGTCATTTCAACAATTCCTGTTGAAATATACACCACAAACTACATTCTAATAAATGTGTATCTATTAGATGTGCATCTGTTTATTCTAGGTACCCAGAACTCAAACTGGGGGCAGATCAGTACTGAATATTGCATAGTTTAACTGATGGGCCAATATGATTTCCTCGGGGAATTCTGTGCTTAGAGGGCAGGAAAAAAAAATGTATTTGATAGTATATTATTATATTCTAATGTCTAGCACTTGTGTGTAAATGAAAGGCATATGGAAGATTGGAAATAGCCAGAATGAATACAAAACAGCAAAAAAAATGAGTAAGCCAAGAGCATCCTATTTTGTACAATTGTACGTTTATCAATTCTACCAGATGCTCTGAAGCTGACCAGATGTGCTGCTGCCTAACATACAAAATGAAATTTAAAGTGTACAAACATTCAGTAATACCTAAATAGTTGATTATACATCTATCTTGTATTTGAATTAGATAAAAGCAATTTAAATGAAATTCTGCACTCATGATTTTAAGTACTTCAGAAAGAAAAGATACATAATGTAATGGATGGAATTTCTTCGCTAAAAACAACATTCCCTTCACAAAACTGTGCTGTTAGACTGTTCATAAGAAATACATACATTCAAAATGTAGAGTTTGGATTTATAATGCTATGCATACATTTTGAAGGCACTCATCATTGGAGCAAGCCGTAGTAAAGATACTATATACAACGTGAATATTTTACTTTGATGATTTCCTGTAGTTCTGTGCTTCCAAAATGACTGGGTCTGCTGTTCTGTATTTTGGTAGTCAAACACTAATACTGATCTTAATCAGGAAAAATCCAGGGCCAGTTGCCTATCAGCGTTTTTGAAAATCCAAGTATACTGTGTTAACCAGAACATTCTTATAACATACTCATTTAGTTCCTCCAAATAACATTCATAGCTGTGTGAGGATTATTTTTTTTTTCTTCTGAAGTATATACAGAATCACAGAATCACAGAATGGTTGAGGTTGGAAGGGACCTCTGGAGATCATCTAGTCCAACCCCCCTGCCAATCAGGGTCACCTAGAGCACGTCGCACAGGATCACATCCAGGTGGGTTTTGAATATCTCCAAAGAAGGAGACTCCACAACCTCTCTTGGCAACCTGTTCCAGTGCTCTGTCACCCTCACAGTAAAATGTTTTCTTATATTCAGCTGGAACTTCCTGTGTTTCACTTTGTGCCCATTGCCTCTTGTCCTGTTGCTGGGCACCACTGAAAAGAGTCCGGCCCCATCCTCTTGACATCCTCCCTTCAGATATTTGTACACATTGATAAGATCTCCTCTCAGTCATACAGTATGATTCTTCTCTATCGGATTTGTCCATGTTTTTGCTAATATTATTACATTTTATTACACTGTGAATCAATTTGGCCAGTGTGGATATACAGGGTTATTGTTCATAGTATGAGAGACTTGATGAATATACAACAGAACTAATACTTTGACAATTATACTCAGTGACCATATGTTATTACCTAATTTATTTATTATTATTACTATTCATTTTATTGGATTGATTTAAAGCCACTCTTCTTTATAGTTCAGCTTGAGACAAAGCTTCATATTTGTCCCCTGGAAAAAAAAAAAAAAAAAAAGAGGAGAAAAAGGGCTCTGCTAATGAGAGGTCCTGCACAGTAAACAACAATGACAAAAAATCTTCTGTTTTCCTGTATGACTCACTTGTTTTTGAGTTCTCTCATCATACTATATGTAAAGATTTTTTTTTTTTTTTTTTTTTTTTTTTTTTGAGGCATTTCTGGATCTGATGTCCTTCTGGTTATTTAATACATAATTTTCTAGTATTGGCACCTGAGCGTACCTGAGTACACCAAAGCCATAAGGAAAACCTGTAAAATCTGAAGAATTCTAATGTCATTCATATCTCATTCATTTAATATAATATAGTAAAAAGATTAAGCTACAAAAAAGTTTTGGTTGTGGTGGTGGTATTTAATAACTAATTATTGTAGCTGCATGAAATGGAAGTTCACAAGCTACCTGCATTTTAGTCTGCCCTGGGATGAACAATCGTGTATGCAACATCCAGTACAAAGACCCCAGGCTCTTACTGAATTTCTCCTTGAGTTATGTCTTATTTGTAAGCCATATGGTTTTGTTTCCTCTCTGTTTTCCTTATTAATGTATTTTAAAATATTCTTCTCAACATTAGAGGACTGAGAATCCCATAGACATCCTGTTCCAAAAGATAAGAGTTCAAATATGTCTGATTTAAAAAAAAAAAAAAAAAACACTTGGAAGAATTGTGGCTCCTAAATATTACAATGTAAAGAGGATTAGATAGGGTATTCTGTAAAATCCTAGGCTAAATGCAGTGTTTGCCTATGCAGGCTGCATTAACTGCTGTGATAGGCTTTCCTCCAAAATTATTTCCTTTTAATAATTAACTAGCAAAAGCAATTGGTTTGCCTAAAATATTTCAAAGTACTTTCCAGTAGCATTTTTTGAGTCAGTACTGAGACTCTTCCATATCAGACACAACAAAATATAATAAAACCTTGATGCACTTTGATGGGTCATTAGTAGATCCTGAAAATGCTGCACTGGGATTTTTGACGTGATACGTTATGACATAAGGATATTATTATGGAGATTCTCTGCATGATATATTGTAATAATCCCCAAAGCCGTTGCAATATATATGGCAGTCCAGAGCATTATGAAGCTTCTGTTAGACAGCATCAAGTTGCAAGCCTGAATTTGGGTATCTTTCTTAGTACTTGTCAAACATATGCCACTGTTGATGTAGACTGTTGATGCATACTGAACACATACAGTGGCACATGATTTATACCTGCTCACAGCATTTATTTAAGTCAGTCAAATCATGGAGTAAAAAACTATTAATTCTAAGGTAGGAGGAAGAGTCATGCTCTGAAATAAACCAACCTGAGAAGATTCTGAACATGAAACAGCCAGAAATTGCCTGTCTCACCCCCATGAAATTGTACTTTATTCTGAATGACTCAGCCACTGACTCTACTGTTAGGTAAGGGAAGAAAGATGAGGATGAGAATTACAAGAAGGCTATGAACTGCATCTGTTGCCAGCTTGAAGGCTGTGTTGTTTTAAAGAGATCAAAATATTTTATTGTAGAGGGTGCAGTTAATGAGTCTGGGGGAGGCCAACAGTGTTTGTTCAGTGAGGCTGGTTCAGGAAGTTGATTCAACTGGAAACTAATACTAAATATATCTATATACACACATATTAGTTTTGGGCAAGATCAGTTCACTGAGCCATATGAGTACCATTACCAGCATGAGGGAGAGAACTGATATACAGCAATCTTGACTTAGCATGAATTAAGCTCCAGTGAAGCCAAATCCTGAAAATATCTCTTTGCACAGCCTGAAATGCTGGGATTATTTGTATGAACTCAGGACCCTCCAGCTATGATAATTCAGCTATTGGATCATAACTGAGTCACACTCCTCTCTGGACTCTAATTCTTGCAGTGGACAGATTAGACCACTGACTGCACTGTTCTTCTCTCTCATATTTGTCTAGTCTTGCCTTTGTAGCACACTAAGGAAAACTTTGCAGGAACTTCTGTCTAAATTAAGTGAATGGCACTTTTTCCCTTTAAAAGAAGATATTCAGATGAAAGCATCAATTCAGAGATTATTTTACAAAAAAAAAAAAAAATAGCTCCATTGATCATTTTACAGTCTATGGAATCTATATACTGTCCTCATTATGAACAGATAACATAAGCTCAGTCCCAGATAAAAAGAATGTGGCTCATGTGCCACATGTAGTTTGAAATCTAGTCAGCTGGGAATTCATATATTTTTCAATGTTTTCTAGAATGTGCAAACATAATAAATATAATTTATTCAGGTGTTCATGCAGAAGTGATAGTCACTGTAATACCTAAGTCAAAAATTGCTTAAGGTAAATGCAAAGCCTTCTTTCTTTCTACTCAGTAGCTAAAGCTAAAAAAGATGTTCAGCTCATCAGCTTCAGTTATGAAAAAATGTATTAAAAAATCACCCTAAAACATATAGGCAGTTTTCTCAGGAAGCTGGCACCTGGGTGTGATAGATCTATAAATACGCTACCTTGCAAAAGATCAAGTTAGATATTAAGCAGATTAGTATTCAAAGTAAATGGTTTAGCTGAGTTCTTTAATATTTGCTCCAACAGTGGATAAAAGTAGCCTAGTGTCTTCCTACTAGTTCGCTTTGTAATATCTGAGCCCATATTTTGTGGAAGAACCTCTCAATGCGTTTAAATTTAAAATATTGATCTAAGCACTGTCTGTTTGCAAATTGGATCCCTGAATTGGGAGACAGAGTTTTTATGTGATAGTATTAAAAAAAATAATAATAATAAAATAAAATTGTTTTTAAGCTAAATGCATCAGCTCAAGCTAAATACAAATTAAATTCAAAACAAGGCTTTAGTTTTAGTGGGCTGGTTCTCATTCTAGTTTTACACTGGAGTCATTCCTTTGATTTACTCCAATGTGAGATCAGTATGGGGACTGTTTTCTGCAGTGTGGTGCTGCTTTACCCTTTTAATATTCATGACAAGCGAAAGCTGGAGTGTAATTTACCTGCGTGAATTATTGCTTTATAACAAACAAACATGCTGAAATGACTTAAAGGGATTTTGCACCAGCATTTCTGTGGGTAGGGGGTCCTATTAATTTTGAAAACAAAAGTCCATGGGACGTATTAAAAATGAATTACCACTTCATTTTCACTACTGGAATATTAATGTATATGCACACATTTTCTTTTTTGCTTTGGAAGCATAAAGAAAAATATCACATTACAGGGGAATAATTATGTTTACCTTCTATGTACAGTTAAGGCAAATAGGTTTAATCTGTGAACAAAAGGGATTCAGAAACACGGGCTGTTAAAAAAGCAGGAAAGGTACGAGACAGTAGACTAAGCACATATAAATAAAGGACTTGAAAGTAAAGGCAAATGAATAGGTTAAATCTGTATGTTGGGGCAATAGAGGCCTTAGGATGGGGTATACCCCATTTGGATCTTCCAAAAATATTATTTCAATACCTGTGACTCCTGTGTTCTAGGATGTTTTGGAGATGATGCAGCTCAAGACAGTCAGCCAGAAGGAACTGACAGTAATAGAAATGATGAAAATAATTAAAAAGATAAAAGTCCTGATGGAGGTTTAGTAAGGAAAGAAACTGTCAGATCTTTGAAAGGTAGCAAGATTTGGGTGTGCACTTCAAGTATCAAGTAGCAGCAGCCTCTTCATCATTCCTTATGAGCTTAAATCACAAGAAAAGATCTATGTAGAGAAGGATAAAACAACAACAACAAAAAAAGTTTGAAAGTTTTCATTTGATTGCCCTTTGACCTTCAGTGTATGTCTGAATATCTATACTGAAATTAGGAGAGTTACATGCATTTAACTCCATATAGACTTAAATATATAGAATTAAGTTTTGCCTTATACATTTGGAACCTCAAGGGAAATATCAAGGGGACAGGTCATAGGCCTGCCGATGCCCAAGAAGGAGAAAGAGCAGGTAACCAAAGCTACTGGGGAAAGGTCAGGCCAGCAAGAAGGAACACCTTAAGAAAGAGTGTCCAAGACTACAAAGCTATTTAACTTCAAAAAGAAGAGAGAAGAAATAACAGTAAATAGAAACCATAAAACAAATCCTTGATGGGCAGAAAAGAATAGAAAAGGTAGTGTTGTGACAGGCAATTTTGATAGGACTTAAGACATTCAAGAATTATTTTTCTTCCTCCCAATGTGAATATCTTACCTGTACAAACTGGGCATCTGGCACACTTGTTAAGTATACCAAATTAAACAGTTATGACACACGTCTGTCTGTGCCTGAAATGTGTAAACTACTGTCTGTCCATCTATCTCACTGTAATCTATAGCCAGAGTTCTTTATCTTTATTCTTGTTCACTAGAAGAAAACAAATTGATGATACAAAGTTAATTTGTTTTCTTTCGGTTTTACCTTGCAGTCTGGTTTAGCTGCCTGAGAACACCGTTCTTCCCACTACCATTTCTTCTGGACTCTGCTGGGACTTTGCAGAGTATGGTGCCTTGTCTGATGAGTCAATGTCAGGTTTCTCACCACTGTTGAGGAAATGTAGCTTGAGCCAACTGCTGTGATGTATGCCTTGGAGTACGCTGGAAAGCTGTGGGAAATTAGAATGAAATGAATTCTTTACTGACTTTTTTCTTCTCTTCATTCAGAAGCAGACATTAACAATTTGTTTTAACACTTCTTACTGCCCTATAGGAACAGTGGGGATGAGTCACAATATACTTCATTCATTCACAAGACAAGAAGTCTTGTGACACTGATTAGTATTTTCCTTTTACTGATGATGTGTCTTAGCAATGTTCCACTAACTAGCACTTCAGTGTTCCTTTTTTTTCAGCAGTTCACTGTATATAGATGGCATTATGCAGTAGAGATGTATACAGATGTTTTCCAAACTTATGACAGAGAAAATGGATAGAGTCTTTTTTTTTCCTCTGTCAGGTATTTTTTAAACCTTCAGAGCAAGGGTTCTGAAACTAATCAGGCTGAACTGAATTTGCTGAGAGGAAAATCGTCGGGACAAAAAGGATGATTTAAATAGGAAGTATGCACAATAATTAGATGCACGGACGCCTGCCTACAGACTAGTTAATCACAAGATGTGTGGTTTTATGAGGAAAAAATATCTTCCTTTTATTTTTCATACTGTCCTAACCTCCAAATGTCACCCAAAAGCCATCTGTACAGTTGTTTTATGAGTAATGTCATATGAGTGTGACAAAAACCTAATAAGCCTTTGTGGACTCTGATGCTTCATCCTCAGTAAAATATGCAATCATCTTTTATAAGCCTTGTTTATAGGTTACAGGTAGAACTTCCTTTCTTCCAGTCAGAAGGTCAGCAACATAAATCAAACAGATTTTGTGTGTTTTACATTGTGAGATATAAACTTTTTAAAATAGGCTTTGGATATAAGAAATTAAAGAGTAAACACCGATTCTAAGAATTGTTTTGGGGAAATAGTGAGCACTATGACTACTATGCACAGCTACTTTTTAAAAAGATAATATTGGGTACAAGAAGTAGTCCCAGTTGCATCTAAACATCAGTGAAAAGAAAACAATGACATAGATGAAGAGCAAATCATACATTTTTTGCTAAACGTAATTCAAGGCAATATGAAGAGCTCAAAACTGGCAACCAGAACCTTTAACTAATCCTAACATAATATCACTTCCAAAACTTGACTGTCCTATGGTCCTTTTGTCAGTTTTTTTTTTTTTTNGTAACTAAGAAAATATTGACACAGCTAACAATTCATCCATTTTAGCACTTTCCTTTCATGGAAGATGACAATCTGATAGGAAAAATGGCAAGTTGGTAAGACCAGTATAAAGAAGGTGAAATTCAAAGCTACAGTTCAAAAACATTAATTGCTACCTACCTTATAGCAGTATGCAACCGGTATCTCCTTTCTTTTCACCATCACTTTCATTATGCAGACGAATTTGTCATCTTCTGTAGGATACTTTTTCAATAAGACATGAAATGCACCCTGAATAATTGTCCCTGAATTTACCACAAAGGTGTTAGCTAGGAATGTTTGTCTTAGTTTGAATTCTTGGAATTGGCCCTTTGTTGCTTCCGCTCTTTATCACTCTTTGTATAATCCTAGCAATCCTGTTCATTGTTTGCTTGAAAGTCATTGAATTTCACCAATTAAACTGCAAATATCTTCTATTTGCATTGGAAATTGCAAGTCTATAGTGATTTACGACTACCAAGGTATACCTGAAAATTACTCGATCTATATGAAACTGTACTGTAACCAGGTCCTAGGCAATGGGAATACAAAAAAGGTGAATAGCTAATCAAAGACCACAGTCATAAAGCACAGCTGTACTCATCCATCCTGTGTTAGTTATCATAAATTCTGCAGCAGCCTTCCGGAAATGTGCACTCACATCTCTGGGATTTCTGTCTAAGTAAATATGGCTGCTCAGCAGGTATAAGCCGGTGTCATTAGTATGTATGTTGACTGCTGTAGTAGAATTAGGCTGCAAGCTTGGTATTTAGATTCACTTTATGCCTCATATAGGAGCATTCTTCAGTCTCATAGTTATCTCTCTATGAAAATGTGTCTGTTTTGTTGAAAAGGATGTTGAATCCAGGAAGAAGGACATGCTAACAGAGGACACAAGGAGAAGTAATAATGGTGTATTTCAGAGCATTAGCATCTATAATTTGGAAAAACTTCAAAGCCGTTATTTCTAAATTAAATTATTAGTTGTAGTAATTTATTAAAGACTCAGTAAAAATGAAAAAGCTCTTGCCTTCTTAACTCTTTTCAGATCTGTAGGGATTACACTGCCTGCAAGTTCCCAGTCTTTAAATGGTTAAGAATTTAGATCTGAGTGTATGTTACATTAACGATTTATTAGTAACTAGTTTACATGTACTGTATATTGAAAACACAGTACATGCTGTATTACCCTGCATAACTGCAAAGTTTCTCTTTTATTTGTCCATCTATATTTCTCTTACTGGGTTTATAAAACAAAGATTTTCCAACCCCACTTTTCCCATTAGCAAGTTAATCCACTGTTGCATATTAGAAATCTCATTAATATTCCATTATCTTATTGTTAGCTTTCCAGCTGCCAAAACATCTCTGATGATAAAGTTGCTTTCTGGTATCTCAGAGCATCTCATTAATCTGTTCCCTAAGCCAACCACATTGCTGCCAGGACTGTTATCTCCTTGTAGCACCATACATTCAATCTGAAAATCCCACCAATGTGGTCACACAGTCCAACATAAAATAATTGTAATGAAGTCTTGTCACAACAAGCAACACCTAGGCTCAACTTATGAGTTACCTCAACTTTTATTTTTGATATCTTGCTATTTATCTAGCAGCAGGAGACCATATGCTGTGACAATAAAAGTGATTACACTGATGTCATGTTTTAAGATGCATCATTTCCAGAGAGTTTCACGCCCACATGTATTAATCTTACAGAAGGTTACATATGAGAAGAAAGTAAATTTATCTGAAGAAGTCAAAAGGCAAATGAACTTGGGGTACAAACACAGTGAGCTCTGGTATGTTGTAGAGAGCAAATACTAGTTCTAATATCTAAGGAGACTGAGAACTTTGACTATATTCACATAAATGTTCTTGATATTCATTTTACTCCAGTAACACTGGAAGCCTTATCCAATGGTAGATAAAGAAGACTTAATTTTGTAATTTGTAATTTTGTAATATGTTTGTAATGTTTGTTATATAACAGGGGAAAAGTCACTATCCATATGAAGCTCATGTGTTTCAACTCTGCTGCCATATTTTAAAAAGCTCCAAAAAATATCTTTGATTTGCTTTTGGATGTAGATGCTGTTAGACTAGTACTAGGTGTTTTCATGCAGAACATACTAGGTAAAATTCTTCAGGCCTTTAAAATCTGCACACCAAGGAAAGACACTGAGGCAAAAACATTCTAAAGTGTTTGCAACCCAAGCAGAGTCTGAAAATTTAAAAAAGAATAAAACTCCATATAAACTGAATGGAAGCATTGTTATGGACTTTACTTTACTCATGTAGCGTATGAACTTCCACTTTATTGAGTCCTTTGAGGGTTTTTGCTTTTATTTTCTGCACCACCATGGATAAAATGGATAACAATTTTCTTTTACCAATTATCTAATCAGTTCTACTTGTATTTCTATTGCCTTTTATATCCACTCTAATAAGTGTTCACTTGAAGAAATTGCCATGAATAAGCATGGCACTTTTATTAACATTATTAATATAAGAATAGAAAATTTTGGTTGCAGTTGACTTCACATTTCTATCATGTAATATATCTATCTAAAGAAAGCAGTTAAACATTAGCAAATTTTTCTGTATCTATGGGAATAACACAGGAATTTTACATCGTGTGTATTTCTTGTCAGTCACAGAAATGTACCTTAACATATCACTTCTGGATGCATTAGGTAATCTCTTATTAATATACACTCCTAGGAAGCTACTCTGCTATATGTTGGGGTATTTGATATCTTTTGTCATATTTTACTGCCTTTCTCTGGTACTTATGGAATGGAAAATGTTCTATCAATTGATAGATCCAAGAGATTCAGGCACAGATATTTTACAGTTCTTTTTATTTAGACTTTATTTAGACTTTGCCATTTAAAAAAAGGACTCAAGTCCACATAATCATACTTAATTTAAAGACACAACATTAAGTTTCAGGCACCGCCACAATGATGTTATTTATCAGTGTAAGATAGGATTAGCAAACTAGGCCACTGAGAACTGGAACTGTACTTCTAACTCAGGAAAAACCTTACTTTTTTCTTCTTGTTTTCCAAGAAAACTGATGTTTCTCTGCAGCATGTAAACAATTATTTTATATATGGAAATATATATATGTGGAAATCATATGTATTATATATATTATACATGTATGGTGTTAAGTATATTGGATTTTTTAAAAGTATGTAGGCTTTTTGCTTTCTTATTAGCATAAAGACCTTGTTTGCTATGAATCGTCTTTGCTTGTTTTTTGTTTGTTTGTTTGTTTGTTTTTGTTGTTGTTTTTGTTTTTTTTTTTTTCTTTTTTGTCCCCAAGTTGAAAGTTATTCTCTCCAGGAGCAGGGCTTTGCATTATTATTGGTTTTGGAAAGAGTTAGTTACTGATTTCAGAGCAGGAGATCAGAAGAGGAAATGGGACAATAGGGACAATGGGAAGGAGTTTGTCTTTCCTTAACTCAGAGAATCCAAATCTTCCCGTAGCCATGCTTCCTTGCTTCTGCCTACCCAAAGGTAGTGAGAATCAGCAGTAATCCTTGCATTTTTAGACTGAATTCTGGTCCAGGAGAAGATGCAAAACAAATCTGGGAGGACTTCATAGGTGAAGTCCTCCTCATAACATCTCCCAGAGATATACCTGGCTTAGGAAATGAGAAAATCATAATTACCCTAAACAGCATAAAGTTTTAAAAGCAATATCAACATTTCCAGCCTCACCCAGATGCCTATTCAAATCTTGAAGCTCAGGCATGAATATGTTGTTACTTATTTTGCCAAGCAAGTCTTGCCTTCTGTACTGTGTTCACATTATGAACTGTTTGAAGTTGTGGACCAAATACTCTGAGAGGTGGTCTTGCACTGCAAATTCCTCTAATTTTATCTTTCTTAGAGAAGACAAAAGCAGTTTTTAAAGGACAGGCTGTTCAGCTGTGGAGCTTTACTTCACTTAAAGACAATTAGCACCATGATAATAATAATAATAATAATAAAAAAAAGATAAAATCATAAAGCCTAGTTGACTAAGAAAAGTATTTCAAAGCCTCAGACATTGAATTTTAAATCAAACAATGATCTATTTACAAACAAGACTATGCTGTTTTTACATTCTCCTCATGTGGAATAGGATTTGAGAAATATAATGCACATTTGAATGCATGACAAAGAAAACATTCAAAGCTGTTTTAGAGTTTACTGCATTAGCATAATTATATTTTTTTCAGTAGTATTAAAAATGTTAACATCTTCAAAACAATGCATCCAGCTTTCTACCAACTTTCCATTTATATCCAATTAGCCACAAGCAGTGATTTTCACTGCAATACTTATTTAAATGGTTCATGAAAATACACTCATTTTACTTGATAACTTAGAAGTTCCACATCCTCTTTCACTGGTGCAGCCTTTATTCTAACATTTCAAATTTCTGTGACTACTCATGAAGTATTTTCATTTTAGTTTTTAAAAAAATTAAAAAAAAGTTGTATTATTTTCAGTACATTTCCTTTCCAAAAATTGATTATTTTAAGACAATGATTCCACTATGTCCTAGAAAAATCAGTCTTGAAAGGAAAGATGGATTATATAAAATAAAGCAACTTGTTTGTTTTAAAAAGATTAAAGTTGCATAATGGCTAGCAAACAAGTAAGAAATCTGTAGTTCACTCATTTTAAACTGAGTGTAGTACTATTCAATCTTCTGTTTTCAAGGTAGGCCAGATTTTCCCACAGGTTTCTTTATGATTGTATTTTCTCAATTTACCCATGTCCCTCTGAGAATTTTTTAGTAATAACTGATTTGTTAATATTTGGACTGGTTTGAAATAGGCATCTCATTCAGAGAAAGTTGAATCTCTAGAGGCAAATCAGTACCACATCTCAAGAGACCTTTGCATAACTGAAGCACAAACATATGCATTGCACTGCTCTTAAATTCAGCCACATGTATGCAGCCGACATTGACAGTAAATATATAAATATTTTTTAATTTTAAATGAAAATGTTGCATATTTGTAAATCAATTGTGTCACCTTAAATGATAAAAGAGACAGTTTGGAGGGATGTTACATAAACTACCATTGAAACCAGGATATTTTAAGAGAATCAAAAGTATTCTTAGTAGTTACATTCATTTTGATTCAATGTTTGCCTTCCAAACTCATATTGTATCATATTAAAATAATGTGTTACAATAAGACTTCAAGACTTCTTGACCTTTGAAAACTTATTTTAGAGAAAGCAATATAGTCAAGATTGATTCATGAATGACAATTTTGTTGGGGAAAGTATTATTACTTAACATTATTGCAGCATTCCAAAAGGGTATTTTATGAGAGGGCGGTAAAACTATTTTGTGCATTATTCACATAAGAACTCATCACAAAATCTTCCTGGAAAGAGTTAACTGCAGAAATCCTTGCCCAGAGGACACTGAAGGGTTGGTTACAGATGGCTTTTAACAGATGGTTATTAAAAATATTGTTTCAATTAATTACTCCATATTTTCTGGATGGGGAATGCCAAAGAAGCTGACAATGTAGTCCATAGTTATAGCAGTAGTTTTCAGAAGAATTTGATTATGTTGCAGAACATCTGAATAAAACCTCTTTATACTGTTTGGAGTGGCTAGTAAATTTTGAGAATTGGGATCTCTTTACAATTCTAGGGTGCAGGTTTTCTCAGATAAGATGCCAGAGGAACACATAGATGCTGAAGAAAAGACATATCAAAAGTGACTGGAAAGGTCTTCATTGCCTGTGTGCCCAGGCCCTCTGGTGAATGCTGAACACTGGCAAATTTTCTGTGGCCAATTTGGTTGGGTTTTGTTTCACCTTTTGTCAAGGTAAAAAAAAAAAAAAAAAAAAAAAAAAAAAAAAAAAGCCTGTTTACACTGAGGAACACAAACTATGGAGAAAAAATGTCCACTGAAAGTACCACTAATTTCTCTTTCAAGAGGAAACATACCCATTGCCCAGTCCCAGAAAGGTACAATAACCCCATGTTGCCATATTACTGATTACTATGTTATATTACCTTCTTTTTACTATTTCTAATTTCATATTCCCACAGAATTCTGCAGAATTGGCAGTGATTTTTTTTTTTTTTTGGTAGTTCTTTTTTCTATGTTGAGTGTTGAGAGGAGCAGGTTTTGGTATCATTTTGTCAAAACCTGCAGTCAGTTGGTCAGTCCATTCTGTCTGTCCTGCAGACACGATATGTTCTACCCATTGTGGTTTATGGCATCCTGAACAGTTTTATCCAACGTCCTCTTCATCCCAATTTGTGTATTGTCACATAACTGACAGATCAATTTAAAAAACACAAGGTTTTAATACTGTTTTGTTTTAAAACATGCAATAGTAATTTGTATTTTTATAGATCTCAAAAAGGCAGTGTGAACTCTGTTGAAAAATCCTTCCAAAATAATGACCTTTAAATAAGCTACCAGGCCACAGTTGATCTCCACCGTTGACAAGGCCTCAGGGGCTTTTCTTGATAGGATTCCACTTCAAAGCAGGCAGTCTGAGTTGCAAACAAAGAGAACTTACACTCTTTTAGCTTACGGTGCAATCTGACTTTAAATTGCACAGCTCTGTATTGAACTTTTACTAAATTTCTGCTCTATTTACTTCAAGCATAGCAGTCATCCCATCAGAGGTCTGAAAAGCACTAACAAATGTACTGTATAAAAAACATTGTAGGCAGTTATCACAGAACAGTGGTTAATTAGATACTGTGCCAATCGAACAAGTGTCAATATTGTATCGAATGGCAATATAAATTTGCCAAGACAAGTAGTCTAAAAATTTGTTTTCTTTTGAAAAAGAAGGCTAATAAGACATCAATGCCTGGCAGTAACTGAGTAGAGTCATTGCTTATAATATCTTACCATAATTTTTTTATTCAGTAAAGACATTAAAATGAAGAAAGATGGTGCAATACGAATTATAAGGAATATAGGATAAATTCAGAGAAGGACAAGATAGTCTCATGTTGACAGGTTAAACTTAACAAACCAATGGCACATTCTAGTCATGCTGAAGCCACTGAGAGGCCCTAACTTCAGATCAACTCAAAAATTATACATTGGGAAGAGAGAGGACTTTCACAGTTCCCAATTGTTCTAATTTTACTTGTGTTCACCATTCAACAGCAGTCTGAAACAACACTTTCTTAACAATCAACAAATGTCTATGACAGTACTGGGGAAAAAAATCACAAAACAAATCAACATGAACATCCAAAAGAGGGGTGAGCTAAATATATAGCTATAATGAATGTAGTATTTTAAAGTCATCATTTTGCTCAATCTCAAATTTTTGTAAAGAAAAACTAGCAGTGAAAATAGTGTTTCCATATTTGAACCATCTAATGATAAACAAAACATTTGTCATCTTAAGCGTTTGCTAGGATTACAACGTATACTTGTGGTATCCCATTGTAGAAAATAATCACAGTAATACTTCAATAGGAGATTTTAAAATGAATTTGAATCATTTTACAAGTCAGAAAATGTTCACTATTTATAAAAATGGACAATGTATAAATTGCATTTGTTTCTATCTGCTTAAACATAGAGCATTTGAGTATGTTATTGCACATGGAATTGTTTAAAGTTCTGCATATAATTTAGAAACTTACTGTGGTATTTACAGAGATGGAAATATTTTATATCAGAAACTCCAGTAAACTTTTGTGGCTCCAGTAAACTTCAGTCCTGCTTGAATGAACTCCATTTGCTTTCAGTAAATGTTTGTTCATGTGTGGCACAGAACTTTTCTAGAAAAAGTTTTTCTGGAAATTCACCACCGGATATTTAAAATTCAGTCTTCTTGTCAATGCTTGAATAAAGCAAGGTATTAAAAGTGAAGCACTAGTTTCTATTTGAATTCTCCAAAAAGATGAGTCCCACTTTCTACAAGCGTCTCATGAAATTGATTTGCTAAGGCTGGCCAGAACACCTTTGAAAGTGAAGATGAAGTCCAATTATCAAAATGTGCTCTTTTTCTGGGTTTCACAAAGACTTAATCTGAAGTTCTTCAATTTAAATAGTTCTATGAATCCATTGACAGGGACTGACCTAATGCCTTGTTTATTGCACCATGTTAAGTATTTGTTTGTTAGCATTGCAGTCTCTTAGAAGAGAAGATTCAGAACTGTTCCACTGAGTTTGAGTCTCTGCTTGTGAACTCAGAATATCCTGCATATCAATGTATGATTTTCAAAAAAAAAGTATCATTACAATTTACTTATATATTTGCTTTCTTTTAGCATCTGGTTTAAAAATTAAAACACTACATCCGTATATGCCAATCAGAGCTTGCTAATCTGCTTGTTACTATGACATTTAAGTACAGACTTTAAATTTAATTCAAATTAAGAAATTCTTTCTTTTCCCAAAGGCATTTAATTGGTTGTGTAAATTTAAGCAAGTTAACTCTAAATAAGTTTTTATTTGTGGGGAAGAGCAACATTTCAAAGGACATTTTAGAGAAACACCCTTTGCTTTAATAGTTTTCTAAATAAAATATGTCTTTTGTACAGTCCTTGGCCTTTTAGTGAATTATTTAAATGATCTTCATTCTCAGCTTTAATAAATTCTAAAATGTTTATGTTTTATGGAAATAAACTCACAAAAATCTTTGCAGAAAGTGTAATTAAATTTTTATTTGAAAGTCACCTTTAACATAATCATCTTCTTTCCAAATCTTCATAGCATATATCAGTCTACTTATATAAGGAAAATATTATCTCCACCTTTGCACTTATGGTATAAATAGACATAATAAATCCCACATATTCTGAGAAATTGAAAAAGCTCCCATTTCAAGGTAGAACATTAGACCATTTCCTAATATAAAACTTCTGGACCATGCATACTTACTGTATTGAGTCTCTCTATATCCAATATTTTCCATGAAACAATCTGCCTTCATCTTTTCATTGGGTTTCAACCAATCAGTATTCAACCCTTTGATAATGGTTTCCAAATGATTTTCCAAAAACTCAACATACTTTCTCACAGAAAGTTTTATATTGAGTTAAGATAACTTTACCCACTGAAATCAAAGCTAAGAAAAATATTTAAGAGTCATTGTTAAATTCATACTCAGAGGAAAACATAAAATGTTTACTTCACATTTTTCTGCTTTGTCATGGTATGTTTGTAGCAATGTTTCATTACACATATATACATTATATACAAACTTTTTCTTTTCTTTTAATATATAAGACCATAGGTCAGTTCTATTTTCTAGACTTTAAAGAATTTTCTAGTAGAGTCTGAAAGAAATATATATTTCTTATTCTATATTGTCCCAAGGTGTAGATCCCTTCTTCTTCCCTGCCTTTCTCAACTTAAAGATTTTCTTTTTAAAGGTGACTGGGGAATGATGACCTAAATTATGAAATTAACTTGGTATTTGCAATGGAAATGGTTATTAAATCTTTGCCAGTGTAAAAGCCAGTGATTTTCGGAGAAGTACCTTACTATTTTATGATGTCCCTGTCCATGGCAGGGGGGTTGGAATTAGATGATCTTTAAGATCCCTTCCAAGCCAAACCATTCTATGATTCTATGAGTTCCATGTTTTCAGGACTGGCAAAGTGAAATAGCTCCCGTAATTCTAAAATTATTGAGGCAAATAAAGAAAAACAGTTAACAGTTTCTATTACATAACCTTCATGAATAAATGGCAACTTCTTATCTAGCAACCTTCTTGTAATATGCACTGTATAACTGGGTAGTCACCTGGGTGGTTAGCATATATTCTTTCTCTGTAGGGATGGAAAAGGACAGAGAATGTTGCCTTCTGCAGTTGATATTCAGATTATCTACTGCACACAGCAATGGAAATTAAGGAGAGGTGGCCAACTGGGTGATCTACTTCAAAAGAGCACCTCTAAACTGTTAATGAGGAGGCATCTTGGAGATATTCACATTTTTTTTTTTCTCACCATGGTCACTTCTTCACTTCTTGAAGTGATACTTCAAAAGTTCACAATCTCAGAGTCTCCATCACCATTTTCTCTTCTACATTTCTTTTCTCAAACAAAAAAGCTCCAAGATCTCCCTTCTGTCATTCCAGTATCGTCATACAGCCTTGAAGCCTTTATGCTGCCATCTTCCCTGCAGTTCAGAATTTTCCAGCAGCACTGTACCACACACTAATTCCTTTCGCCATGTGACAAATGAATGCAATAAACAAATCTCTTTAGGGATGATCTTTGCTCCCAAGCTGAGTGTCTGCAGTAATCTGTGCTGGGCCTATGCCAAGTTAACTTGTTTCTGACTTAAACTTCCACCAAATAATACAGTCCAGTTGCTTTCTATTTATTTAGTGATAGAAAAACTCTGTAAATTGCTGTTCAGCCAACCTTAGGTTACCTGGAGAAAAGAACTGTTGCTTGCCATTCAGAGTTGTAAAGGTCAAATCTAATCTGTTGCTCAGTCTGTCTTTCCAGTCTTGTCTTTAGTCAAACCATTCGCAAACAAAACATTAAAACTGAGAGTGTGGCCTACTGTTGCTCCTCTTCTTCACTCAGGAGTTTCTTATGTATCTTCAGCTTGAGTTACTTCCTTAAGTCTGGCCATTTTCCCATTTCTTCCGCTGGCAGCTTGAGTTTTCTGTTCATTTTAGTCCCTTCTTGAGGAATGTGAGCTAACTGTTGCTCTAACTGTGTTTCTCAAGCCAACATTCATCTCTAATATTACATCTGACTCTTGGTCCAAAACCCAGAAACTCGATTGCTGAAATTATTAAGCTCTGAACTTGTGAGTAATCTTGGTACTGATGTAGGTATGATACCTACATCGATAATAAAACATAGAAGTCTCCATGGATCTTAAGGTATGAATGTGTTTATCTAGGTTGAAAACTGATGTTTGAAACAGGGGCATTTGAAAGCTGTAATAGACATTTTTTTCCTTTTTCTTTTTTTCAAGTTAATTATAAGGTGATATATATATTCAATAAGGATTTAATTTCAAAAATTAAAGGATGTATCCACTGATAATGTCTCGAACAAAAACATTTATTGATCAGTATGACTTCATAAGCATGCTTTACAAATGGCATTTCTCCTTTCACAATATGAAGTGCTATGGAAGAAAAAGAAAACTTGAAGGTAAGGCAGTGGTTGAAAATGAGGCAACATTATCTATTAGACTTAATTTCTAGAATTTAGATTAAATAATTTTTTAAGTGGCTGGTCATTTACCTAAGTTATTTATTCATTAGCTTCTCCATTCCCTCTATTCCCTTGTTTTCTCAGGGAAAAGAAATTACATCCCTCTTGGCTTTCTTATATTCTCTGATGCTTTGTTTCCTTGGAAACAATATCCGTTAATGTTCTCCATTTCCTCTTTCGTTGCCATTTTCTAGATACAGTGAGTATCCCAGACATTTCAGCAGTGGAAAGTACCAGACAACCAAGAAAAGACTACGAAATAGAAAATCAGAACCTTTGTTAATGATACAAGACATAGTTAAAAGTGAAACACAACAGAAAATACTGCTGCAGTTAATGTTTCACATAAGCTTCACATTCAGGAAAGTGTTCTGGGGAGAAAAAGTGTGTGTTTGGGGGGGGTGTCTCTGTGCAAATACGTGTATTTAATAGGTCACTGGATTTCAGATGACATTGCTGTTCCACACTGACACAGCTGAAATAGCTTTTCTGTTACTGTTGGCAGTAAAACAAAATTGCAACCCACAAAGAACAATATGCATGTAATTGAAACTACAGATGTGTGAACTATTTGAAAATAAGTTCTGCTAGCTAAGAATAATTTTTTTCTGAACTGGCTTGGGACCATCTAGGAGTTTTTTATGGACTAGTAAATGTCTTTTGGGGGGATTTTTCTCCTTTCCATTCAGCAGGTTGACATATAGGGTTGGATTATTTTGCCCAAATTGAGATGTTTAACTTTGAATCATTTAAGTCTGAGCTAGTAACGCACTTAAAATAAGAGGCAAGACAAAGGCACTTGTAGAGGGTAATCCATCTTATCTTAATATTTATCTAAGATAAGCCAAGATGGGCCCTCTGGATGTCTTCATTGTTCTCCAATGACTACGAAGGAAACCAGGATGAGTTCAGATTTAGTCATATAATTTTAGGTATGTAAAGATAAATAAGATGGAACATATCTGTACCTTCTAGGCTACACATATATTTTATATATATCCTATTTATAACTTCTACTTATATCATATACATATATCCTTTTCCATGTCTTTTTTTCAATGAATTTAATGTATTGAAAATTGTCATGTTATGTCTCAGTCTGGCACATGGCACTGCAAGATACACAGTGCTGTTTTTTTCGTGTTATTCCAGAAAAAGCCCCTGCTGAAAGCCTGCAATTAGGGCTGGGACCAACGAAGAATGACAGGCAGTAGTGAGACGCCTAAAAAAAAATTACAATTATGATATTCTCTGCTCAGCTGCTGTCAGAACTGGAGGAACTTTAGGTATCTTAATTTAAAGTTTTCTGGATGTCCAGATTTTTGCTTTTGTCCACATATACACTAACTACTTGTGTGCCATCAGAATCTAATTTGGATCCCATAATTAGGTGGAGCCTACAGGCACTCGGTGTAATAGATACTCTGAATACACACACTTAACAGCTACGGAGGCTACATATCTTATACTTTTATTGTTATTTAAGATTGCAGAAGAAAACTGTTACTTCAGTGGTCCTTTTTGTATAAAAGCATTCACTCACAAGGTGAGAAACTCAGATTCAATTCTTTCCTATGCCTGAAAGGGTTCGAGTCCATATATTTTCCCTTCTCATCTTATCAGTTCTGCAGAGATATTTATTATTTTCCTTCTGACTGCAGCTATGTCACTGCACAGACAACAATGCAAGACTCAGGGGACCAGAAAAAGGGAGAAGGATTAAAGTGCTATTTCCAAGGCATCGTTCTATATGTTGTTTACTGATTGCTTTAATGTGGAATGAATAAGCAGTCCTTGCTGTCCCTCACATAGGGTGCCACATGGTGGGTAGTGCACTGAGTCTATATATTGTGATAGTGCTTCTGGTCAGGCAGTCATCATCACCCCACAGCATGTTTCCGTGTCACTCAAGCCCATGGGACGTCCGCTTTCTCCACCTGTGCATTTCTCACCACTGACCCTGACATGGCTAGTCTGTTCAGTCTCTTCCACTCCACACACTGTTGACACCAGTTTTGCTTTCCTGGAAGGGCTCTCTGTAGTTCTGGAAGGTTTTAATCTAGTCCTTTAGAGTATGTGTAATCTCTGAGGAGATTTGATAGTAGGTTCGTAGACTGAGGCATCATTTTTGCTGCTAGACCTTTGTAGAATAAACACAGAGAAACTGAATAAAAACATTAGCTGTTTAGAGCATCAGTATCACTGCTAAGCATGCTTGGGAGGGACTGTTTAATGTGAAAGGACAAAGACCATTTATTTGTGAGGCAAATACAAGAAGGACAATCCAGATACATTGTGAAATAAGAGAGAAAATGATGGATGCTGAGAGAAAGAGATTATTAAAAACAATATTCTGTCTTTAAGAGTCCAAGTTTGCACCACTGGAGTATAAAAGCAGATAAAAGTAGAGTCAATGAAGAACAGCAAATCACATTTTAATATAGAAGGTTAGAATAAGAACAAATATACACATTTTCATGGTTTTCTAACTGAATTAGTTGTGTACTTCAGGCTGTATAAAAGCATATCATAAGCTAAAAATATCTTGGGTTTTTATAAGACTTGTGTTCATAATAGACTATGGAAATTTCTACTAAGTACATTTTTAAACACCTGTGAAGAAGGAATAAAATCTGTCATATTTTTTCCTTCTTGCAATGAGGATTAAAAATAAATGTTAGTGAGAGGATTTATTATCCTTGTATTTTAGGTGATGTTACTCAACAATAACAATGCTCCTGTACCATTCTTGATTAGCAATGGGGTAGGGAGTACCATATAATATAAAAAGAGTTATCAAGTCCACTATGCAGAAGATAGGTAAGATATACACTGTTTAATTCTCACAGGAAATTCTCAATTTTATGGTGAAATTCTGTGGCAAAAGTACTCTGATTTCCAGCTTCTTCTTAGTATTTTGTAAATAATAATACTCTGGTTTGGACAGTTTTCACACAAATGACTGGTTTTCCTTTACATGCTGAAGTTAAGATTGTAATTTTCTCAGATAATAAAAATTTCCTGAGATCTTGGTTCAGAATTTGGACACTGTTGTACTCAACATGAGATATCTACATAATGGAAGTCACTTCTTGCCAGTAACATAAACATAGGAGATTAATAATAATAATAAAATAATAATAAAGAGATTCCTCCAAGAAAAGAACGTGAGGATCACAGGTCTGCAGAAAATGTTCTGTTCCAAGGGGCTGCAAGGAGCAGTGACTAAGAAATTAGGGCTTTTCTTGTTTTCGTCCTTGCCATAATTTGATGGGAAGCTTTAATTACAGAGAGATCCATAATAGGCCCTGCAGGGTGGCAGAACCTTTTAAAATGTCCACAGAGTTAGACATTTTAGCCCAATCTCAACTTGCTCCCTCTGTACCCCCCCTTGCTCCAGAATAACTCTAGTCTCAGCTCCTGACTTTCACACATTCCCCACGTGCCACAGTTGTTTTTCTGGGGTCTTCTTTGCACCACTCTTCCCTGTATGCAAAGGCAAAAGCAGAAGTCAGCCTGTTCCCAGCTGCCTTTGTCTTCCAGACAGTGGCCGTGTCCTGTGCCAGTAAAATAATAACCACAGCGGAGGCCACTATAGATAGAAAAAGAAAAAAATTGAAATTATTTCATGTTCTCTTCTAATAGAAATAACAGAGTTTTACAGAGTTTTCACTCCAACTAGGAGTACTACAAAGGAAAAATAGTTTCCACTATCTGGGAGGCATAAAATCACAGGGGTTAGAAATGGAAAATTAAGATGGAAATACATATTAGATCATCCATTTCTCTCTTATGTCAGCACAATCATTTTCCTCTATATTATACTGTCTAGGACTTTGTCCAGTTCCAAATAATTAGGTTTCACCATCTCCCTAGGCTGACTATTCTAAAGATAAATTAAGCTGAATGTTGGTGGTCATATTCCTGGATTTTTGTTGTTGTTCTGATTATTATTCGCTCCCTTCCTGGGTTTATACCTGATTATTTTGGCAGACTTCTTCTGATAAGAGCACTGGATTTCTACCTGAAGTTTACCTATAAGAGAGTTTCTCTTTTTATCTTCAGCATTGACTCTGGGCATAGTTTCCCTAGGTGTCTCCTCTGCTGCTGCAATTCAATTTAAATCTCTGTGACTGCATGCACTTTATTTGCTTTGCATAATTTTGCAGCATGTCTGTCTGTGCTGCAGATCTGCAGACTTTGCCATATGTAGGACACTTATTTTTGAGATGCCAAGTGCCATAACTCCTACAATTCTTTGCCTTAGTTTACTGTCTACTGGCTCTGGTAGGATTTTTGTTTTTAAATTAGATGCTTTTACTAGGAGCAGATTTTTTTTTTTTTTTTAAGTGATAACCACACCAGCTGCCTTTTCATTTTCTTCTCACTTTTTATTTCTAACTTAGCAGCCTCTACAAAGTTACTGATATTTTGCTGTGTAGTTTATGTGGAAGCTGATCACACTTCAATCATTACTTAAGAATACATCTTTGTTAATACAACAATCTTTTTATCAGGGGGCATCTATATAGTTCTCCAAATGAAAAACAGTATATGCAGCTTTTGAGACTTAAGTTTTGCGTGTGTGTGTGTGTGAGAGAGAGATTTTCCATTTTGACAAGCACCAACACCTTTTGTCTATTTTCTTCTTTATAAAGATTCCCTCCTTCTGTTGTCATTATCCAGTATGGCTCCCATCATTATATACATAGTATTAGATGTAGAAAGGCTTCTATTAATACATAGAAATTCTTTTCCACTGAAATCAGATAGAGGGTCTGAACATTTTCTGGTGGGTGATTCTCGAATTCATGGCGATCCAAGAGATCATGGATTATGTTCAGGATCATTGGGGGTGAGGTAAAATGCCTATCTCCCTTTGAAAGAAATTTAAAATAATTAATTTAACAGTTTAATGAAAACAAGAAAAGGGAGGTTTTCAACAAAAATGTATGATGTGATAAATTCATCCAGAGATGATCATCCACCAGAAAAAACTGTGAGCATGTTTACATGCTGTATGTAAAGATCTGGAAAAATAAAATAAAACAGAAATGAAAAACATGCGAATAACTAACTGGGAACCATTCCTCTAAAAGTTAACAGAGAAAGTTTATATTGCATAAATTATAATGGAATTTGAAGTTGAATCATATACAAAGTGTTTAAATGGAAATGGAATAACAATGAATAAAAATAGGTGAAAACATCTGACACAAAAGTCAGGAATGATGAGGTAGTCAAGAAAGATGGTTTTCTTTGCTCTTGACAAAAAGATAAGCAACAAGAGCAGTCACGAGCTTCTGACTCACCATAAAGAAAAGACAGAACGTTTTGTTATAGTAAAGATTAACCTCATGGCTATATCTGGTATGTGATACTGGAATTTTCCAGAATCATGTCAAATGTCTTCAAGGGCACTGTGACTGTCTTCAGAAATTCTGAGAACACTTTCTGGATGAAGTTAGTCACCAGAAGCACTATGCGGGACCAGGAAAAAACTGTTGATTTGAGGCAAATTCTAAGATGGTGCATTGCCTTTGCATAATCACATATGCATTTGTGGAGCCAAAAACCTTCTAGGAAGCATTGCCAAGGCTGTCTTAACATGACCTGCCTTGACAGGTTTCCATTCTTGAAGGTCTGACCTTCCTTAAGGATTGCATTTGCAAAAACAACAGGAACAAACCAAGAACAGAAGCTTTCCAGTAGCAAAAGGAACAGCTGAAAACTACCACATGCATTCAGTTACAGTAGGAGTCTGTTCATTGGCAACAGGTTTTCTATGAATGTGAATTTCCTGGACATGACATTACAACTGAATTTTTGTGAAGGAACCATTCTCATTTGGAGCTTCAGTTTACATTACATTCATTTTGTATGTCTCAGACGTTCTGCAAATAGAAATATGGTATACAAAGATGTAAATCTTGATTTATGATCCATAATTCTGGCAACATTCCTGTGTCATCGTGAAATATATATAGGTTGTCTTTTTTTTTTTTTTTCATTATTAATTTTTCTCATATCCTCTAAAAGATTATTCTAGTCTGATGTGACATTGTGGAACCTGCCTGCTTTATAAATTGGTCAACAAATGGTCCTCTTCTGATGCTACTTAAGTTTTCAGATCAGTCTACACACCTCTGAAAATCTGGGTTTCAGTGGATTCTTCTGCATGCTTATATTACACCAAAAACATGTACGAGATGGTCTGAAAAAGTCAATTAAACAGTCCTTTGTTAGTGCATGAGGTAGACAGGGTAATAATGCTGCAGGTACTCAGTGGCTCCATAGTTGTTGAGCACATACATTTTGAACTTAGTAGAATTGAGCATTAATCACTTTCAACACAAGTTGATCCGAGACAGCCAGCACAGCTTCACTAAGGGCAAATTGTGCCTGACCAGCCTGGTGGCCTTCTGTGGTTGAGTGGCTGCATCAGTCAACAAGGGAAGACTGACCCATGTCATCTACCTGGATTTCTGTAAGGCCTTTGACACAGTCCCACATGACATCCTGATCTCTAAATTGGAGAGATATGAAGGGCGGACTACTTGGTGGATAAGGGATAGGCTTGAAGGTCTCACCCAGAGAGTAGTGGTCAATGGTTCTATGTCCAGGTGGAGGCTGGTGATGAGTGGTGTCCCTCAGGGGTCTGTCTTGGGATCCGTGCTGTTTATCAATGACATGGACAGTGGGATCAAGTACACCCTCAGCAAGTTTGCAGATGACACCAAGCTGAGTGGTGCAGTTGATACACCAGAAGGAAGGGATGTCATCCAAAGGGACCTGGACAAGCTTGAGAAGTGGGCCCATGTGAACCGAATGAGGTTCAACAAATCCAAGTGCAAGGTGCTGCACCTGGGTTGGGGCAATCCCAGACTTCAGTGCAGGCTCCAGGGAGACCTAATTGTGGCCTTTCAATACTTAAAGGGGGCTTATACAAAAGATGGAGAGCAACTTTTTACACAGGCAGATAGTGATGGGACAAGGGGGAATGGTTTTAAACTAAAAGAGGAGGGATTTAGATTAGATGTTAGGAAGAAATTCTTCACTGCGAGGGTGGTGAGGCACTGGCACAGGTTGCCCAGAGAAGCTGTGGATGCCCCATCCTTGGAGGTGTTCAAGGCCAGTTTGGATGAGGCTTTGGGCAACCTGATCTAGTGGGTTGCATCCCTGCCCATGGCAGGGGGGTTGGAACTAGGTGATCTTTAAGGTTGCTTCCAACCCAAGCCATTCTAGGATTCTAAGTTTTAGTGTACCTTTCAGTCTTTCACGTGGCACAAAATGAAGTTCAGAAAATGACACAGATTCCCATAGTAAAATTATCAGCTGAATTTCTTCATCCGTTATACCTTGTTTTAATTCTGCCAAAGCAATTCTTCGGCTTCAGTAACTGAAAAGGAAGAGTACATGAGTTACAGGAAGTCTAAGCAAAAATAAAATTATATGATCACATGCAGTGAAATAAACTTACTTTATAAATACCATATGTGTGAATTCTGTTGACCCTAACTTTTGTGGAGTTAGCATGAAAGCTACAGGGTCACAATTATCTATTTATAGCTAGACAGATTGACAACTATCTACATCATCTAGGACTGCAAAAATATGTGGTAATATGCCAAACTTTAGAACACAGTCTCTTTTGTCCTCTTATCCGAGAAATATTATTCTACTATTTTTTCAAATTAAATTATTGCTCACATCCTATGATTACCAATCAAATCCTTTGTGTTACTACATTCCTAGTAATTTGTTTGATTTATGATACATAGCTGACAGAATTCTTCAGAATATTACTGTACAAAATGATAATGTATACATGGTAATGTCTGCTGAAAAATTAAATAAAGGTAGATTAAATATTTTTATGCTCCAAGATGTGGTTTCTGTTTTGGCATGTACTTGGGAAATCTGATTCGGTGAGAAGATATGAATATCCTATATTTCTAAATAGCTTTATAAATTAGTTCAGACATGCTGAAAACAGGAACGCACCCCCAGAACTGTTGGACTAAAAGAGACCTTCTGTAACGTTTACTGTACTATCCTATGTCATTGACAGAGGTGCCTGTTATTACAGGCATCTACTGCATTGCACTTAGCCATTTACATCTTTAAAATAGTTACACTCAGTATTACAAAACATTATTGTCCTGGTGATTATTTATCATTTTCTATTTTCCTCCCTTAATGTATTTATTATAAGGATAGAGTAATTTCTTTTTGTGCCAGTATTTGACCTTGGTTTAAAGTGCTAACTACCTTTGGGTTTGTGTCTCTATTATACATAACAGGCAAAAATCATTTTCTTTTTCATCTTTTGTCTGGCAATACTGTGGAATCCAGTTAATTTTATTCTTATAAGATGGACTATCAACTCCTCAGATATTGTTATATCCTTAAATCGCACATGTGAGGTATGCTCATTATGTGACCAGTTAATAAAGCATGGTTCATCTCCTCTTATTTGATTTCAACAGATAAGTTCCCTACAAATAGCAAAATACATTTACCTTATGGTTATCAATTCTTCATTTTCTTTTCATTCCTGAGAACTTGAGTTCTCAGGATATTTTGCTCTCAATGAGCAATATTCTAATCATTTATCTGCATGAGGTCTTCAACTTAATGATGTTAGCAAATTGCAGAAATGCAGTCTAACATTTATGTCAAAGCTATTAATAGAAACCAACAATATATATCTCAGCAACTGTACTGGTTAACCGCTATGCATCTGATAAATCCATTTTCAGTACTATACATTGCAATTTTCTCTTCAGCTAGCTCCTTACATTTATCAGTCATATAATGTTTTAAATTATTCTTTCTTTCAGTGATTTATTCTAAAACTTTATATACTGCTCAGATCACTTTTATTGGCTTGTAGAAACCTAAATTACCACATACACATGTATTTGGAATTCACCAGTAAACAGGATCCTTCATGCTTCTTGCTAAAGTGTTTTTGCTCCTGGAAAGGGGATTTTCTCAGTATGTCCTTTCAGAGCTCCAGGATGGGGGATTCTCACTCTGTTCTCCCCCCTCCGTATTCTTTCTCCCAGTTATCTTTGGATTTTTGAGTTATACTAGAGAGCATCATTCTCCTAGTTTCATTATCTTGAACTCTCTTGCCTTTTTTTCTCATTTGTCAGCATCCTCATCTTTATTCATAAATAAAGTGCATATTAATTTATTTTGGATCTTATAGCTGGAAATTGGTGACTAATCCTCTTTGAGGTTTCTTCTCTTGCTCTTGACTACTGTTTTTGTTGTTGTTGCTTTGACTGAAACAGTGAAGCACTTTTGGAATTGCCAGTCCAAAGTTTTTTCTACCTGTCAAAGACACTAGAACACTTTCAATTTCTAGATAGCAATCAGGGTGATGAAGGACTATTAGATTTCTGGAAAGCAGCTAAAAAACATTTTCCTCTTTATCTACTTGTATGCTTACCTTGGCTAAATTGCAAAAACAAAATGACATTACTGAATTTGCTGGGAATCTATGCCACAGTTCAAAGATTAAAAAATAAATAAATAAATAAATCATGAAACCTCTTTAATTGCTTCTTGAATTTCTTATGTATTATTAGATCTTTTGTTAATCCTAATATCACCTCTGTCCCCTCCATCCACCGAGTCTACTGCTCCTTCAAATAAGAACTTTCCTTCAACTATTTGCTCATTTTAAAACTAGGTACATTTTATTGCTCGTTTCTTTTAATCTTTCAACAAGTGAATATTTTTCTTGATTTTCTGAAGACAGCTATTATGTTTATGTTTTTTCTTTCAGTAGGTTTCCATACCGCATAACTTTTTATATAGTGCCGATACTAGAGTGCCAGAGATGGTGTCAACATGGAAATAAAGAAAGAAATCTGAAATCATTGTTGCAGGGAGGCCTGAGATGGAGTTCTGCTGTAGAAGGTTATCTGTCAGGCTATACTGCACACTTAAATTTTTTCTATAAGCCACAAATTTACACTTCATAGGGAAGCCCCAGTCCCACAAATTCTTTCAGGACCATGGTAAAGCCTTTATTGTATTAATGCTTTTCCACTAGTTCACAGCAGGTACCATCATGGCTGCCATTGTGCTGCAGCCTCTTAGCATCCTCTTTGATCTTGCTTCATCTGGCATTTTTAGGGAGAAGAAGTAGAAAAAACTCCAGGCAGGTTGATGAGGTCCACCTCAAGTGCCTGACATACCATGGGCTTTCCAGTGAGAGCCTCACGCACAGCTCTTCTCAATATTAAATGTCCCAAAGGCTTAGAGCATGCATCCATGGGTAGGATCAAATCGTGTTGGCCATGGATTAATCAAGATCACTAATTTCTGAATGCAAAATGTAACCTTTAAGGTTGCATCAGGATCTGACACTGACTCTGTATCAGCTGAACACCAAGGCTGGGCCTGTGCTGTGATGGGATGGTAAAAATATAATTAAGAAATATTTTAAACATTTTTTTTTCCATGAAAATTAAAACCAATTAATAAGGAAATAAGCCTAATGTAGCTCCTGTTTTTGACGGAGGCCTAAGTGGCCAAACATGCCATTATGATAAGGTGTGTTGCTCTGTCATAATACTTTTCATATAGGAGTTTACAAATTCCGTATAAACATTCCTGTACAGATGCAAGAAGTACAGCAAATGTGTCATCCCTGTAAGGAGGTGCCCAGTTTTTTGAAACGCAGGAAACATAGCACAAAAGTTATAATACAGTAGAAGGAAGAAATAGAAGAAAAGTTTTCTTTGGATATTTTAAATTTAATGAAATCAGTAGATAACTGGGTTTCTAATGAGAAATTTTCTCTAGGCTTCCATCTCAAATTTTATGACCAGAGAGTAGCATCAGTTTCTTCAAATAAACTGGTTACCATGTTATGTAGATATGTACATGAGCCACGCACTGTCCAAGCTAAAACAATATTAAGTACTGTGTCAGGCTGAAACATTTTCATTAAGTATATATTTGCCTCTTTGATTTGAGCATTCATGAATTACTTGGTTGACAACTCTGATAAGAAATTTTTCATGTCAGCTACAATTGATGTTCAGGATTTAAATAAATATGTTTTCATCAGTTCACTGATAATCTTGGTATAAATGTGATCAGTATAGAAGGACTTGGAGAAATCCATCTGAAGTCATACTAGTCAGTATGTATAGCTTACGATGGATAATGATTCACAGTATAACTTTAAAGGATTACAAGGATTATTTTTAGCATACTTTTGTCCTGAGTTAACAGGTATGGGAGGAAATAAACCTCTTCTTTGTATCATTACTTACAATTGCACTGCATTTGCAAAGAGATTTCCATACTCCTTCTTGAAGAAGTTTTTGCAGATCAAATTATGTATTGTTTATATGTCATATATAATATATGTTGCTTTAATTTTAACTTCTCATGTCTACACACATTCCAAACTGCCCTGCTTTTTGTAGGAAAAAAAAAATAAGTACAAACAATAAGGATGCGTTTAATATAATATGAGGATGAAGTGCTTGTTTGCCCCAACAAGCAAGGAAAGCATGTCTTCAACAATGTTCTTTTTCTTAAG
>VXAA01001602.1:0-55849 GCA_013399115.1 Anseranas semipalmata
CTCATGTCCAATTTTTCATCCACGAGTACCACCAAGCCCTTCGCTGCAGGGCTGCTCTCAATCTATTCTCTGCCCAGTCTTTACTGGTGTTTGAGATTGCCCCAACCCAGGTGTAGGACCTTGCACTTAGCCTTGTTGAACTTCATGAGGTTCATGTGGGCTCACTTCTCAAGCCTGCCCAGGTGCTTTGGATGGCATCCCTTCTTCTGTCATGTCAGCTGCACCACTCAATGTGCTGAGCTGGAGAGATATGTGCTCCTTACCCTCTCTTTCAGACAGAGCACAGATAGAAAGGCAGTCTGATGATGTGGATGCCAGCCTGGGACTTGATGATTGTAGCCCAGTTGTCCAGTTTAAAGTTTTATTTGGCAGGGTTGAGTGGCAGTCCACATAAGCCACAGTTGCTTATCTGTAAAACAGATATAGCAATGCTGTTCTGCCATCCAGCAGTGTGGTGAGGATGGCATTTCATCCAGGAGGTGGTAAGAGGCCGTACTTTGGCCACAGAAGTACTTAGATGGAGAGATTAAACAGCATGACAAGCCCTTGTATTCAGTGAATGCTCTCCTGCATACTGACTTGTAAAAATCAACCAGATTCATACATGCACTTGATTAGGATTTTTTGGCAAAATGTTTTTCTGTAGAAAAATGCTCTACTGACAAACACAACTTTCTGCAAAAGTATTTCAGTTTCTGTGAAACTTTCTTCATGAAGGAGCCCTTGTTCCAAAAAGGAGATGAATTTGCTCTCTTCATCCACCTGTACAGCCACTTGTGAGTTGGGAAAGGCCCAAGTTCAAGTCCGGGCTCTGTCTGTTTCAGGGCAAGGCTGTAAATCTGTCACCTGCTTCCCAGGTGATAGCTGCAGCAACAGCTATTGCCTTTCGTGATTCTGACTCCAGTGAAATGGTAAGACAAATAAATTGAAGAACACTTCCATGCTGTTCTCATGATGCAGGATTCTTTTGTTTTCCACTGATGACAATTATGTTATTAAGCAATTAAAATACAGATCTTGGATTATATTGAGATGTAGTATAGAGGACTGCAGTGCAAAGTTTATTTGTTGTTCATTACCTCTATTTTCACCTTTCAGGGTGTGCTGATGGTTGGTCCTCCTGGCACTGGCAAAACAATGCTGGCGAAAGCTGTTGCTACGGAATGTGGAACAACGTTCTTCAATGTGTCTTCCTCTACACTGACATCTAAATACAGGGGCGAGTCTGAGAAGCTAGTCCGCCTCTTGTTTGAAATGGTATGTCCTCGATGAGGTGATCTGGGGATCACTAAGGTGAGAAGGGACCCCCCTCTTGGTTCCCTGGCCCTCCAGTAGCACTCTGAAAGACTGGAGTTCACTGCACTCAGACCCCTCTCAACCAGATAGAAAAAGACAGTCTGTGTCATCTTTTTCTGATATGTCATTGAGGATTAGGAAGGAAATGGTTCATCACCTGTGTTCAGGATAGTTTTTTCCAGGCTAAAGGTAGAATGGTGATCTTGACAGAAATTCAGTTATTTAGTTATGGGATAACAAGCCCATAGTAATAATTTGAAATTGGAAAGGATTGGGAACTGTTATTCTAGGAGCAATATACATTTTAGTTCTGTTTCTGTTCTGAGTGACAGACATGAGCTTCTCAGTGAATTTTTGAGTGCAGTCCATCATGTGGGCTGTGTTAAGGACATGCCCATGTGGACCTACGCTGAAGCATCATTCACCTCTTTGGGATCTTCATTTTGCTTCTAGCATGCTCTCAGTTGAAACCTCTCTCTTTTGAGGTAGACTGAGTTCCTTTCTGTCCCCCGTGCCTTTCCCTCACCAGCACAAAAACCTGGACATTAAAAACTGCCTGTACAGTGACTGTGTTCCATTTCCCCTTTGCAAGACTGGTTTCTGAGGAAAACCAACCAACATTGAAAGACCTCTGACTTGAGGAGTACAATTTAAAGTGTATAAACTTAAGCATGTGCTAAACAGTTTGTAAGTCAAGATCTTGAATTATTTTCTTGTGACAGGCAGGGAAGATATATATGTGGTATTTCTAGCTGAACTGGGTCATGGTCTGATGAGGGCCTGTGCTTGCTTCTGCAGTCTTAATAGTGATGTTTTCATTTGAATAAAGGCAAGGTTTTACGCTCCAACAACGATCTTCATTGATGAAATAGATTCCATCTGCAGCCGCAGAGGCACGTCCGATGAGCATGAGGCAAGTCGCAGAGTCAAGTCGGAGCTGCTTGTGCAAATGGATGGTAAAGATTACAGACAGATCTGAGTTTGGGGCTAGGGTGCTGTTATGTTACAGATGGGAATGTAAAAAACTTTAACAATCTGGAAAAAACTGGCTTTATGGTTGGGGAAAAATAAGGCAGAATTTGAGAGGAGTGCATTTTCCTGAGTGTTTGAAGGCAGATAACTGAAAAAGGTGCTCTGCTTTATTTTTTTTTTTTTAAATGGCCATTTTGATGGAAAATTGAGAACTCATTTTTAAGAGACACCTTAGTCTAAGAGAAGCAGATAATGGAGATTTGTGAAGTTTAATGCAGGTCTTTGGTTTTGATGCAATTTAAACAAATTTCTTTCCTAGAATCTCCTACTCAGGGACCCCATCATCAGATCTAATTTTGCTGTATGCCGTGGTGGCAGCTAATATTACCCTTTTAGTCATATTTAGTACCTGTTCTGTGCAGGCACACATAGCAAGGACCACCACCTGGGGGACATTTTGTGGTGTAGTGCTTTGATAATCACCTCTGTATTGCAACATTTGCACAGTGTTTCTTAGCAAGCATCTCGGTCGGTAAGAGCAGCGGAGTGAAATTTCTCTAAACTCTTGTGCTTGCAGGGGTAGGCGGTGCTCTGGAAAATGATGACCCTTCCAAGATGGTTATGGTATTAGCTGCTACAAATTTTCCCTGGGATATTGATGAAGCTCTCCGAAGGAGACTGGAAAAGAGGATTTATATACCTTTGCCCACAGGTATGTTTGGTACAAGCATTGTACTTTAAAACAGCCTTTACAAGACTATCTTAGGACTGCTCCAGGACTGTTGGATTTGGGAGGAATCTTGATGTTTTTGTGATGAGCAGTGAAATTCAGGAGTTAATCATTTGGTTGGATCGCTTTATTTTTAAAGAGAGTGAGAGGAGGAAAAAAAAAAAGCACTTGCTTGGGGGCTTAAAAACAAAGAGCTGCTGCATTTCATTGCAAGCCCATTGATGGGTTCTTACATTTTGAAAGAGAGTTAGTTTTAATGAGCCTGGAATTATTTTAAATGTTTAACAGTCAATCCTTGAGTGATCATCAAAGGCAGCCTTTGGACATGTTAAGAAATACTGCAAATGCACTCGTGCCCTTGCAGATGAATGCAAAGAAGTGGATCCATGAATTTTCACTTACAGGCTTAGTTCTTTGTAAATCACCACTTGCTTGCCTCTATGACTAGGCTTCGAGTCACTCAGAATGCAGCAGGCTGATTGCTTTCCTGCCCTGAGACGTCTCGGCTTGTATTGTCTTTTCGAGCTGTCATTCAACTGTCCTATTAATTTTCAGATTCCTATCGCTTGAAGTTTGCATAGCTTTGTTTCTTCTTGGTACAGCGGGTGCCTCATCTCCCTGCATGAGCACTCAAGATAACAAGATGCGTGTTCGTGGTGACAGCAATTGTGATTGAGTTTAGCAGGTATAAGGACACTTAATAGTTCTACAGCTTGTCTGTGCAGGTTACAGGCGGTAACAGTTCCTAACAGGATGCTTGTCTTTATGACCAATTAGTTTAAAATCCTATCAGCTCCTGCTCTTGTTTCTAATTAAACAAGATTGTTTTTTGACACAGATGATTACACGAAGGACAACATACTAGATGTGCTCCTGTTTTATTTCCAGTCTTATGTTCTGTTGCATTTATTCTGTATATAGGAAAGTTGAGCTGTTCTGTGCAAGTCTAAATGATCTGTTTATAACTGTGCTGTGTCATTTGATGTGGTCAGGCAATTTAACTGGAAAAAAAAAAGTTATGATATGTCATGTATATATACCTCTATATTGTGGAATTTGATACAAGTATATATTCTGCAGTGTTTTCATTTTTGAAATACTGTAGGGGCTTGCTTATCCCAATAGAAAACTTAGAAGAATATTCTCTGATACAAGAGGGCTCTCTGCAAGTATGCCGTACATACACTGTGCTCTGTAAATTATAAATCCCATTTTATAGCCAGTGCCACCTGTGTCTGATTGATACCTGTCCATATTCTCAACAGTTCTGCAAAGCACCCCAAACCAGCAGCCTTGGACAAGCTTTTTGATCCCCCCCCGCCCCCGACACACACACACTTTTTTTTTTTTTTTTTTTTTTGATTAGGGGCATCAGTGAATAAAACGTGGATATTTCCTTCAGACTTTTAGCTTTTCCTAGTGCTACTTCCTCTGTCATGGTTGTCCTCTGTTCTAAGTCATAAAAATTGGTCACTGTGGAAATAAAGATGCTGAGCTGGTTTGTCTTTCTGTACAGCAAGAGCCAGGAAAACATTTGTCCCCTGCTTTACCACCATTATGCAGAGTAGCACTGAGGCCTAAGCTGTCAAATGCGAATTCCCTGTTATAAGCCTAGGCTGTTTAGCATATGTACCCAAATGCACGTATGCATGTGCTCTCCACAAGAAAAATGGTTAATTGGCTGCATAAGTACTCATTTACACAGCTCGTTATCACTGTATGTGCGCTGCACCTAGGTCTGAAGGTGGGATGCCAGGACATTTGTATTGTAAATACATTAATATGTTTACTGTATTCATCTATCTGTTTTCTATCAGGCTTCAGCAGCTTTCTTGTGTCCCAACTGGGTAAAGTGCTTAAACACATGCTTAAAGTTCAGCCTATTGTTAGGGGTTTTGTGTTGTCTAAAGCTCTGTTAATAGAATCCTCATTGTGTTTTTAATGAAACTGTGTGAATAATATGCAATCAAACACTTGAACAGAGAGTGAATCCAAAGGGATATGAGAAGAAGCAGACATCTGTAGGATTGTGCTTTAGTGCCTTTGGGTAGCGTGTCACCAAATGCTTTGTCACCTGAGACATAACAGGCATTTTTAATGATGTATGACTTTGGAAAACGTCTATAGAGTATGCTGTTTTAATATACAACAGTATTTGATTGCACACTTTACTATGATTTGTTCCGTCTCTTTCCTTCTTTTATATTAAAGCCTTTTGTTTGTATTCTTCACTGGAAAATCTAAGTTGTGTTTGTATCTTTTTTTTTTTTTTTAATGTTACTCTTGCAAGACTCCAAACAAATATTTTTATGTTGTAGCAAAAGGCAGAGCGGATCTACTTAAGATTAATCTTCGGGAAGTAGAACTGGATCCTGATATTAGCCTTGAAGAAATTGCTGAGAAGATTGAAGGCTATTCTGGTGCTGACATCACTAATGTTTGCAGGTATCTCAATTTGCAAATAAAACTGCATGGCAAGTCATCATTTGCATTATGTGATAGAAAGCAATACCCATGACAGCTGAAGCCAAGCTAACAGTGACTACTTTTGGGGCCCAAATCTATTTGCTGAGAGCGTGCATTACTGTCATGTGGAGCAGTCTGAAAACCATAGTGTTTTGCATGAGATGTGATCAAGTTCTAAAGACCTAAAGAGGAAAAAATTGTCTGAGCAAATCTCGTGTTACCCTTGTCTGCATTTACTGAATGTTTATTAATGTAGTGCAGAACAAGTTTGGATTCTTTTCTTAAATCCCGTGAGTTCAAGAGCTAGAATTTTGTAATTTTGCGATGGAAAAGAACTTTTCATAGACTGCTTCTCTGAGGCTTCCAAATGTGTTGTATGTTTGGGCAGCCCCGGTGCAGCACTGTCTTGATTTCTGCTTGAACTTTATAGGTGCAAGGGTGTTACAGATAGTGTATAGCATTAGTATTGAATTTATTTCCATCCTGTTCGCACAACTTGTGTCAATTTTTGACAGATGTGGCTTTTCTGGGGGAGGACAGGTATTTGAAAAAACTTATCAGTAGGAGCTGTACGTCCCTTACAGAGACAGGGTCCCTACCAAAAGAAGCTGGTCCCTTAAGAACACGGTTTGGGATTTTTTTTTTTCCTCGCTGCTTTGCTGAAACTGTGAAATGACTCCATAGTTTTGAAAACTTGGTGTGTGTCACACAGTGCAATAGTTAAATTACCTGTTCTCCCTGAGGCCTGTGTTATCCCCTGCTGGGAAAAAACCTGGGGAAAGAGAAGACGTAATTTCAAGCTGCATGTGGGCCGTGGTGTGAGAAATGAGCAGTGTTGTCTGTGGCAGTGGGCCACGCTGGCAGCAGCCGAGCCAGGGAGGAGAGGCGGAGCAGGTAGAGCATGAGAAGCCCCAGGCACCGATGGCCTCAGCCCTGCAGGGCCACGTGGCCTTGGTGTCTGATGCGTGATGCTCGCTGGCTGTCCTCTGGGGCTGCGTGGTGGGGAGGAGGCTGAAATCTTAACGGCACGGGGACAGGTCTGCAAAACCCAGAGTACTTTTGAGAAAGAAAAAAATGTATTTATCCTTGAATGCAGTTCCTCTCCCACCATGCCCTTTCCTGTGCTGAAGATGTAAAATTTCATCTCTATGAATCATTGTAAAAGGCTTTCAGTTTTATAGTTTTAATTATCTCTGCACATTTGCCATATGCTTAAATGGGTTTTGGTGCCAAGGCATTCTTTATGTTGAATTAATGTCGGAATCTGGGAACATGGATGCTAACAAAGATGTGAACCGCATCTTCTATGGTAAATAAGTGCTCTCTTAAGTGTTCCTGCCAGTGGTTTCTAGCAAGAGAATACAATCAAAATTCATAGACTCACAGCACATGCTGCTAGCAATTAGCTCCCATACATTGTCCTGTATTTCCAGGGATGCCTCTTTAATGGCAATGAGACGGCGCATTAACGGCTTAACTCCAGAAGAGATTCGGGCACTTTCTAAAGAGGAACTTCAGATGCCGGTTACCAAGGGGGACTTTGAGCTGGCTCTGAAGAAAATCTCCAAATCTGTTTCTGCTGCAGACCTGGAGAAGTATGAAAAATGGATGGCGGAGTTTGGATCTGCTTAATCTCCCTGACAGCTCTCCATTGCTAAAGTTTTATGGCTTTTGTTGTTTTCACTTGCAAAATGAGTTAGAAATCTTTTTAAAGGTTTAATAAAAGGTCTGCCTCTCCCCCTGTGCTGCCCCCCTTCTGGTGACAAGATCTTTTAAACTCCGTTTGTCTTAAAGGGAGTGAACACAATAACGAGCTGATATTGTAAAAAAATATATATATATTTTATGTCTGAAATGGTAAAGTCAGACAAACAGGAAGGGGAAAAATGTACTTCTGAGAATAATCTGTTCATTTTCCCGATGAAGGGCGCTGTTATTTACCTTCTAATAGTCATCTTTCATGGCTAGAATCAATAAATCAGCTGGGGGATGCGACTCCAGAGGAGCTAACAAGGGCTCGCTGTACTCCCTGCTCGAAGCGCTAAGTTTCTGTTGAGCTGCTGACTCTGCCTCCCCTGAATGTGGCATCAAAGTTGCTCAGATTTTCAGAGCAAAGCATATGGATTAATTGGCATTTACACAGAGGAAGTGAGGATCAGTACTCCATCAGAACATGGGCTCTCCTCTCTTGTACACCCATTTGGCACTGATGTCACTTCAGACTGGAGTGATGTTACTTGTGACTTCTCCTGAAATGAGAGGAAAAGAAAAAGGCCTTGACTGCTTTCAGTCCATACTTGATCTCTGAACACAGTTTGTACCAGTTTGACCAGTAGGCACTTTGACTTAAGTTATATTGTGCACTTTTATGCTTATGTAGAATCCTATACTTTGCTTTCTAGATATTATTATTATTATTTAAGTAACAGGAGTGTAATACAGTAAAGACACTAATATCAAGGCTGTCCTTAAAATACATGGCTCTGGACTTCCATTTCTTCCAATTAGGTGAACCCTTTCCTAGCTTTACTAGGCAATGGAATTTGTACTTGTTTATGTTGCAAAACTGTTAATGTTTAATTTTTTTAAATGAAGATTTCTTAGAAATGTATAAATGCAATTGATTTAGGGGGAAAATAATCTGTACAATCTCATTTACGATCTTATCTGTCTCTTCCCTTCCCACGTTCAAGTGCAAGAATGAGAAGGGTTGGATTATAAACTCTAGCATGAGAAATCATCTCTCTGGAGCCTAACTGTCATGCTGACAGCATGGACTTCTCACAGACTCGGGCTGTGAGTCTGACACATGAAGGTTTCCCATGGTAGGAATGAGAAGGATAGGTCAAATTTACAGAGGAATATGCAAGCTCTGAAATTCTTAGTGGTTTTGTGAGCTAGATACACAACGTATCTTGTTGGATCTGAGTTGCTGTGCAGTTCAGTGGGTACTGTGCCCTCTGGCTTTCTGCTGAGACTTATGGTGGCTTAGCCAGATGTGGTGAGCTGGAGTAAGAAACAGATCTCTTTTGGAAATTAGGCCAAGTATTCAGAATCACCCACCTCCTCTTGGATGGGAGTATGTCCTTACTGCTCCTTTTTGCTAGTTCTTGGTAGTTCCAAATAATGTCTATAATCCAGCACGCTGGTCTCTTGGGGCGTTACTCATGAGCCACTAAGGCAAATGCTTGTTGAGCATGTCTCCTGTTGAGTAGCAAGGACTGTCAGGATAAGTGCTTGACAGCTCTGCAGCATCTGTCTGGTTACGTGAGCAACTTTTGTGGTTGTGTTACCTTCTCTGCTTTGTCTGCCAGCATTCCTTTTGCTTTCTCTCTGTGTAAAGACCACACCTTGGACTGATCCTGTCATTTTCAAGGGCTCCACTAATTTGCATGGAGAAACACCTTGCAGTATCTATCAATCTTGCATTTGACATAAAAGTCAGCTGGGGCTTTAGAGGCATGTTTCCATGTGGCACTCCAGAAGTATATCTTCTGGGGCCCCCAGGCTGGTTGAAACATAAATGCTGTTCACATCTGTCCAAGGACAGAGCATTGCCGCTGGCCCTGTTACGCTTTTGGCCAGGGAGGTCAGTGCAGGAAGAACATCAGCTTTTCCCTCTTCACCTATATGGAGAATAAAAGCTCCTCTTGCTTCTTGTCTGCCCATTTTGCACTGACTGCACAGGATAGCCCTTGGGCTTCACAGTACCTGTAACCATCAGACTGAAAGGAACTGTTCTCTCTGCACTGGAAGAAGAGCAAGCACAAAGTCACGTTGACTCTATAATTTTTGGATAAATTTCTACCAGGGTCAGTCTGTTCCTTGCAGGGAATATCTGGATCTTTATCGAGAGAAGGCTTTAAAACCATTGCCACAGTCTGTCATTTCTTCCTTATGAAAGCTGTACGCTGCAGCTGTTATTCTTTTCTATTCTTTTCTTCTTCTTCTTTTTTTTGTTTTACTGCAGTAGGAGTGGGTAAAGCTATGACTCTTCTATAGCCAGTGCCAGACTAGCACTTTGGGGACTCTCACTAGTGAGACCATTGCTGCCTGAGGAGCTTAGTCTACACAGGCAAGAACTAGAAGGGAATAGACATGAATGCCAATAACTCATACCGTTCAGCTGCCTGAGAGCAGCGCTGGATTCAGCAGTTGCTACTTAGGAAGGTGTAACTACCAGTTTTCTCAGTTTCATATTGCAAGCAGCAGGATGAAAGCACAAGGTTTAGCAAAAATGTCATTCCTTGGCTTTTTGATGAACCTTCAACCTTAAGGTGTTAAACTACCCTCTTGCATGGTAACCAAAATTCACTACACTGGATGTTCCCTCTAGTGGGAGTTACTCAGGTGCTGCAATCTTTCTCTAAAGGTCATGATTTCTACTCCAAATGTGTGTTTTCTGTACAGGTCCATTCATCTTTCACTGCTGCAGAACAGCAAAGTGAGTTTCCAGGCCATGGATCTTTATCTGTACAGTGGTTGTGCCCAAGCATTACACCCAGGACTTGGGCCCCTCTAGACCAGGTGCCCCGCAAGACAGAGACCATCCCTTCCTTGCTGAGACTCTTCAGTGCAGGTGTCTGACCATGTATGCTGACCTTACATCTCCACCAAGTCACACTGATGCACTCACCTAGGTGGGCTTGGAGGTTGGGTTATCATCTCAGGAAGGGAGCCAACAGCAGGATGTAGCAAGGAGAAACCAGGGAAGGGAGGCCAGGCCAGCAGCGGCAGCAAGGCAATACCCTAAGGATGAGCTTATGGCTCGGTGCAAGTCCAACTCGCGTCCCTCTGGGGGAAACCCTCGTTTGGGGATGTTTGATTCATCAGAGAGCAACGTGCTAGCATAGCACAGCCTGCTGCAACAGTTTGTTCAGTCTGTGTCTGTATGTGTGTGGAGCTGCATACACACGTGTGTATGTGTGGACATGTGTATACGCACACGATACGTGGTGCTGCAGTAGTCTGTACCTACATTACATAAAAACATGTTTTAAAGCTATGTTTACGTGCCTCTTTCTAAACGTCTGTGAATGCCCTCTTGGGTGGCACTGTTAATTTTTGTACAATAAGCAATTTGATTGTATGAAGTAATAAATGTACATGTAGAGTCTCTTTGTCTCTGGGCCTGTGATTGCTTTTCTTTAACTGTTTCCAAAGGCAGATTTTTTCAGCATGTCACAGTGGTGTTGGATTCACCAAAGTCCTGGGCGGAGAGCAGTTAAAGCGGAGCCTGGTCTTTTTTGGATAACACTGTCAGCAATGCTTTCCCTCTTAAATTGGCCTTTCATTGCCACAGGCTATAAAATGGTGAATGTTCCACTGCCCAGCACATGGAAGGAGGGTGGGGGAGAGGAGAGCAGAGGCCCCAGCAGATGTTCAGTGTTAGCACCTGATTCAGACCTCACAGAGCTGGGCAGGTTTTTTTTTTACTGCTTGCCCCTGGGCTGAACATATAATCAGGCTCTAGAGAAACTATATCGTCAGCTGCTTGCTCACCAGAAGGCTTTCAAAAGCAAAGCTTCTATTAGGAAAGCGCTTTCAAAGTTGGAAAGAGACCCCACATCTCTTGGGGCTGAGTCGATTATTTGAATTTTCTCACTAACTTCCTTATGGAAGTATGTGTAGTTTCCAGTGTTTCATAATGCCTCAAACATGAAAGAGCAAGCAAGGGAAATTGCTGATCAAGGGATTTGAGGAGAGGTCAAATCTTTGCATAGCAAGTTCAGCTCACTCCAGTTTAAAAGAGACTGCACAATAGGAAAGGTGCGCTGCCTTGTTCTGATCATGGAGGAGATGAAAGGAGCTGTGTGGTGTAAAGAAGTCCTACATCAAGTGAGCAAAGACTGAGCTGTACAATCCAGACACGAGGAGGTAAAAGCAGCAGAGGAAACAGTGAAAAAACTTTTGTCTGTTTTTGGAATAGACTGTCCTGAATCGGCTCATGGACTGAGATTTTTTTCTGATCCACAGTTACAGATAAGAACACGATGAAAATACGGGTGACACGGTGGTGCCAGGGAGGAAGCAGGGAGCCTGGGGACGCGAGAGCGATGCTCTGGTGTCGCTGGTGTGTCGGCGCAGACTGCGGCGAAGCCAGGTGCGAGCGGTCTCGGTGGCCCTCCGATGGAATAACCTGGCAGTATAAAGCCACCTGTGCTGGTGACAGCAAAGGCTGATATAATGAAGACCTGCCACGCTCCAGGGTAGCTACAGGCTGGTCATCAGAAACCAGCGTCAGAAGCTTGCTTTTCCTGTAGCTAGGAGCAAGGATGGTCCTATCTGATCTGTTGCACAGCCCATGTTCCTGGCACCCGGTTCCATGCCTGGGGGAAGCTGGGGGCAGAGAGACGCTTCAGTTCAGAGAATGGGGCACGTGGTCTTTCTCCCTGCTCACGTTGTTTCATGGTAGCACAGCGTGAAAGGTTGGCCATGGCTGCAGATGCCCGAATCGCCCGTGTTTCAGAGCCTGACCTCCACACGAAGCTTAGCTAGTAGAGCTGCAGCAGCAAGTGATGTCCCCATCTTCACAACACAGGTGCGTTTGACCCTCTCTGCCTTCTTGTCAGCCTGGTGTTTTACACCGGTGGTGACCTGTCCCTCTGACCCACTGCGTACGTGGTTGTTCAGTGCCTACAGAGGAGCTCCTTGTGTGCAACACAGAGCTGTTTTCTGACCAGCTAAAGCACCGTGCTCCTATACATGCCTGCACCTAGGTGACCTGGACAGTTCCAGAGAATTTCCTGTTCTTTAAGAGGCCCCAACTAGCATTTAAAGCACATAGGATGAGATGCCTTGGCTGACCCAATTGTCCAATGCAAGAACATTTACCTCAACAGCTAAGAAAGTGCCATTAGAAAAGTTCTGGTTTTATTATGAAGAGGCAAAGTGCTGGGATGTTCCCATCCCTACTGCAGGGGCAGGGTTAGGGTTGCGTTATGGTCAAGCTCTATTTTCTGGCTTCTGTATATTTGTGGTTTTGTTGTAGCAGGAGCATTTTCCTTCAAGTTAAGGGGAAGCCATGGGGTTTTTGTTCAAGTGTTTGGGTTAGGGCTTTGGGGATCCCATGATCTGGTTGGCACATGAAGCTGTCGAGACCATTCCCAGTGTGCTTATTTTGGGAGGAAAATATCGTGTATCCTGCTTGGCTGTCTTGCTGTTCAGTAACTACTGGAACTTTGTGCAAGGTCCCTTAAAATAGAATATTAGTTTGACAAAGAGATAAATTCTTACCAGGAGATTACAACTCTGTTGTTCCCATTTGTGAGCAGTCCCTTGCATAAGTTGTTCAACTGATGTAAAAGAAACTGTCTTGGAAGTAAGAATTTTTTGAACTTGACTTTGGAGAACAAGAAAGGTAGGAAAATATTTGCCTAAAGGAAGATCCCAGAGTAGCCGAGATGTTAGGAGCTGAAATTTCTTCTTTTTGTGGCTTTCCTTTTTGTCTAGCAGTTACACTGCTGGGTTGCGCTTTCTGGTTCCAATTTGTTTTGAAATAATTACCATTGTTTATCCGTCTCTCAGACGGCGTTTTGCAGATGAATTGGTTCCACAGAGCCCTCTTTTGCTTAGCGGTGGGTGTTCTTGCACAGCGTGTCGTGTGACATCTAATTGAACAGGCTGATGGTATGAGATCTTCCTTGTGAAGTAAAGGTCACAGGAATGGTGAAGGTGAGAGGAAATGCTCTGAATACCAATTGGACTGACGGTTACAGAAACCATAGCAACTCTGCACAGGCTTTATAAATATAGCCGAAAAGAAAAGGGAATAACCTTAAGGAGCTGCTGACAGCACTGCAATATGCATGTTGATAAAAGCGGTGGTCTTTGCATCCTTTACAGTGAGGAGAACGTATGTGAGAGGGTGGAAGTGGCTCGGTCAACAAAGGAAGCCAACTGCAGGCGCTGTTGATGGGTTCCATCGCCCACCTTGCTGCTTAAAAACGTGCCAATCTCCAGGGCAGGTTTGTTACAGCCACTGCAAAATCTGCCTTTCATGGAATGGAATTTGAAATCCCAATGGCTTGCTTCCCACCTTGAAATGTCTTCAAGCTTTTGGGTATGCTGGGGCTTTCCCATTTGGGTTTTTTCCAAGGCTAGGAGAATAAGTGGAAGAATTAATGGTGATGTGTTTCCGTGGGGTGCTGGGGCTCTGTTGTGCTGGGTACCACTCCGGTGCCCAAGCAGAGATGCTGTAATGCTTGCAGGGAGCTGCGGTGGGAGAAGGATGGGGAGGGAGGCAGAGGTGAAGTGACTCACCCGAGGTCATGGGGGCAGTGGAAGAGACAAAACCATCCCTCTGACTCCCAGTTCCTGGTCCTAAAGGGTGCAATAGTGTTTTTCAGTTGCTTTTGATTTGCAGCGCCCTAGCGTTTTTCCTACTGAGGCTGAAGATCCCCGTATTGTGAATTGAACCCAGTAAGTTTGTTTTTCTTCAGTACCTTCTGTAGGCACCTTACAAATAGCCTATGCTGCTCCCAGGGGCGGCAGACGATAGCTTCAGAAGCACTGGCCCATGTCATCCTAAGCTTGCCTGAATTTCTTATGGAAGGGAGCGTATAATGGATGTGGTTGATTTTATTTTCTTGTTAGTTTGCTGAGAAAGATGAAGCTCGGTGAATGCAAGGTGCTTCCGGGGAGTTTATTTACAGTGTGTTTTTTCTGTGCAGATTAGCATTTCATCAGCATATGGCACAACTGTTTAAAATAAATATTTGCCTTTCTTTAATTTATGCTCACGTAGGAAGGTCCCTGAGTATGCATATCTATTCCTCTGTTGTACCTAATTAGACATCTCTGCCGCGGTGCTGGGGGACCGGGGAGGAGCTGAGCGCCACGCTTCACGCGCGATGGATCCTCGTGCTGCTCGGAGGGCGCAGGTCAGCTTCCCTCTCTAGATCCCGGAAAGTTAGGTTCATTTGAGCTGGGAATGCGCCCAAGCTGAACGTGCGAGGGCGTGGAGAGGAGGGGAGGCACCTCCGGGTGCACCGTGGCCAGGGCAGGCTGGGCTGGTCCCTGCAGGTAAGGGGACAGCAGGGAGAAGGAGAAGCACTCCCTGGGCACCCGCTCGGGGCGCCGATGGGAGAAGAGCAGGAAACTTGTTTTAAAACAGAGGAACAAATGAAAAGCTAACCAGTTTTAAGATGGAGTGGAGCCCACCGCTGCCAGTGGCCCAGGAGGCCTTCTCCAGCTCTGGCATATCCAGATGTTTTGTGTTCTCACAGATGATTTGGAAGCTTTCTGCTAGTTTCCAGTCTAAATATGTTCATGCTTGATTTGTATCCAGCTGATCTTGTGCTAATACCATCCTGTAACGAATAGTTCTCTCTCCCTGACACTTATCCTGCATCCATGGATGTATTTATAGGGTCATCACGTAAAGCAACACCTTGTGCTTTGTTAGCACTAGCTCCTTCAGTCTTTTTTTATGAGACAGAGCCTCTTCAGCAGCCTTTCTTTCCACCTGCACCTGCTTGTTTTTTTTAACACAGATCACGAGAAGGGTGCGCAATGGGTCCATAAGCCACACATGGCAAGTGACCCAGCAAGGCAAGGAAAAATGAAAATGCCAACGTGGTATGTTGTAATCAAGCAAATAAGCCGAGTGTTTGGTTGTGCAACCTACAGGAGGGCAGAGGACTTGGGAGTGTTGTTGTCACACAGCAGCCAGGACTCACTGGATAGCTGAGGATCGCAGGCAGCACGATATGGTGGGGAAAGCAAGAACAAGATTCAGAAATTCTGTTGACAGGGGATGCAGCCAAGTGCACGCACACGGTTTGAGACGACACTGTTTCTGAGGATCTTTGGATGCTGCCCAGAAAAAGGGGGGGGAGAGGTTTGGGAGCAGCTGCCAAGCTCCAGGCATAGCACAGCCACAAGGGAGGGATCCATGGCTGCTCTAGGGGGCTGAGTTTGGGGCTCCCCTCACCTAATTGCGGATATTTGTGTCTGAGCCAGTCACCCAGACTCCCTGTAGAGTCGGTGAAGGGAAAGGGGCAAGCTTAGGCTGTGAGATATCTGAGGGAGGACAATGGAGAAGGGGGTGTTGGGAAGAGGTGCCTGTGGGGCTGGGAAACTTTTTTACATCTCTGATGTATAAATATCTTCTCGTTCTCCCTGGCAAAGGGTGTGAAGATTTGGGAGAGGAGGTGCTGGGTGCTGCACTTGAGGAACTGCCTGAAAACAGCCAGGTCTCCCCATCCTTCAGGCTGGACACAAGGCAGATCCGCCCTGAGGGTGCTCCTGGAGAAGGTGACTGGAAGCGCTGTTGCTAACACCAGATGCGCTAAAAGGAAGATGATGGCTGCTCTGCAAGTGGTCTATGCTCTGAGACAACGGGTTCACAGCTTATATGGTGTTGGTGTTTAAGCCTTCGTTTCTTACAGCTGGTGGGTTCTGCTAACACATGGTGAAACCCGTCCCTACATCTGGGTTGCAGAAGGACTCAGACCCCCTCACGTTCGCCAGCTTAGATGGATGGTTGTGATCTCCACCACGGGTATGAAATCCTCTGCTACTGCAGAGAGGCGTTTGTCCCCTTGCACCTCCCTGCAGCCAGTTTTGGTCTCCTACCAGAGCTTTGAGGCAGATTCAGGAGAGTGCTGGAAACATTTTGTGGCCAGCGGTAAGCAGACGGTCGGTTCTCCTGGACATGAACATTTATTGCCAGGCTGCCTGTTCCCACCCATCTTCTCCCAGCAATGCAAACCCAAGGGAGGGAAGGCAGGGAGGCAAGAGCTGATCCCCTGAAGGAGGTGTGATATTTTCCCTTCCTTATGAGTGATCCCTCAGCCCTGCCCAGCAGATCCCCATGGAGCATGCGTACAGTGGGTGCCCCTGTGCTTTGCCACACAGTTTAAGGACAGATTCTTTTCTTAAGGCTCATTATTTTTATTTTCCCAGTCCCTCTCCTCTAGCTTCCCACAAAACCTCAAACACCAGAGCTGCGGGACGTGGCCTGGGGTGGGGAGTGCCAGGGCCATGTCCTTTGAGCCCACGACACAAGCGAGGATGGGGACCAAGGCGATGGAGATGTCACATGGATGCAGCCACTCTGCACCCATGGCTCCGTGCTGTCCCCGATGCTGGTCAGCATCAGATGTGGGACAGCTCAGGTGGCCGGGCAGCCCCTGGGGGCTCGGGGAGCCCCAGGGCTCTGCCTGCTCTTGGTGAGGACGGGGCTCTGCGCACACGTCCTGCTGGGACCATTTCCGATTGCTCCTGAAGAGAGACGGCGACGTATCTCCTGGCTCGGCTTCCTGGAGCACTCCTGCTCCCGCCAGAATTGCTCTGCTGCAGCCGGTACCCGGCACAAAACGGGACCACCCGAGTGTCTTCTGGACGCTGCGCTCTTCAAAAGCATTTTTACCTTGAGACAAGTTCATTTTTTTCCTTGAGAATGAGTTTAGCACACTAGGAAACAAATGTTTCAGTATCTCTTCTAGTCTCCCAGGGCTCATTATGAACTTACATTTAAGCCTCGTTTTTTATTTAAGCCTCAGATTTTCCAAGTAATTTTCCTGTATGGAGAGGAACACGCAGCTATTGAGCCCGCAGAACCCACGTGCTCAGCCAGCGCAGTCCCTTGGAGGGGGTTTATAAGCCATGTACGCAGAGCTTATAGCCCCTTTGATTTGGGGTTCCTCGGGATGTGGTGCTTGCACCAGATTCGTAAACACTGAAGTTTCTTTGGCTGCACGGAGGCTGCAGAGCACGAGAGCTCAGCTGGAAAGGTTTCAAAGCTGTGCTGAGTGCTGAGTTCTTGAACACCACTTGACTCCTAGAGCTAATAGAGTCCTCCTGACTGTGCCCATCTGCAAAAACACGTCCTTAAGAGAGCAAGAAATCATCAGGGAAAGAAAGCATTCTAACCGCTTTTGAGATTCGCAAGCACTTGGGGAAGTTTTAAGAGCTGGGAGTTGCTTTACGTGCCCAGCAGCCTTCCCGACTGTGCCTGGGGCAGCTCCGGCCGCTTGGGGCTGGATGCGATTGCAGCGCCCAGGGCTGGAGCTCGGGGTGAGCAGCGTCCGCTCGGAGTGGCTTCACTGCAAAAGCCAGCGTGCAAGGTGCTGGCTGCAGGTATCCACCCCGATAAACGCCACGACGAACCTGTGCGCACCGGGCTGCTTGTTTGGAGGACACGGATGATTGACAAAGTGAGCTCAGAAGTTTCTCTTGCGGCTTTCTGATGTGTTATTTTTCTGATGGAGACATGCAGGAGCCTTTTAAAAGGTCTGTGTTTACTAATGAGGGGTTGCATAATTGGGGATATATTAGCTGCACGTGTGCAGGATGGGGGAGTGACTCGATCGTCATCAGCATCGCAGGGCCTGGGCATCTCAGTGCATCACAAGCTGGACGCGAGGTGCTGGTGTCCCCCTGATGGAGGAGAGGGCCTCTTGTCCCCCTCGCTGGGCGGCTGTCCCCTGTCCTGGCGCTGATGCCGTGAGACCAGGGAGGGACCTGGGGGCGTCCAAGGAGGGGCAGCGAGAAACATGAGAGGTGCAGAGAAGCATGGCCTGTGGAGAAAGGTGCTCAGAATGAGGGTCACTTCACTTTAAAGAAGAAAACCTAAGGGGGGTTAACTTGATAGCTTTTACAAATCTAAGAAGGAAAATACAATAAAAATTGATAACAGGGGAGAGGGTATGCCCTTCTCAGTGTCCACTGGGGGTAAGGCAGAGGGAAATGGGCTCAAATTAACACATGGGACATTTGTGTTAAACATCAAGGGGAAGAATGCAAATATCCCAGCAGGAGAAATTGTCCAGAAATGTTGTGGGCACCCCATCGTAGCCGTGTGTCTTAGCAGAAAACCATCCCATCACGGATGGCGCTGGAACAGCGGTTCTGCCTGTGAGCAGGGGAGTGGGCTAAGTCATCTTCCAGACCTATTCCTGATGATCTCTGTGATGATTTTTGGCGTCTGCCCTCCTACCCAGCTATGGTGGAGAGCCCCAGCTCTCCCTCCCTGTATCCCTCCCCAGACTCCTGTCCCTTCCCAGGCTGTACTGGGGCAAGCTCACCGTGATTCCCCCCCCGGGACCTCCATCCTGAAGTGCAGAATTAGCACCCAAACTTGTCTCGAACCCATCACTCACTTCACAATTTTGCTCTGACAGTGAACACCCCTATGGTTAAAAAGCATGTCTGATTCCTAATTCAGCTCAGAGTGTTCTCTGGTGCCCATCACTGTCCAGCTGTATGCCTCTCAGACTAAATTTTTAGTGCCCCTTAGCATCCCGTATTTTCTCTCCACACATGTACTTACACACATCATCAAATCACTTCTCAGGTTTCTTTCTGACAAGTTACAGAGGCTGACCTCCAGAAGTCTCCCCCTGTAAGTGGTTTTCCTCAGCTCTCAAACCATTTTTTATGGCTCTTTTCTTCACCCGCTCCAATTTTTTGATGTCCTCTTTAAAATATGGGCACCTCAGCAGGATGCAGTATTCTGGTGTCAGTCTGACCAAGGACGTACATGGAGATAAAATCGCCTGCTATTCCACTTCACAGTCCTGTTGCTTATACACAGAAGGACCAAATTAGCTCTTTCTGCTACAGCAGCCAGAAAAATAGGTCCGACATTTGAGAACCAGAAGGCTAGATAGTGGTATTAAAAAGAGAAAAATGAAGCCAACATGAAAGCAGAATTACAAACCGGGGCGGCATTAATGGCACAGTGTGATACTAGCCTGAACGCATTAGTTGAAATAAAATGCTGAGAAAACACTTTCTTCCACTTCAGAGCCTATTACAAGCCAACACCGCGGCTGTTTCCTTCGGGCGCTGATGGCACCTCTGCATCCACCCTCTGTGATGTGCGGGCTGGGGGAGCGCGACGGGGGACAAGTCACGCGTGCTGGGATGCCCTGGCTAACCCCTGCCACCAGGCACCAGGTGTGGGGCAACCTCTGGCCTTTCCTGGGGCTGTCCCACGGCGGGATGCTGCTAGATGCGGGTTTTGTCCCCTGGTGCTTGGAACCTGCACACCAAGGACACTCTCCATCCGGCGCTTGCTGTGTGGGCTTCTTATTGAACCTGTGTGGAGGGGTGTCCTTCCCTCTGGGAGGGATGAAAGCCATGGAGATGAGCACTTGTATATGGAGAGACATGCTGGGGGACCGATGTACTGGAGACAGCCTGGTGGAGGGTCACCGGGGCAGCTGGAGCACGTGAAGCACCAGGAGATGGTGAGAGAGCTGGTCTTATTCAGGCATAGGAAGAGAAGGCAAAGGAGATATCTAACGTTGCCTACAGCTACCCAGTGTGAGGTAACAGGGAAGATGAAGCCAGACCCTTCCTGGAAGTGCGTGATGGAAGGATGAGAGGCAGCGCAGGAAACTGTTTATATGTAAGGCATCATGTTGGCACCATGAGGGCAGTCAAACACTGGCATGAGTTGCCCAGAGAGGTGGTTGTGTCTCTGTCCTTGGAAGCGTTCAGACTCACCGTGGCCCTGACCAGTTTGCTGTAACTGGGCCTGCTTTGAGCTGGAATGGGACCATATGACGTCCAGAGGTCCTCTCCAACCTCAGTGATTCTGTGATTCTCTGAGATATTTGAAGTAATCTGCAGGGTAGTGGCAGCAAGGTGACAACAACCATGATCTCTTGAAACCCAGGCTACAAAGATGTCTTGTTGACTTAGGAATAGGATAAAATCCCATTCTCCCGCAGCACCACTTTTATTAAAGAAAGCAATGTGAGCTCAGCCCGTCAAGCAGTATTTCACCTTGGACAAGGTCAATGCACAAAGGAGCTGGAAGGAGAGCTGTGCTGTTGCTGGCTCTTTGTCCGGAGATGCCCCAGATGCCCTACAAGTACTGCTGGGAGCTCTGTGGAGGCAGCAGCTGCACCAAGGGCTGGCAGTCAAACCTGAACGCTGATGCTCCATTCCTGTGACCTCCTGGCCCTTCAACCTTATATCTCAAGTTGCTGGCAGTGATGAGAAGAAGACTAGTGAGTGTCATTTGACAAGATGATTGGGGTGGTGTGAAATGATGCATGTGGTGGGAGTCCTGTCACCTAACTTCAGCTCTCAGAGGCAGGGCATCCAGCCCAACTGGCTGGCTGGGCTCCCTGTTGTCAGCAGAAGGAGAAAGACCTCCATGGGATGATTCAGCTCGTCCTAAGGTGTGTGTCTAAGGCTGGGGAGTTGGTGGTGTTGGTGATGGCATGTGGGGTTTGCTGTCTTTATTGGCTAGAGAGAGGGACCCTAAGCAGGAGATTAGAGGGGGAATCAGCTTAGACTTGGCCAGTGGAAGGAACCCATTTTGGTGTTTGATGACAGGTGTATCTTAATGAGCCCTGTGGCTCCATGTCCTTGGGAAGGGACCCCATCCCTGTGAGCACCAGGCCCAGCACCGTGCCACTATCCCACCTTCATAGGATCAGGAACCAGAGTTTTAGATGGCTAAAGCTAGGGAGAAGAGTTGTGTTCCTGATGCGGTGTGCCACCATCCTGCACTTCTGCTCTTTCAGAGTCCCTTTTCCATACTGGGGAGCTGGAGAGTTGCTTTTTCTGCCCAGCAGGGGCTTTCCCTGCTATTCTGAGAGAGAAGAGCACATCGCTCCTAGGTTCTCGAAGGTAACCTGTGTTTTGGTCAAGAAAACAACTAATCTGGCTTATCAGTGCAATGGGGCCGAGAATAAAACCAAGAATATTTGGCTACATCTAAAAAAAAGACGTGTTCTATCAGCATAAACCTGGCAGGTATGTTTTCATATCTGTAGAAACCTCTAAGCAACATTTTGGAGGATCCCCACAAGTGTACAGACAAACCACCGCACAGCAGTGGGCTGTTCCTGGGAAGGCTGCGTCTGACCCAGTACTCCTGGTAGCCCTGATGCCCCACAGGCTTTCGTTCATTGCAAAATGTCACTGATGGAAAAGCAGGCTTGAGGATCACAGGATGTGTGAAATCAAGAATCAAATTTAATACACAGATCTTGTTCCATCCTTGCAAGGCAAAGGTCTTCCTGTTTTTTAAATATCTGATCATGCACTTTCAGCCCAGCATAATGTCATGCAAAATAAAAGCTTTTCATCATTCGTTCAGTGTCTCGCATCTTTGCAAAAAGAGTCTTTTTCTTGTTAGGTCACAGGGGTTGAGACATTGTCCTGTGCCGATGGGACCGCTTGAAGGAGCACAAGTGCTCGTTCATCTAGTCCATCTCCTAGTCTGCCCTCACCAAGTTTTCCCATTCCTTCGCTCGCTCCCCTACTTGATAGCGCTTCAACCCTATGGTTTCTGCCCCGTTACTGATCTCCTAACGGAGACGCAGCCTGCAGAGCTGCACGCCTCGTGCTCCAGACAGCGAGCTGCCAGCCTGCTCCATCGCCAGCAGCTCTGCGGGTCTGGCAGGTCCTGGTGCCACAGGTCAGGGGGGGCTGTTCACTGCCAGGGCCTGGGATCTGCTCTGGAGGCGGCGTCTCAAAAGCGGAGCCCGATGAAAAATCGCTCTTCTTGCTGCCATAGAAACTGAACAGACTTCACAACAACTTGCTACTTTTCTCATCTCCAACAGCTCAGCATCTGAAGTGACTTGACCTATGAGGACATTTGCATTAAGTATCACTTGATAGCTGGAGAAATGAGACTGAAGGAAAAAGACGACGAGGAAACTCCTGAATCTCTCGTGGAAGCCGCGGGGCGAAGGGGAGGCTGCTGAGATGCGGGAGGCATTCCTCTGGGGTGAGAAGCAAGGCGTCAGAGACCAAGGAGAGATTGCTGGCCAAAAGGAGTTCACTAGGGATGTGGAAGAAAAGCCCTGGAAGAAACCACCTACATACTAACTTTTATTATTATTATTTTTTAATTATTTTTACCTATTAGCAAAGGGCCCTATACAATGAAAGCCTTTCTGCTGTTGTTTTCGAAGCTCTGAGACCTACAAAGGATCTGCAGAGCTCTCAGACCAGCCGGGGACTAGAGCAAATATTGTAATTTAACAGAACACAGGTGGCAGAGATGGCTTCTTGCATGCTCCTAACTTGGCAGGCAGGGAAAGCAGCCATGCTGCAATTTAATTCTTGAAGACAACCATTTTGCAGAATAACCCAGTGCGACATTGACACAACTCTGTCAATGCCACTCAGAGATGCTTTTTACTTCTCCTGACATCTCCCTGAGAGCATCTGCCACTCTGTGTATCACAGGCACCAGTTTTAGAGCATTTTTACAAATATGTCCCCCATTTTAACTGGCTTTGATCAACCTATTTAAAAAGTTAAGATGAGCAGATTGTGAAAAACTAACAGTACCAAGTAAAAACACCCCCTGAAGCCCAGAAAACCATGGCAACACTGGAGTTCTACCACACAGCACAAACCACTCACACACGAGTGTCAGATGAGGCTGATGTCCGAACCATTTCCTCCTCCCATCAGACAGCTGCCTGTGGTGACAGTCATTTAGGGTTTGGCACCTCAGGGGTTGTCGAGCGCGTCCTGAAAACCTGTGAACTTGTGTGTCCTGAGCTGATGGTGCAAAGTGCCGGGGAGCGGTGATGCTGGCTTGGGACGGGCGTTGTTTGGTTGACTCCACCACCCACCTAGCATCTTCCATCCACACCTCAACCCCTGAAGGCCCATGCTGCTGGCAGCCCATGGCTGCTGAAGCGGTCGTCCATGGGTTTGTTTCCATCAACCAACTGGACTCAGAGCCATCAGTAACGTCCTGAGCAGGCCCTACTGGAGATGGCGATGGCTTCTTGCCATGGTGGTGGCTTCTTGGAGAGCTCCATCTGAAGCGTTGCACTCGCTGCTGGCCATGCTGGATGGCAATCTTCTCCTCATCTGCTCCTTTCACCTAGAACTGGGAGCATGCAGAAGAAGTGGCATCACAAAACACTGTTTTGGCAGCTGCTGCTCCCACATGTTGCCTTTTCTCTTTTTCTTACCTGCTTGCCTCCTCCTCTCTCGGTGCAGCTGGGAGGCTGCCTGTGGGCACAGTGTGACCGGGTGTCCATCACACTTGGACAAGGCCACAGGTTTGGCTGTCGTAGTGCAGGCACAAGCCTGGTGGCTGCAAAGTGGGTGTGCCCCTGAATTTTTGGCTCTCACAGTCAAGTCCTTGGTGATGTGGGAGTAACCTCCAGCCTTCCCTGCAGATCTTGCAGGATGCTGCAATGGCTTAACTTCCCCTGGGAGCAATCATAAAACAATAAGTTGTCATTTTGTGTGCTTAATGTGGTAGTAAATTAGATGAGGAACTCAGCATTTAATTGCGAAGCTCAAAAAGCCAGATATTATCCTCGAGCCCTGACATCTTCCTGATGATATCTTGCAACCCCACAGCATACAGTGGCCCGTCAGAGTTCATCTCCTTCCTCCCGACACATCCTTCTCATAACGGGGCAGGTGCCCCGGTGGCATCCACCCTGACTCTCCTGCTGTCCCAGGTCGGACACAAAAGCAAGTGGTGGGCTTGCAGGGGCCAGGAGGTGAGCTGTGGGTGAAGGGCACCCAAACACGAGTCTCAGCAGGGAGCTGGCACCCACCCCAACACCCAGGGGAGCGCAGAGCAGCAGCCCCACCACCAGGCTGTGTTTTGCTCCAGCTCTAACATCCTGACACCAAGCGAGGGTCTGGATAGGGTCCGACCCTGCCGCCGATGCCCCAGGTGGCATCTCCAGCCCTGGCACCTGTTGCTTTTCCATCTCCCTAAGGTGCTTTTCAACACTTGAGGGTGAACCCCCTTGTTTCAGCCAAAACGCTCCTCTAGATTCATTCTCCACGAAGCTTCACACACATACGGCATGCCAGACCTCACACGTCTGTTTTGGGGGCTTTCAGGACATAAGTGGTGGTTGTATCCATGACAGAAACGTGCCCTGGCCCATCCCCTGGCTCTGCAGCTGGACTGGGGAGGCCCACACCCGTGTGCCTGAGCCCCAGAATAGTGTAGCTGCACCCAGGGGGCCTGCTGGGAAGGGTCCTTGTCCCACGCTAGCTCCCAGAGCGTCCCCAGGCAGGGTTGGAGGAGCTGTGGTCCATACGGACAAGCGCGGTGGAGCACCGAGGTCCACCACAGGGAATGCCGCCCGCCACGCTTGCGATGCTAGGAGTGTAGTCAACGGGATATCTGAAGGGAATTCCAACTTCTGGTCCAGCATGAGTGCATTTTTGCTTGATTTTGTAAAACACAATGTCAGAAAAACATGAGGAATGTTAAATGTGTGTTTGCAGAAGCGGTGCAAAGGGCAGAGCTGGTTGTGGGAATTACCCTGGCACCACGGACGCCGAGAGGGGCTGCTAGAAGGAGCAGAGCTCTGCCCTTGCACTGGGTAAGGAGCCCAGCTTTGCCTTCAAACCGGGCAGAATCAGGCCCCTGCTGCTGCTGCAGGGACGAGCAGCCGGAAGGCTTTCCTTTTGGGATGGAGGAAGGGAAAAGAGGGAGACGGCAAGACGCAGGAGACGGTGCCCACGGACTTGACCATCGCTCTGCCCCACCTCCCCGGCAGACCTTCTTGTTGTCCTGCCCAAGCAGGGCCGAGCAGGAGCTGCCCCCTTCGGGGCCTTCCCCCAGCAGCCTCGTGGTTATTTAAAAGCCAAGCAGGCAGGCAGGAGAAGTGCTCGAGCAAAAACCGGGGAGCTGCTGCGTTCCGCGCGCTGCCAATTGCACAGTCAAGTAAATAGCCCCGGGGCGCCAGTGACTCCAACGCCGCATTTTCGTGTCTGAAAAACGATTCTATTTATTGAACATTCATTTTACACTTGAGAGCTAAAAACTTCCTCTTCCCACCTTCTGTTGGAGGCGCGCACCTCCGGCGTGTAGCTGAGAGCGAGCTGTGTCTCGGGGGAAAGGAGCTTAATGACTCATGGAAACTCGCTCTGTGCTCAGCCTGTGGGCTGCGATGCTCATGCGGAAACAGCTCGGTGTTTTATGGATAGAGCCCCTGTAAAAACGTGAAGGTCTCTGTCTCAGGGCTTTGTGGAAATTGCAGGAACAGAAAACCTCAAGGACAGCCGCTGGGATGGAAGCCGGGCGGATGGGACCTTTGGTTGGGTTTGGGAATGTGTAAGGAGCTTCCTGATCTCCCCTAACCCCCGCATCCTGCCCAGGGCTTGCTGGGTGAGTGCCCCCCTGCCTGCTGATGGCTTTCGGTCCTTCTCCAAAATCACGCGAGCAAAGCCCCAGGCTCCATATGGGGAGGACACAGGGCTGGGGAGAGAGGGCTGAGGGCCCATGCATTTTGTATGAATGTCCCGGAGAGAGCTGACATGGGAAACCTGATGTTACCTTTTGCTTGCACCCAACTCTTGCTGCCCTGAGGCAGAAAGCACCGGGGTTTCCTTTGAGCCAGCGAGTGGGAAACGCTGGTGTGAAGTTTGCCCGAGGGCTGGGGCACGCTTGCTAGCCAGCACCAAATCCTTCCCCCGGCAAGGGGTGAGCATGTCCAAGCCTGGGCATTTTGGGGAAGGATTGTGTTTTACTGTGCTGGAGCCAGCACAGGCCAGCCACACGCTCACGGCCCCATATGCGAGTGGGAAGGCACTTGGGCACGTCTTAAGGAGCGCTTCCCACCTCCCGGTCCGAGGCAGCAGCGAAGCTCCTGATGGTGTTTCCAAAGGAGTGGCGGTGGGCATCATCCCACACGCTCTCCCCGGCTGGAGGACATGGGAGGGGGGAGCCGATGATGCTCAAGATGCACCGTGGGGATGCAGAGGCACTGCTGTGGTCAAGCCTGTAACCGTGGCCCGGGTGCTCCCATATTTATGGTGTTCGTATGATCACCCAGTTGCACGTGCAGCAGAAAATGGAACACGGGAAGCTGTGTTGCATCTCCTGGGCACATGGAGGTGGCCCAGTGGTGTTGCATCTCAGCGAGCTCCCACGCCGTGCTGCGTCTCGGCTTGCTCCAGGCTGCAGAGCCGCAGCGCGGAGCAGCAGCACGTGTGCGAGCTGCCCCTGCTGTCAGCGGCACGCACGGTACCTGCCCGAAACGCTCTGCGCTCCCATCACCTCTGGGACCCGCAGCTTCTCCTTCCCCCGCTTCTTCTTAGGAACACGCTGGAGAAACACTGCAACGAGCTGCGGTCCTTTTTCTATCCTAGCAATGTAACAACAGAGGCTGCCAAATTAATTGTCATCGTTAATTATTTTTCTTGGCTTATCCACGCTTCAAAGGGCCTCCTCCCCGCTGACTTTTCGGAGAGCTGAGGTGCAGAAGGCTGGGGCAGGCTCCTGCAGCCTTGGCAAGCGCTGGGGGCCAGGGGCAGGGTGCGGGTGGGAACACGGCGGTTGTGGTCTGTGTTTGCCAGCAGCCCAACCCCTGGGGAAGGAGCGCAACTGCAGAGAGCGCGTTGTGAAAGGCGGGATTTGGATGCTGAAAGAGACCCGAGGAGAGAGGAGAAAGAAGACGCCTGCGGCAGGAGAGGACTCCGGGGGTGTGCACCCGCCTCTGCCCCGGGGGAGATAACGTGGTTACTGCTGGAGCCAGCAGGAGCTTCAGGTCTGAGTTTATTTGTCACACGCTGATCACCCAACAGATTGTCCAGGTCCTGCGTGTTGGGAAAGAAGGGAGATGCAGCATTTCTGGGCTAAAATTCCTGCCGGTGTAAGAGCCAGGGCTCGTCTGATCAATTTACTGAGGAATGATTTGAGAAAACACGTCTTTAACAAGGTGGGAAGGTAGAAAGTGTTTATTGCTGATTTTCGTATATGTAGGTGATTTTTGCATATATAAAGGTGATTTTTAACATGAGCAGCACCAACTTGACCCACACAGACTTCAACCCGTCCCCACCATGGCCAGGACAAGGCCAGCATCCCCGCTGCCCCATCACCCCCCTTGGGCCCAGGGCCCCCTGCTCCTTTCATGGTCTCGCTGTGAAAGCATCTGCTTCACCTTTGCATGCAGCGCGTAAACAGCAGCCGCTTGCAAACAATATTTCGTGCGTTAGGCAGGGTGGAGCTGCCCTCTGCTGTCTCCAGTACGTACAGCTGCCCGCTTGTTTATTATTTAGAATATAAAGGGCCAGCATGGGCACGCTTCCCTGCGGCCAATGGGGCTTTTTGGAAATGAGTCGGTCTTCCCCAAGATGCAGCATCTACTCGTGGAAGCGCGCAGAAATGGTGCTCCGGCTGCCAGGTGCTTCCCCGGGCTCGGCCACCACCATATGATGGAGGAGAAAATTAAATCAGAGCCGTAAGTGCTGTGGCACCCGAGGGCGAGAGGCCGGAGGCGCTCAGATGCTTTGGTGTCCCCGGATGCTACCTGCGCTTTTGGGGTTTCCTGGTGCTCGTATGTCATCCCCAAGGCATTTCTGCTGCTGGCAGGGGAGAGCTGGCTGAGGGCTGGTTTAGTGCACTATAAATCTCTTCAATAAGTCCCTTGAATAAAATTAAAAAAAAAATTAAATAGTAGCTCTTAAAGCAAATCTCTTTTGTCATAAAGGAGAATTGGCGGTTTCATGCTAGTGCATTTAGCTGGCAGTGCGGCATTTCAGGTGACCAGAAAAGAAAGCAGAAGGCGTGAATTCCCTTCCGCTTACCCTGCGTCCCTGCTAGCACTTCGGGGTTTGGGGGTTCAGCGCAGCAGAACAGCCACCACTACGGGCACGTGGTCAGCGGGGCGTCCAGCCCCGGTGCCACCGCGCAGACGGCAACACTGTCATCTGCGGTCTCCATCCAAAGCAGGCAGCTGAGCTGGCAGAGCGTGGGGTCCTGATAGCTCATGCACATCACTTGGGTGGTGGGCCCCCAAAACCTGGGGTTTTATTCCCTGTGACCAAAAAGCAATAGGAGAAAGTCCCAGCTCCATTTGTTTCTTCTCTGCTCCTGAGGACCACTGGGTTTTCTCAGGGGATTTCTCAAAGATGCTTTGAGAGAGGCTCTGTCCATCCATGCTGAGGCACAGACGTGGAAATGGTTCTCTGCAGCAGATGGGGAACAAGGGGATGGCTGAGTTTTGAAGCTGCGTTGCTCTTGAGTTCACCTGACACAAGAATGCAGCGTTCCCCAGATTTTCCATAAAGCCTCTGTCCATGCAGCTGTCAGGAATGAGATACCAGGTGAGAAAATACCTAGCTTTTTAATGCCCAGGGGGTGTGATCTCCAGCTGCGTGCAATGCCAGGTGATAGCTGTGCAGGGACAGCTCTGGAAACGTCTTGCTTTGCTCACCATAAAATGATGACCGAACCGGGACAGCCAGGTGCAGAAAGAAGCAGCCCATGCCCCGGGTGGCTGCAGGATGCGGAGGAACTGCCCTCTCGATGCCTGAAATTCGGTGCTAAGTGGGCTGCTGTTGCATGATGCCGCTCCCCGTCCTGCAGCGGGACTGGTGAAGGCAGGGGCTTGCTGGGTTAAAACCCAACTGTCCCCACCATGCTTTCTAATTTCTTGTGATTGATGATCATTTGGTTGGACAGCCACAATTTTCAGGAATACCCTGGTGTTGTTTCCGGGAATGGAAAAAGTTTTGTGTTGATTTGAGCTGCTGAATTACCCATGTGCACCAAAGTGTACAAATAAGAATAAGACTTCCAGGGCAGTTTGGAATTGGAATATTAAAGGCAGCAGCAGTTGCTGCTTTCAGGAAATTGCAGATGGAGCGGTTCAATGTTAAATGTTTTAAACATGCCTAGCAATACAGCAGAGTATTAATTAAAAGTGCCCAGAAGAAATTAATTATTTTAACAATTCAAGCAGGAGGAAAAAAAAAAAACGAGGTTCTCAGAGCATTCAGCTCCGCATCTGCTCTGCCCTTGCTCTTGCCTTGTTGCCATCTCCTGCCCGGTGAACCTCTAACAGCTCCTGCCACGGCCTCTGGGGTGGGTGCCCGGTGGCAGAGACAAGGTAGGAGTCTGCACAGGGTTTTTGGCATGGTCACGGTCCCGTGGGTTTGCTTTTGCTGGAACCTGAGGACACCGCTGAAGCTGAGCATGTGCTTAAAGGCTTCAGTGCAGGGCTGTGCACCTGAGGACTGGACGTCTGCTCCCCTCGCCTTCAGACCTTCGGCCTTCCCTGGCTTAGAGATACCCAGGAAATAATACTGGCTTCCTGAACCTACCCAGGACATACATCCACCCAAACTGGCAGCGACTGCTGCTCTGCTAGCATGCATGTTGGAAAACAACCCTCCTTGTAGTTAGTTTCCCATCTCAGAGGTAGCCCTGTCTCTGACACCGTTTCCACCAGGACAGCAACATCACAATAGCAGAACTGATGGAGAAGTGAGCAAAGATGCCGTTATTTATGCATTCGTTAGAGCACTCTGCTTTATAAAAGTGGCTACTTGTAGTCATTTCCCACCAGCCCTCCATGGGGAGGCACTGATACGCGTCGTGTGAAGTTTTCTAACCGCGCCAATTTCTTCACTCAGCTGCGCTCTCACAAAGCCTCACTCTTTGGGCTTTTTGCTCATGCTAGCGGCGATGTGTAATGCTGCAGATCCCACTATGTGCATAATTACCGGCACAGCCGCCTGTGCCAGTGCAGCAAATTAGAGGACAGACAGCACATGGTAACCTCTAATTGCAGCGCCAGCCTGGGTGCTAGCGCTGGGTGTTTCTCCTGCTGGGTGCAGGTGCTGCTGCTGGAGAGGACAGGAGAGGGCTGCCCTTCACCAGGGTGCTTTTTTTTTTTTCATTTTCCCATTTTTTGCTTTGTTTGCGGTAAACTGCTGGCCGCGCAAGCATGTGCTCGAGTGTCATCGCTACAACGCAGCCACCACCGCATGTGACACGCGCCTCTCCGCTCGGCGCATTTGGGGGCTCACAGACCACCTCCCCCTGCTTGGCGGGAGCATCCCTGCCCAGAGGATGCTCGGGGAGAGCCGTGCATCCCCGCTCCCCCCATCCGCAGGTACCAGGGGCCCCCAGGTGCCCGGCAGGGAGGGAGGCAGCCCCCAGGGAGTTTCAGGCCGGACTGTGGCCGCTGATGGTGTCGGAAAATCTCTCTGCGGACACGCTCGGCACATCTTGCTGTGTCAGGGAGATTTTTTCAGACTTTCAGCCCACATTTCTCCTTTCTTAATTTCATTCTTAATGTTCTTTGCTTAAGCCCCCGGGGCAGTAAATAGAAGGCAGGTTAGCAGGAATAGCTAAGCAGCTGTAATGAGATTTCTGCTCAGGACGGTCTTGCCGCCCTGTTGAGCTGCATCGTGCCGCTGCTGGCTGAGTCAGCACCCCCTTGGGACGCGCCGTTTGCCGAGGTCTTCCCCCAGGGTTTATTTTTAGTCCTTTCCAATCAGGACCAATTAGCTCCATACGCCTCTCTCTCTGTTTCTGCATCTCACCTGGGGCTGGCTGTAGGATTTTCAGGTCCTAGGAAAAGCTGGAGCCCGTAGCTCCTTCCCAGCTCAAGTCTGTCCGTCCCTCACTTACAGATACGCCTCATGGTGTTGTGGTTTTCTGCAGCATTTCTGAGTGTAGGAGTAAGGGCGGTGATGTATTTGTTCTGGCATCCAGTTCTCACAGACACGGAAGTGCTTCTGGAGACCTCAGTCTTCCTTCCTGCTGTAACAGGGGCTCCGTCCTCTTTTTTCCCAAGCTCTATCAGAGCCCTTGAGGACCCCTGTAGTTACTACTTCCCAATCGCTTTATTTAAGTTTCCCTTTCTTCTTGCCTCACTCTTTGCTTACTTTGCAGTCCTTTGAATTCCTGCCTGGCTCCTCCTCCCCTTTCACCCTTCCCGTTTCTCACCTGCAGTGAGTGAGACACTCGTTGAGACGGGTGGGACGGCTGCTGGGGAGGTCTGCAGAGACGATGTTGGTATGACCCCCAGCAGGAAACCCTAAAAGAGGGCTGATATCCTGCTGGCCCCAGTTTCGTCCAGACCTTAGGGTGGGCAAAGCGCACTTAAAGAGCAATTCCCACCGCCTGTTTTCAAGAGGATGCCAACGCTCGCACCTCTGCGCTAACAATTTGCTTTGCTTGCCTGCCACGATGGCCCACCTGGCACAAGTGCTGGTTTTTCCCTTTCCCTGTCAAACCCACAAGCTCCCTGCGAGAAGAAAGCAGGCACAGCCGATGGGAAATGTCCCTCCTGAGCCTCTCCAAACAGCCCATATTCGCTGTGCTTGTCTGGCTTGGCAGACCCCCGTGCTGTACCCCAGCAGCCCCTCTGCCCTCACATACCCCAAAAGCCCTTTTACTGCACCCCAAGGCATGCATAACATGCCTGTGGTGCCGTGCTATGAGAAAACACCACTCTGACAGGCAATGACGCAGCCCTCTCGTTATTTCGGACACTTTGAACTGGAAAACCACAGAAAAACAATTACATCTAATGGCTGCGGGGGCACGGTGTGGGGCCCCAAGCCCAGGCCAGCTCTGGCACAAGCTGGGGATGGGATGGGGATGGAGATGGGTTACAGATGGAGATGGGGAGGGGGTACGGATGGAGATGGGGATGGGGATGAGATGGAGATGGGATACTCTCCATGACACCATCCACGAAGCCACGGTGTGGCCGAGTGCTCTGCAGTGGCGTGCCAGCGGGGAGGTTTGCTCTGTAAACAACCATGAATAATAATGGGTGCAGTATCATTGCCAGGCAGAAATCCACTTCTCCTCTGGCACTTCGTGGCCTCTTGCTGACCTACTAAATAAAGGGAGCCTTTCATCACCTGAGCTGCAAGCATGCCGATGGAGAGCAGGATGGTTTTTTTGAAGAGGCTTGTGGAGGAGAGGGCTCCAAACATCATGAAATGGTTTTTGTTCAACATATTCCCTGCTATCGTAGGAGTTTGTGACGTGGCAGTGTGCTTTAGCACAGCCTAGATTTGGATTTGTTTTATTTACTAGAGGTCTGAGATTTGTTTTAAGATGCTTATTTTGGGCTGTGCTATGCAGGGCCATGCGAGTGTGCCATCCTGGGGTCTCTGTCACCCGCGGGTTTGGGGGCTGGACGCTGATGGATGTGGTGCCTTACAGGTCCTTGCCTTTGCCAATGTGTTTCCAGCCTCCTCCCACCATGTTTATCACCTCTGAAAACACCCACAGCATTTGAATCAGTCTGTTTGCGAAGTAATTGATGTTATCGGAGGTGTGTGTGTCAGAAGGAATTTGTCCCTAGAGCAATTAGGTCGGTTGTTTGTCTTCCATGAGATCTCTCTTGATTTATATAAATTGCAGTAAATATAGGCTTGGCCTCCTCTTAGTCAGGCTGCAACTGGTCCAACTGGGGTGATGAAAAGCTCTGGGGTTTAATGACTGCGCATTTTCTTGTAGGCGAGTTCCTATTTCTGCTGCCTGCGTGTTTGCGGGGGTGGTCACGCGTGGTCCTCCTCGAGTCCCGCGCGTGGTGGTTGCACACCGCAGCGAGGCATAAAGCAGCCTCGCACCACCCCCGAAAGCGCAGGCATCAGTCAGCCCAAAACAGGCCTGTTTGGTTCAAATCCCTCCTCGGTGCTGTCAGTGTTGGACACCGTACCCCTGGAGCCCCCGAGCATTCCGGGCAGGTTTCTCCTCCATGGCTGGTTGCAACCACGTGTTGTGAATGCCTCCTTGGCTGGCTGAAGATGTCCCTTCCTGCCATGGGGAGACCCAGCTCCCGGGCACTCAAATTGCTCTGGCTCTGCCATCCCAACGGTTTCAAGAAATGGGAAACAACCAAAAAATGAAGCAGTTCTAGAGGGCCTTGCCTGCCCAGGGCTGTGGGACAACTCATGAGCACGCAACGTCTCCCACGCTCACCGCTTCGCAGAGCAACCTCCACCCAGCAGCAATCATGACGAGACACCTCCTGTCTTTAACAACTTCCTTCCTCCGTGCCCTCCCTCGTGTCCCCTGCCCGCACTGGCCCACATCACCAGCTCGTGATGCCCGTGGGCACTCTGCGGATGTGGCCACGGCTGGGGCGCGCTGCCGGTGGCTGAGCTGTGGCACTAACCTATGTGCATGCCCTTGGCTTGCCCAGGAAAATACTTTGATTTAAACAGACCCAGCAGCTGTGACCACAGCAAGTTGTTGCAGCACTGCCAACGGGCATAAATAACCTCCTGAGTTGAGGTGCCACTGTCCAAAATGTGCTGGGTCCGTTACCCAGGATGAAGAATTGTAACATGTCCAAGAAGATAAATCTTGGCCTTGGCCAAGGGACGCTGTAGGTGCCGCAGTGAATATTGCTGTTGGTGGTGCTCTCGTATCTTAGTGCATCTGAAGATAATTTTAAGCATCCTAAAATGCCTAAGAGATGAGAGATTGCATAAGTAAATATAAGGAATATTCACACGTCCTGTAGCACAACTGTGAAGCAACGAACAGCAGGTGAGTGCAGAGAGGAAAGCAAGGGGGACCTAAAACAGTGACTCTCGGGGCTTGTTCTGGGCTTGTCTAGAGGCAATGCTCTGATTTCATTTCCTGGTTTCATGCGTTGCTTCCAGGTGAGGGTCCTGAGTCCTGTGCTGGGTGCTCCAGGGTCAGCTGGAGACAGGAGAGAAAATCTCCAAATTTCTTGCTGTGGCCACTGAACGTGGGTATTTACTATTTGACATTTAATCCAGCGGAACCATGCATAAATGCAATTATAGTAATAATGATAAAGAACAAACCCAAGTGACAGAATACAAGAAGACACTAAATTAGTCTGAAATTAATCAGACTGCCAAAAATGAGAAAAATGCTAGATGTCAGGGGAGCCCGAATTCCTGCCCAGGCCGTGCTGACACGCTCTGACAGTCCCTAATTGCGCCGTGACACACGGGTTCTGGGGTGAGGACGTCCTGCAGCAGGGAGGTGGCAGGAGAGGAGAACCGCGCTGCCAAGCATGGCCAGTGGTCACGGCCACCCCAGCTCCAGCCCCGTGTCCTGTCCCCAGCCAGACCTGGGGCTGCATCTGGGACCTTCACCTCCTTCGCTTACCCACCTTCTGCTTTTACTGTCCACCTTCAGTGCGTGGCTTGGTGGTGTGCATCCCGGGTAACCCCTGCGAGGGCTTTATAATGATTATTTTCCTCCCAGGTGCTTCTCTGATGCTGTCATCGTGGGACCTGAGCAATCTGCAGCCACTAATGGAGCCACCTCCTCTGTCCCCTTGCAGGAGCAGGCAAGCCACCCCTCTCGGTGCTGCGGAAGGGGAGCTGGGACACCGCGAGGAGAGCAACGGCTGCCGCTTGGTCTGGGACACACATGGCATGACTTTTGTGGTGCGCAGAGCATGTTTTATTGCAGCCGTGTGTGCTCAGCCCCTCTCGCTGCTCAGCGGGTGTCTGGGAAAGGGGGAGGTCAAGTCACCTTCGGGCTGGTGGGCTGGTGACATCGCTTAGAAACTGTGCAACTTCAGCAGGGAGAGAGCTGGCTCTTTGGGGCACCAGCTCCATCCGCCAGTCACTTCTACCTGTCACTCTTCCCCTTCCAGCCCCAATTGCACCCCGCAGGCAGGGACCCCGCCGGCAGGAGCCTTTCCCATGCACAGCCCCGAGATGTCCCCTGAGCATCACCTCTGCTGTCACGGATGGGAGCAAGGGTCCCAGCTGAACTCCAGTATGTGCCCATGTCATTAATTTTTCTGGTGTACAGACTAAGTGAAAGCTGCACAAGCAACTCTACTTGTAAACCAGCGAAGTACAGCTAAGCAATAGTATATTGCATTTGTGTACCTTAGACCAGCTCTGTGATTACCTGCAGGGAGAGGCTGTGTCATATACCATGCTAGCAGAAATATGTTCTAAAAGATGAAATTAGTGGTTTAAAATGCGGACATATCAGTTTTTCTGAGTACTTTTATTACTTTTTATTTTCTGTTTACACAGCACCACCTAAATCCAGCTTTTCATCAGGTCCTAAACTGCAAATAGGCCCCACATACAGGGATACCCAACCCTTAAATGTGTTCTTCAAAAGCACGGCTGCTATGGGCGAAGACTATAGGTGACCCTCATCTCCTGAGCAATGGTGCTGACCTTCGTCAGTCCCTCCAAAGCAGGGAGAAACGCTGCAGCCTCTGCCCTGTCTCCAGCTCCTCCATGGTGGTGATTTCATGGCACACCTCAGCTAACCATCACTTTAGCGGGACAATTATAGGTTGTGTAATGATACCTTCCAGCCTGGTGACAGGAGCCCTTCTGCACAGTGACTTTCTTGTGGAGGTATGACGGCCACAGATAGGTCATGGGGATGTAGCTTTTCCAAAGCTAATGGGTAAACCTCTGCTGAAAGCCAGCAGACCTTATCTACCAGAGCTTTAGCCCACCCTGTTATGAGTGCCTGGATGGGGACCCCGGTATGATCCTGGGTGGAGATGGGCACTGCACAGCCTTGCAGGCAGGCTGGGACACATGCCGTCCCTGTGCTGCCAATGCCACCAGGTCCTGCCGCACAGCCAGAGTGTCCCCACCACCCCACTGCCTGCTGTGAGGTTTTCCTGGCTAAAGCACCCAACAAATGTATTGAGAATCTTGTTAAGATGCTGGAGTTGTCATGTGAATCCCACTGCTCCATCGCCTCCTGCCCTGACAGTAAGCAGGACCCGTAGCAACTTCTTCACTGCTTGGCTAAACCATAAACACCTCCAGCAAGGTGGTCTTTCTTCCTCATACATCAACGTTCAAAGGTTTAACAACACCTTAATCTGATATGAGGGGTCCTCACACAGAATCAGAAGTGCTGTGGCCCCTTGATGCACAATATTCACCGTAAACTCTTTCAGTCGACTCCAATCTGTTTGAAACGTTGGAGGACCCTTTTGCTGGGCATAGCTGGCGTGAAGCTGATGGGGACTCTGCATGTGATGACAGGCAGGCAATCGAGTGTCCTCACCTGTGTGTCCTTCCGAGCGACCCAGCACCACGCTGACCTGGCTTCAGCAGCAGTGGGCGGTGGACGCTGGAGCCTCTCTGTCAATTCAGCTTTGGGAGGATTGTGTAAGCTGGCACCTGTTCTCTATTTGTGAACATTGAGATGTTGCTGGGGCTGGACTGAGACCACATGTGATGGTAATTGCCCACATTAGGATGGCAGAAATCTTGGTGTGACTGGCCTCCAGCCCCAGGAGCTAGGGAGAGGGTACCATGGGAAGCCATCTCACCTGGCCTTAAATGTAAAAAGATGAATTCAGGTTTTATGAACAGCTCATGGATGCTCCAAATGTTGGACATGTCAGGGGCTGCCATGTCTAACGAAGTGATCCCCTCCATGGTCTTCGCTTTGGCCAGCCTGCGAGGCTGCATGGCAGCGTGTGACAACTGAGTGGTGATGGTGGGAAGTGACCCCAGGGCAGTGCCAGCCTTGAAAACTGCAATATAAACAAAATCAGGATCAAAATGAGAAATGAAATCTAGAGGGATTTTCCTGCCCTGGGTCTGAGCAGAGGCCGAAAGGGGAAGCAGCCGCAGCTGGTGCTGCTGTCACCGCTCTCGGGAGCAGCTGCGGGCCATCCGCATGGCCAAATGCTCGGAAACCCTGCAGGAGCAGCCCGGCCCTCCTCCTCTTCCGAAATTACAAGCTGACCAATAGCTTTTGCTGCTGCTGTGGAAAGCCTCTGAAGGTATGCACCCACACCCACACCCTGTGCCCACCCCAGCCCTGCCTGGCCAGGGCTCGCTCCTCTTTCTCAGCATGAAGCGTGCCAACAAGCGGGACGAGCACGGCGGGAGGAAACCTCCTGCAGCGCCGTCGGCCAGGGATGCAAAGTGCCACGGCCTGCACCTGATTACGTGTGGCTCAGCGGGGACGCAGTCCCGGTTTAGATCTGATAAGCAGCACATTTGGCTCCCACAGAGGTGTGGCAGCTGGCTGGGATTGTCCCTGCTCTCGGCCGCCCATGCAAATATTTAAAAACGGGCGATCATGAGTGCTCTGCGTAGCCGTGAGGCATTTCTTATTTGCTTGGCAGTAGCAAACCCTCCTATCCAACAAGAAGGCATCTCGCTCGATAGTTTTCTCTTTTTCAGCAGCAAACCTTCAGCTTTTCCCAGGGGCTCTGGAAACACTAATGCTAAAATCCCAGGTTTCGGTTACCACCACGCGTGTCAGTGGTGGCAGCGCTGGATATCTGGGGGGACCCTGCCAGGCGAGCCACCAGGCAGGTGGCATGTCCTACAGGGCTGCAGGCATGGGGCAGAGCCTCCAGCACCTTCCTCCCGGGGAGAGGAGCATGCTGGAAGGGCAAGATGCATGAAAGGAGAAAAGGCAGCCGATGAGAGCAAGCTTCAGCATCCGCCTGTGCCCCTAGCATCTCTCTGTTAAGGTATTTGCTCTGCTGCAGGAGCCAAAATGGTTCACACCACGCTGGTACAGCTGATAGTGGAGCTGGAGCTGAGACGCGGTCTCTCCCACCCTGCCTCGCTCCGGGTCGTGCTATGCCAAAGCAAACTGCATCAAATGGGCGGCCACACAGGTGGGCTCTCACCTCCACCCGTGACGCTTCTGGAAAGCTGATAGTGGATATTTTGGGGTGAGAGGAGGTGTTCTGGGACCTGCCCCCACACAGCATGGTGCAGCTGCTCCCAGATGCTGTCTGCTCTTTCCCTGTTCGGACCGGAGCCATCGTCCCCAGTGCTCTCCTGAGTGTCCTGTCCGTCCTGCCCCGCTCCCCCAGTGCCGCAGCCTTGGCGAGGACGTGCGTTTAGAAAAGGTGTGCTGCTCATAAGGAGGCCACCACGAGACACCTCTGGCATGTAATCAGGCTTTCGTGGCCGAGGTGCCGCAGTCTTCACCCCAAATGGATGGAGCGGGAAGGCCGGGGGAAGCTGGGGTGACGGGGACCATGCAGCCGTACCCTCCTGGAAGTGAATGCTGGCATGAGTCAGATGCCTGGCAAATTCAAAGGGAAAGTTTGGCTTGCCACCCCATTCCCTCTATTCACGGCCGGGTAATAGATGTTAACCCAAGTTGTGTCTACTTGTAGGGGACCTGTTCCAGAATGGCAGGAGATGTGATGAAGAAAGAGCCTCCATTTTAATAACTAATTAAACAGGCTAACTCAGCCAGGGACAGCCGTGCAACAGAATCCAAAACCTAAAAGAAATAGTGGCAGCTATCACCTGAAGCCATAGCAGTGCAAGAACGATACAGCAAAAACATCTGTCCCTTAGAAGAAGGTCAGGAAAGGCTGAGAGCCCTCTTCCAAAACCAGTCTAGACCGGGGAATTAAAAATGCTGGGTTTGGACCCTTTTTGTGATGTTACGGGTTTATTGAGTCATTGGCAGGGCTCCTCTTGGTCACTCCAAACAGAGACTCCGCCGCGGGTGCCCAGCACCCTCCAGGCAGTGGTGCGGGTGAGCCCTGGGGAGGGGGTGACACGGACTCCAGGCCTGGTTTTGCTACCAGAACTGTGCAGCAAGCATGGCCAAACCACCTGGGAAAAAATGACCTCAGTGGGTGCATTTGACAACAAACTCATTTTTCTCTGGCAGGTTCCTCGGGTGAATCTGGAACGACCCAGGAAGAATGAGCAGGGTGCAGTTTATACTTAAAGCAGGCGGTCCTCTCTCCAGTGCCAGTGCATCATTTCCCTCTGTGGGCACAGCTGCCAGGCAGAGCAATAAATCTTTCATCTACGAGTACTCGGCGTGGACCTAAATTTACCTTCCTCCCCACAACCCTCTCTGACTGTGCTCCCAGCCCGGTTATCTGACCGCAGAGCCTCTTCAGCCTGCTAGCACCCAGCTGCCTTGGACCATATTTACTCCTGGGAAGAGGCAGAGAGAAAACGATCGTCCTTGGGCTGGTGTACCTATTGAAGGAACCCACTCTGTGCACTGTGCTCGTCTCCATGAGGAGTTGGTAACACTTGATGCCCACGTGGAGCATCCCCAGTGCAGCCCAGCACGTGGGAAAAGCCACTGGAAAGCAGTTCAGCAAGGGGAGTGGTGCCTGCGGATTTATTCCCAAATAATCCTCCGCACACTGGTTGCGATGCGTTGGGCCCTCGGAGCTGGGGTGTGCTCAGCTGCGTCTTCTCCTGACCTGCAGATGCCAGGATGGAGGTTCCTCTCCTCTTCTCTCAGCCGATGCTAGAGCCCGTTCCTCCCATTCCCACGGACTGGTGTCGTGTGGCGGGAGCTGCCGGCGGGATGCTGCCCTCCCAGCCCCGCTGCCCGGCCTGGCATCATCCTTGATCACATAGTGGGGAGGAAAGAGGTCAGAAATAGCTGCTCCTCTCCCTTTTAAAGCATCTTTGATCCGAAAAAAGACTGCATGGTATCCTGTCCTTTGATCTGCATACGAGATCTGGCGAAGGAAGACGGCATCTTACTTTCAGCCCACCTCAGCGTAAACCACAACACTGGACTCCATAAATCCAAGTTGTTCCTGCTGCTGCTTCCCGTGGGGGCCCAGGAGCTGGATATCCAGCTTACTTCCTGTTTGGCTGCGGGAACAAGTCCCTAAGCAATAGCCACGCGTGCCCACGCACACAAACACACCCACGTGCAGGCACCTTCCTTCTCCAGCCGCAGCGAGGACTTTCCTTACATGCTGGTGTTTTACTGAGCCTACATTAAATAATTTAGCTTCTGTGCCCTGAATCTGATCTTACATTGGCTCCAGGTTGTGAAACCCATAACCCTCCTGCTGATTTATGGTCATGAACATGAGCCTGGAGCTGGACCCTGACCCTCTGAGGATTGTCCTTGGTGCCTTGAAAAGTGCTTGGAAGGAGACCTCTTTCCTTTTAGCCATCACTTAGCCACCTGGATGAACAAACGGCCCTCGTAAAGGAAGAGGTGCCCCCGAAATTGCCATCAGCCCCCTTCCTGCCAGCCCCAGCAGCACCGTGCCGGGGGGACCGGGGCAGAGCTGGGCCAGGAAGGAGGAGCGGTTCACTCTCCTTAGGTTTTAAAATAAGGTGGTGAGTAAGCCGTATAATACCCAGCTTAAAACACAACTCTGTAGTTAAAAAAAGCATAGATTGCAGGTTTGCTATACTAGATACCTTTTTCTTATTCCTGTTGTCCTGTGTGCCATAATCACTTAGTGTACGTGTCCAAGACAAGTGGGTAAAAAATGAAAATATTATGTTGGCTCCCCGAGTGTATTCTGTGAAAGGCAGGTGCGGGAGGGAGAGAGGTGGACAATTTCACTCCCCATTACCTGCCTAATGGTCAATAAAGTCTCGTAAGATGCTGAGGCAATGCTCAAACGTAGCAAGCTGGCAGGCTAGGAGGGTTTTTCCTATACAATAGGATTTTGGAGAGCTGCCTGCTAGCTGGACTCAGTGCCCTCCTATGAGCACGGGCATGTCCCTGTGCCCAGGCTGCTGGGGCCGGGGGCTGGGCTGGAGCCACCAGGTGAGCAGTGCTGCATGGAGACCTCCCGGGGCTGGGTCTGTATAGATACAGGTATAGATATAGATATAGATATAGATATAGATATATTTGTATCCCACACGGTGTGTGGCTCCTGCACAGGTTTCTCCCCAGCGCATCGCTTTGGAGAGGTGTGGGCTGCGTTCCCTTGGTGCTGGCTTTGTTCTCGATTTGGCAGGGGTAAAAATAGTAAAAGGGAAAGAAAGGGAGTGTGTGGGAACTCTCTCCCTTTGACTGCACATCCCCCTCACGCAGAGGCTGGTGGTGAACCACATGGTCCTGCCCGCAGCATCCCGCAGCCCCCAGGACCCCCATGAGTGCATCGTGGGGTGAGGACACCAGCAGGGTCCCCTCATCTTCACTGTGCAGGTGGCATCATCTGAGGTGATCCCTTTGCAGGGAGGAGATGCTGAAACCCTCTGCTCCCCGCCCTGCTGTGACTCATGGGCACCTGCTCGGCTGTATCCGTTTCAACAACATGGGTTGCCTGACACGTTCCTTGGGCAGATGTCCCCTTGGCACGTCCCTTGGTCCTTCTGTGCCCTCCGGCATCCCACCCTAAGAGCCCTGCCCAGCTCGCAGAGCGGTGTGCGGCTGCGGCGATGCTCCTGGAGCTGGCACTGTGCGTATGGCACGGGGACAGGGCACGGGCGTTGTGGAGATGCCTCTGTAATTGCTCTCAAAACGACCCATCCAAATTTGCGATCATGCTCTGACCCGGCCAGGCAATCCTGTTGCTATTTTTGCCTTACTGAGGCAGCATCCTTGTCTGGATCTGCGCTGCAGCATGTCATGTGAACACGGCTTGTCACTGTGATAGCTCTCTTCCTTCCTAATCTCTCGTCACTGCTGATGGTCACATCAGGAGAGTGACTCCTTTCCTGTGATGGAGAAGTGCCATACCTGAAGGGTTAGTTTCAGGCAACCCACAGGAGATTCATCCTGGTGGATCCGAGCTGCCCCTTCACACCCCAGCCCTTCAGCCCCCGGTCTCACCCAGTGGGCTGCCCATCATCACTCTTAAGAGATGCCCGGGCTCCCTGTTCAGCTTTCTCTGCTACTCTGCGGGAGGTTCAGTGCCCAAAATCGCGTGGGGGTCTGCAGAAGTCGGCAGCTGCTCTGTGGGACAGTCGCAGCAGGTACGGATGAAATCCTCAACCCGGGTGAAACAATTAGAAACGCTAGTTATGAAAACAAAGACGCCAAAATGTGGTCTCAAGCACCTTGCAGCCTGCAATGTTTTTAGAGGTCCATGCTGAGACGGAGCACTGGGCCTAGAATAAACACAGCCCGAGGGGTTTATTTCAGTTCTAGGGCAGAAACAAATAAAATGGCCACCCTGCCATCATGAGCGAGGGTTGTCAGCTCTGCCTCTCTGCTTCCATACAGCAAAGCGAAACTCATGTTTGGCATGGGTGCAGCGAGGGAGGCAGGAGCTTCTTGTGTGAACTTGGAAACTCATCAGGAAAAAAAGGGGAAAACCTTGTGTTAGGTTTAAAATAAACAACACTCAGCTATATGTTGCAGTTTTTGTTATTCACAGGCAAAACCAGCAGCAGACTCATCACACTGAATCATTTCAGAGCTGTGGTCAAGACTGCTGCTTTATTTTTATTGCCATCAAAAATTAAACAGAAACAACATATTTACTCTTCTTTTTAGATTTGCAGTTGTTTTTTTTTTTTTTTAATGTGAATAATAAAACTGTAGATCACAGAATAATTTAATCTGGGGCTAGCTTCAAAGCCAGATCAGGCTGCCCAGGCCTTCAGTTTTGAGTTTCTCCAGGGAGGGAGATCTCCTCTCTGGCCAACGTGTGCCAGCATCTGATCACCTTGTGGTGCAATATTTTCCTTAAATCAAACTGGAATTTCTCTTGTTGTGGCTTGAGACCTTTGTCGTGGTCATTTCAGTGTGCATCTCTGGGAAGAGCCTGGCTCCGTCTTCCCTGCAATCCCTTGTAGGCCACGGAAGACAGCACTGGGTCCCCCTGCAGACAGCTTTAGGACCCATTGCTGGTCCTGTCCCCCAGTATGTCTGTGTGGTGACATGCTGGGGAGCCCAAGACTGGACACAGCACTGCAGATGCAGCCTTGGGGTGCCGAGCAGACAGGAATTATCATTTCCCTCAACGCGGTGGGTACGCTCCTGCTGAAGTTGCCCCACATGAGGTCAGCTCTCACCTCCTTAACAAAGCTCCCAACAAGCACTGATGTGCTAGTCACAGAGTTTGGAGAGAAAAAGCCATTTCTGATAGAGCTGCTTAAATATTTGGCTTTTCAAGAAGCCTAAAACCTGTATTTGCTGTGGATAAGATGAAGAGGATGACTTGGGAAGCGAGAAAGAAGGAGGGGGACATCATCTTTTAAAGATATTCAGCCTCAGTGAAAGATATAGACAAATATTCACTGGAGGTATCAAAAAACTTTAGTTTGCATGCACATAAAAGATCTCCTAAGACTTAAGTGAAAAAAACAGGTTTGGCCATCAGGATGGGCAGTGTTGGACGCCTGCGCTTCTGCCCCAAATCCAGGCTGCTGCTTCCCAGGAGCACCAGCCCAGGGGGTGATGCAGCTCATGTGCCTTTCCTCCTCCTCCTGCCACGTGAAGCACTGCGTGCCCTCAGAAAGCAGGGCCAGCCTCCATTTCTGTAGGATCTCCAAGCCCCCAAACATCTCAGCCCATGCAGGAAGCCCCCACCTGACTCCCAGCCTCTGGAATTTCTACCGCCGCTTACCAATGCTTGTGGCACAAAGTCTTGGGCCAAACCAGTCTTCCCAGCAACCTCCCCCCCCGGCAAAATCTCTCTCTTGTGCCCTGCTCTGGCACGGCTGGTAACTCTTAATTCCCATGCCATGCTCTCGGGGTGGCCGGACACATCTCCATCACAGGCTGCTGGGGTTTGGTCCACGCTGATAAGAGGGCTTGTGGCTGAACTGCATACGGTTGCCATAGAAATCTAGGACACGTGAATCTGACTTCAGCTACTGATAGCCTTTGTTTTTTTCATCCCTTTCTTTTCTTTTGCATTAAATAAGGTAAATTGCGGAGCTAGACCTGCTTTTCCGAGGAGCTGGACTGGGAACCCATAGCTGTCAAGCTGGTGTTTTTGGGTGTGGGTGCTGCAAGTGGCCTTGTATGTGCTTACAGAGAAAGGTAGCTCGCAGGGCACAGAGCTGCTTCAGAACTGGTGATGGAGAGAAGCTGGAGAAGGCTTTCGCTCAGCTGGGGCCTCACAAGGCTTCTGGTGACACAAAGCAGAAGGGAGAGCAGACCCTGCTCTTACTGAGCACCATCTCTCCACCCCCAAAATGCATCACCTTGTAACAGCAGAAATGCTTCTTCCGTATACTTTCACGACAAATACTGTTTGTGCATTATAGCTTGCCGTGACACGATATGTAAGTATATAAATTCAATTCTTCCTGTAGAGTATGGATAAAAGCAATATAAGGCCTTATTCACCCTCAATAATACCAACCGCTTGCTCATGGTGTATGCCCAAACACTACTCTTTTTTAAACAATTATGCTAGCATTATTCTCGCTGCAGTTAATTTTATAATATGCCTGCTCCTTTTGCTTTGAAAGAGTGAGATCAGGGCATGAATCACTATGCAGCAAGGAAATAGCTGCTAAAACATTTTACCAAAGACCATACCAGAAGCATTTGAGAAAGTGATGAAGTGTTCAGTGCTTAAAGCAAAGGGGCTTCCTGCAACAGCCAGAACCATCTACCTGTGGACTGCATGATATCCTCCCAAAATGGGGTCCCACCAGAGCAGGGCCATGATGTTGAAACGTGAGCCCCCTCCGAGAGAGAAACCCCCGGGAAGAGGAAGCCCTTTGCCACGTTCCCCAGCTTTTCTCAAAGTTTGCTCCTTCCCACAGTGGGCTGCGGTGCAAAACTGGAGGCAAGGCTCTGCTCACCTTAGCAGGTCCTCGCTCACATGAGTCCCGCCATCAACGTCAAAGGAAATGAGTGCATGCCTGGCAGCATGGGAACACGCTGCACAGCCCGGCCTAAATATAAACCGGACATGGCAGATAAAGTCTCCACCAAATATAATTGCAATAGCTTCAGGGCCCAGCCAGATCGCATTAGTGTCAGTGGGCGGCGGGTCGGGGCGGCTGATCCCTGCGAGCTGGCGTGATGCTCGGGGGCACCCGTGCTCTGCGGCGAGCGCCGTGCCCATCCCACCGTGTCCGTGCGAGCCGGGAGGTGGAGCGCCTTTGGAGGGAGGAAATTTGGGTAATTGCATCCCAGGGAGCCAGGCTTCCGGAGCGTGTAATTGAGCTCCAATTAAATTGCTCATCAACAGGTAATCAGCCAGTCTACTTCATTTGCTAATAGTCATTGCTGACGCTTTCCTATGCCTGTGCTTTGTTCTTTGGCACGTTACCGAATTTAAGGTTAAGGTAGGAAGCAGCCATCAGTCCCTCCTGAACACCAAATCCTGGCTTCAAAATCCATCTGCACAATATGTTGAAATGACTTTGGGTTGGAGGGTTCACTTAAGGTTGCTCTGGCACATCCTTTTTCTGGTTCTCCTCCAGTGGGATGCATTACTGGCCGGAGAGGACTCTGGACAACCCAGCCAGGATCTGGCACACTCTGGTCATTTGTGCAATATGCTGAAATGTGTGCTGCAGTGATGCTTGAGCCTTCTTCCGTGTCCCTGGGAGGGTATGAAACCACAGCAGCAGCAGACAGATCTCAACCCGTGAGATGCTGTGGGCCTCTGGGGAAGTGCAGATGTTCTCATCTGCTGCTGGTGATCTCAGGAGATGCTCCACACCCTGTGAGACACAGGCAGCTGGCCAGATGCTAAAAAAAAAAAACCCAAACTTTACAACCACACATCACTTTCAGACAAAGCCAGGACACTGGGCACTAGGCACAATAATAGTTTAGGAAACAGTTGGATGTAAGGAGTGTCAAACAGGAGCACTGAGGGCATCACTGCAGGCTCTGGAGGTGGGCGCTGCTGGAGGCAGGAGGTAGCACCCATGCAGGGTCTCTGGCTGCCTGCCCTTCCCAATCACTGATGGACGGTCCTCCCTCTCAGGAGAGCCGGGAAGCGTGACAGGTAAGGATGAGCACATCTTTGGGAATAAAAACTCAGAGTTTTGTTTGGGTATGTGTGCAGAGCTTTGGTGCAGTCATGACTGCATGTGCCATGGCCTGCTGCTGTTCATTTTGTGTCTGTGTGTGTGTGTACAAACCTGAACCTACGCACACCCAGATGATAATAAGCACTTTTTTTGGTGGTGGTTAGAGATTATTCATAAATATTATTATTAGAGGAATGCAGTTTTCCTTGGAAAAATAAAGGATTTTTAATAAAGCTTTAATTACCATGTGTCACAGCTCTTTCTTAAACTGCAAATATTGAATTTCAGTGTGAATTGTGTTTTTAGGTGACTAATGGGATATCGAAAAACTCACTTTGTGATTTTAAGGGATGCATGAGAAAGGGTGCAAACAAAGAGCCCGTCAGAAAAGCATTTGTAATCATTCAGCACTGGCTGCACAAAGAGATTAAAATAGGAGTCTGAAACAGAGCTCCTTTATAAACCAGCCTCACCAGATTAAAGCATAAATCCAAAATTTTATAGGCAACCCACTTAAGTTTCGAGTCACATGCCTGATCCATTTTTAATGGTACTATTTTTGCTGTCAGAGAAACATCAGTCTCAACAACCTATAAGATTAACAAAATCTCTCTCATAAAGACAAAAGCTGGAGCCAGATCTTCTTGGGTCGTGGGCACCACTCCGGCTCTCTCCAATGGGAAATGTCCCCCACGCCAGTGGCTGCAACGGTGGCTGGGCCACTGCCACACCAGGAGCCAGGTCTTGCCATGGCCATGGCTGGCAGAGGTGTCCTGTATCACCGTGGGGATGCTTCTGTCCTCTTCCCAGGCCTCCTTCAGGAGCACTTCCTAATTTTTGGACCCTGGACCAATCCATGGTCGTGTCTTGATCTTTGGGGGGAGAAGTTCTGGGCTGATGCTGACTTGATACTCTGAGATATTGTGCACGGGTCTGTTTTGCCTGTTTTCTCGCTTAGGATGCACAGTGACTAAACATGTGCGATGGTTGTGCATCACCTATGGTCATGCAGTGCCCAGCAGAGGGGCACGGGGTAGGGGCAGGCAGCTCTGGGCCAGATTCATGCCATGAGGCTGTGGGATAGTGGGCAGCGATGCTGACGTGGGAGAATGGAGAAAATAAAGGTCTGCCCTCACTGGGGAAGCAAAAATGCAAAAGGGTCATCGTGGGGAAGCCACAATGTTTCAAAAGTTTTCAGTTTTTCAGCTTCTCATCCTTCCCCAGACTTTTTGTCTGCTGGTGAATCAATCAGTGCCTGTGATGGGGCATTCAGCATCCTCTCTTCCCTGGTCCCTCATGGCCTGCGCCTCTCTGCGCACAGCACCACTGCAGTCCTGCCGCCTTGTGCCACTGCAATAAAAATAACAGGAAATAATGGAAAATGAAGCCTGGGTCAAAGGAACCAAATGGGAGGAGGAAGTTCAGCAAAGACATTCATCGGAGATATTTTCTCTACATCTTTTTCATTGATCTGCGTGAGAAGAGAGCCGTGGAGGCAGTATCCCCCTCCCTCACCTGCAGCCCCTGTCTCCGTCATCATTTCTGGCTTTCTCTGTGCTTTTCCACACAACTCGAGTTGGGTGGAGCGGTTGCTGGACACAGAGACAAGCTCTGGCACCTCTCCAAGCTTAAATGAACTTCCCCTCATTGGGAAGATCGCCTGCAATGGCACTTCAGATATTCACATGGTGAATGTATGGGAGGATGCTTGCCTTTCCCAGAGGGCATGCAGAGCTGCCCCAGGTGGCTCCATGTCCTCAGGAGGCCTTCTGCAGCCCTGGATGGTCAGGGATCCTCACGGCATGTCAATGGTGGGCCTTGGCGGAGATTTGCAAAGCAGTGGAAAAGGCCTGGGAGATGAAATGACCAGCCTCCCCCCACTTTCACCTAAGCCAGTTTTCTGGGGGCATATAATATTGACACGTTTTTGCTCAAATCAGACTCTTCTGGGACATGGCAAAGACTGTGCTCTGAAACAAAGTGTTGGGGGGGGGGGAAAAAAAGGAAAGAAAACCAACCAAATTAAGCTTGTTAAGTTTTACAGTAAACCACTACAAGTCTGAGGCATGACATAAAAGCTGGGGCTTTCAAAGAACCCTGCGGGAAGCAGACCAAGGGCTGACACTGAATTTAATTTGCTATATGCCAAAGAAGACAGCTTTGGAAAAATGCCCATACATATACACTGTCCTCAAATAGACCTTTTATCAGGTTTAGCAAAAATAATGTGCTCCAGAGCAGCTAGGGAGGCCTCGTGCTGGATGGAGAGCAGCATCTGGAGATGGGGCCCTCTGCCCAGAATTTCCCCACAAGCTGGGATGGGAGCAAAGGTGCCGTGCAAGTGGTGGAGCACCCTAAAGCTTTCTTCCTGCCTCAGTCTGGTAAAACTGCCTTCGCTTTGGATAAACACCAAAAGGGAAGATTTCCTTTTTTTTTTTTTTTTCCTTTTTCTGCATATGAATCATTTCCCAGAAAGAAGCAAAAACGCCCGCACATTGCACACAGTGCCACCCCTCTTTTACAAAGAAGACGCATGTTTTGGAAGGGGTGGCCCACTGTGGGACTGCACGTTTCACTCTTCACTGAGAGGGGAAGGAGCACTGCATCTTGTCTTTTAATTGAGATATTACTTTTTCTTGGGAGATATAATGGGAATTTTCTCAGTGTACACAGAGAAGAGGAAACATTTTCAGAAAATTAGAAAACAACTCAACAAATTGCAGATGAAATCTATGTAGGAACAGGAAATGAATTTTCTGTTAATAATCCTCAAGGTTAACAAACCCCTAAGAGCCACAGGGTGAGCTCGGCTCTGACATCTGCCCTCCAAAGCTCATTTCAATTTATTTTATTTTATTTTTAATTGAATGGATTTCTCTTTTTCTGTTCTTTGTGGGCGATGCATTGGGTGACATGAAGAGGCACTGAGCCAAAATGAGCTGGAATTGAACGAGAACTGAGGGAAGAGCAGAGCTTTGCTGGTTTGAGGATATTTCTTTTTAATGTGGGAAGAGGCAAACCAAACAGGTGGAGTTCCCTCCAAAGAAAAAAACCCAAACCTAATTCAAGTCCTGGCTTCAAAGCCTGGTTCCTTATCTAAGTGGCAGGATTTGTCATCACAAGTATGGTCACATACAGAGAAATAGAATAATAAGAGTAAAAATGTATTTAGTGCTTTTAATACAAAGTTGTCAATCTGAATTTTTCCCTCTTGAATTCCAGCATTTGAAGTTTTTGCTAATGACTGAGACACTGCAGTGGTGCAGCCTTAGCAGCATCACAATTTTTCTTTCCAGCTTCTTCTTTCTCTCTTAGATGTGGAGGGAGAAAGCCTGAAACCTCAAGCCTTGAAGATCAGACTCCAAGAAGGCTGTGAAAGGGGTGTAACTGCTGTTACAGCACAGGACACCGAGTACAGTATTTTTTCAAGTAGCAGGATTTTAAGTCTACTTCATGATGGGAAGGAGATGGCTGAATGCTGGCAGTTGGCCATCCTGCTGGTACCTGGATTTCTCTCGAAAGCAGAATGACATGGAGGTGTTGGAGGGACTCTTCAGCCTGCAGATGAAACGTTGCCTCTGCACTGACGTCCGGATGCTATTTTGGGTCTGCCCATTGAAGATGGTGCCTCTCCTGGGCCATGCTGGTGATACCTCTCCTCACGCAGCCGGGGCTTGTGAGCCACTTAAGGTCCTTCCTCTCCCCCCAGTACTTGCGAGTCAGTTTGTTTTGTGATCGGAGCTTTGATTTCTGGCACAACTCAATTTCATTCTAAATTTGCCCAGAGATTAATCCAGTTCCTCTGAGTGCCAGCTATTTGCAAAGAAACAAGTAAGTCCTGGGTTTGAGTAGCTCTGGGGCCAGTGATTAGATTGTCATCCTTCCCTCTGGTTGCACATGACACATGATGAACACAGCATTACAATGTCAATATGCTTGGTACACTTCTCAAACCCACTGAGCAAACATGCGTGAGGAGCTCACTGCACAGATACGCTTGCTTGCCAAGGGCTGTTGCTTCTTTCCTTGGCTGTGTTTTGTGAGTGCATGGCTCTGTTTAAACAGGAAAACACATTAAGAGGCACTTCATCTCCAAGTGCTCCTGTCTATGGCTCCTGCATTCCTGGCTGGGTTGTTTGGCACACACTATGTGCAACTTGCTCGTGGGACCCTCTGATCCAAACACTGGCAGGCCAACAGTGCCGTGCTGATGCCATCGGGGGGACTGCTGAACTAAGGCAAGGCCAGGTGTGTGCAGTTTTGCATCACGTTTCTTTCTCCCCAGGTTTCCTATCTGTGGCCCAACAGTCCATATGCTTCGCATAGAGGCTCTGATGGTCACAATGGTGGTATCGTAGAATCGTAGAGTCATAGCATATCCTGATTTGGAAGGGCCCACAAGGACCATCGAGTCCAACCCCTGGCTCCACACAGGACGACCCCAAAATCAAACCATATGTCTGAGAGTGTTGTTCAAACACCTCTTGAACTCCAGCAGGCTTGGTGCTGTGGCCACTGCCCTGGGGAGCCTGTTCCAGTGCCTGACCACCCTCTCGGTGAAGAACCTTTTCCTAACACCCAGCCTGACCCTCCCCTGTCACAGCTCCATGCCGTTCCCTCGGGTCCTGTCGCTGTCACCAGAGAGCAGAGATCAGCGCCTGCCCCTCCGCTGCCCTCGTGAGGAAGCTGCAGGCCGCCATGAGGCCTCCCCTCAGTCTCCTCTGCTCTGGGCTGAACAAACCAAGGGATCCCAGCCGTTCCTCACAAGTCTTCCCCTCCAGACCCTTCACCATCTTTGTAGCCCTCCTTTGGGCACTGTCTAATAGTTTTATGTCCTTTTTATACTGTGGCACCTAAAACTGCACACAGGACTTGAGGTGAGGGGGCACCAATGATGAGTATAGTGGTACAATCCCTTCCCTCGACTGGCTAGCAATGCCGTGCTTGATGCACCCCAGGGTATGGTTGGCCCTTTGGGCTGCCAGGGCACACTGCTGGCTCATATTGAGCTTACCATCAACCAAAACCCCCAAATCCCTCTCTGCAGGGCTGCATCCAGCTGCTTGTCCCCCAGGGAGACATCCAGGATTACACAGTCTCAGGTGCATGTGTAACATGCATTTAACATTGGTTAAAATCCACAGTCAAGATTTTCAAACATGGCTTCTGGGGTTGGGTTCATTTAGCTTGGGCCATTTGAAAGCTGACTTGAGAGTGAGCTGAACATCTGGGTTCTGGCGCAGCCAGGATGGTGCCTGGAGAAGTCAGGAGAACCAACACTCTGTCCGTATCCATTTTTCTGCCCTGGCTATAGACAGACACAGGACTGCTTACAGGGGAGATGCCTGCCTTATAGAGGGCACGAAATGCATCCCAGCTGAGGTCGCTCTATTTTCAGATGCTCAGGCTGAGAGGGGTCAATGTGCTCAGTCTGTGAGGGAGACCTCAGCACTGTCTGCAAACCCGGTGCCCTCACAGTGTCTGGAGTTGAGTAAAGACACTCATCAGCAGACCAGGCCTTCATCCTGACTGAACTTACAGTGGAAATCTAGTTTTGTTCTCTTCTGTTCAATGGCATAATACAGATTTTAAATAATGCAAGGACTTGCTCAAATGTGAAAATTTACAGATGCAGCTATTCCAGAAGTATTATACCAAAATCCGTTCTTGACTATTACTAAAAAAAAAATAAAAAATAAAAACCAATAAAAAAAAACTTTCCTCACGGTTGCCTTGAAACAGATATTTTGGCTGAATTTAAGAGGCCATCTCCTTACTTAACTGAATTTGAGTCCCCAGATATCAGATCCACATTCCCACAAGCACCTTGGTGTACAAGGTGAAAGCACAGCCACTTACTTTGGCCTACCAGGCACAAGTCCTGGACACAGGGTTTCCATCTGCTCCACCGTCACTCCCAGAAACCCCCTGCCCTGGACCCAGTGATGGTCCTGGACTCACCTGGTATGAAGTGAAACCCTCCCAAGAGCTCCCACCACGAAAGGTATGGGAGCAGAAGTAGAAACTGGAGAGGGCCTCACACAGTTCCCTCTGAGTTTAGCTGCTGCGGATGAGGCACAGATGTTATCTGTTAAAAAACAAACAGACAAACAAACAAAAACCCACAGCCATTGATTCTTTCTAACCTCCCTTTCCTCTCCTCTCATGAGCTTATTTCTGGGACAATTCTCTCAAACAATCATGTTTTCCCATCCCCATCCGATGCTCTTCCATTCAGCCCAAGACACTTCTCACTTGCAATCAAGTTTTTTTTTTCCTAGTAATCAGAAGAAATCCCTGTATAACAAATAGGAGGTTATTTTGACTCCTTCTCAGTAGATAAGGTTGTCAAAGTGTGTTTCCATAAGAGGCAGTCTCCTTCACACCATAACCAGTACCAAAGCTAACAACTGCTTCTCTTTGCCCCTTAGCTTATCCACAGCTGGCTGGGCTGCTGGCTGCTCATCCCTCAGTCCAAATTTGATCTGGTTCCTCCTGAGACATCAGGGACACAGAGTTCTGAGAGGCTCACCAGAAACCTAAGTTGTGCCTCAACACTTTCTTCAAAAGAGCACAAGATAAAAAGCAGATCAGACTACAATAGTAGGAGAAAAAGACACTACACCTGGAAATAAGCTTGCCCATATTTATACCAAAATAAATATTTGTAATAGCTGAACAGAGTTGATCCTGCAGAAGATCTAGAATAACTTGCTGGGTACATTTCCATGAGGAGAAAAATCAGGCCAACAAAATCCATTTTCACATATTTTTACAAGGAAAGGTTATGGAAATAAGGAAGGATCTATTTGCTTGTCCTGAAGAGAGAAATACTTTAGGGTTAGTGGCTCAGATTGTCAGCCTCTCACCTGAAAGACTACACGGGGGCCAATTTTCCAATAATGATGATTGTGTTATGGGATTATGAGTTCCTGCCCATGAGAAAACCAAGCAAGAAAGACCAATTCTGTACAATCTCTCTCTCGATGCCTGCTCAAGTGCTATGCAAACACTGTTGTTAGCTACAAGAGCAAAGTGCCCCACAAAGAACCAGTACTAGGCAAACCAGTTGACCAAGGAAACGGAGACTGTCGTAAGGAGAAACTCGAAACTTGTGGCATACCCAAAGAAAAGCCAAGAGGAGCCATCACTGCCCTCTGCAAATGCCTTAGAGATGCGGAAAAGCTATTTAAGGTAAATGATGGCACCAGAAAAAAAATAATAACCTCTCTGCAACCACTCAGGCTGCAGAATGAAGATTTGTCCCTATAGGGCACAATGTCCTGTGAAGTCCCTGAGCCTCCCAGGGTGGTCACAGAGGCTGGTGATCTTCAGTTGTAGGTATGTGTGGTCACTGCTGGGCAGGGGTGGGCACTGCCTCCAACAGGAGACCTGTAGAACAGAAGAATGTCCGCTCATGGCACCAAACAACGAGCTCTTGTCCTGGCTCTGGCAGCCCTCAGGGGTGCCCGAGATAAGCTCTGACTGAACGGAGATCCTGGATGCTGATGATGCCTGCAACATCTATCAGACAATAAGATCAATTGATCTCCTTGTCACAGAAGGAAAAAGGTCCAGAGGGATTAGGCCTGGGAATTAGACCCCAGTCACATCTCTGCTCCAAGATGGGAATTGTCTGCCCAGCCTGCAGGATTGCTGTAACTTTTCTCAGTTTAAATCTGGTTTTATACAGACAGCTGGTGCAAACTGGTCTGGTAGTGACCCCGTTAATTCCCTGGTTTACAATAGCAAGAATTGTATGTCCATGTGAACTTGGCTGCATCCAACTCTTCTGACAATTTTTCTCTCTGGAGGAAACTAAATATTCCCTGTGGGGAGCTGGCTGGAGCCCACTGGGCCCAGCCATGGTGGAAGGAGCCTCTTGAGCAGGCACTGAACAGATGTTAAAAAAGTGAAGTAAAAGTCATTATTTGCATCCACAGTGATAATGCTGTACCACTAGATATATTTATAAATGGAGTAAAATACTGTGTTTTCTTTTAAATGAACTCAGAGCTGCTCAGGAAATGGGAGAGATGAGGGCAGCAAATAAGCAGAGAGAACTGACAGCAATCAAAAGGGAGCAAGAGTCCTTCCAGCCATCCATTCAGACGATCTGAGGGGAGGCTGATGGGGGAGAGAGTAACTGATAAAGCACCGAGGAATTAAATTAGTGGGGACTAAAGAATAGCTGAGATCTGATATTTTTCAACAGCCAACTTTCCTCTAGCAAAGATGCACGTCCTGGCCCCTGGGGCACGATGAAGTAGGTCACCAGGATTTGAGGGTTACGTTCCCGGAGCGGTTGGGTCCACAGTCAGGTTTTCCAGATCTCTGGCCCTGCGAGGAGGAGTGAGCAGGCAGAAAGAGATGTGCAAAACAAAATGCTTCAAGGGGAGTGAAGCTGCAAGGGGCTTGCCCGGCTCAGCCAGGGCTGAGGGACGTTGCAGAAGACCTCACCACCAGTGGGACTGCAGTGGTCCTGGGCACTGTGTCCAAGTGCGCAGGCAGGGTCTGCAGATTCTGAAATCCGAGTAGACTGCTATGGAGCACAGGGAGGCAGGGGTGATGGGACTTGCCCATGGTCACAGTACAGGTTAGAGGAGAACTTGGGAAACGAGCTCAGGTCCCCTTGGCACCTCACGTTCCTGCTGCATGCAGTTAGGCAGGGCTGCTCTAGGGCTTTGGCATGCTGTGTGCCTTTTTTGCCCCGTTACTGCAGACTTCAGCTCCGATTTCTTCTAGCAAAGCCGTGGCTCCCTCCAGCCCCCAGGCAGACGGTCCTTCCTCTCACTTCTTCTTTCCCCGGCTGCACACAGCCCCAGGCAAGCGGCCAAGAATGGCAAGTTCTTCTTTGCAGCTTCCTCAGTCGCTTTGTGCAAGCCATTAAATGGTTTATACCCACCCCACACCCCCGTTTTCTATCTCGTGACTCTGTGCTGGATATCAGCCCATCCAAATTAAGGTGTCACTGCCCTGCATCCCCAAACCTGGCTCATACAGTGCTTTGCCAGAGGCACAGCTCATGCGCGTGTGCCATGATGCCAGTGATGCCCAAGTGAGCATCGCTTCCAGGGAGGCTGGAAGAATGAGTCAGGGTTTTTCCCTCATCCTCATGGCTGCACTGCCCCTCTATAACCACTTTTAGGGTTCCTGGTCTTGCCAGAGAACCAGCAGCTGGATCACAAGAGGTTTTCTATATGCACTTTACCATCTAATATTTCTTTCAAAACCATTGGCTCTGAATAAGCAGCTTCAATATTTACTGTCCTTCACCCACCAGCCACAGCTCCGTGCATCGCACCGTCTTCAGCAAGACTGTGTGTAAGGTGTACTGCAAACTGCATAGTGTCAAAACTTCCTAATTCTGGAATTACTGTATTTTCCTACCTCCTCCACCTCCTCTGTGTCCAGCCCCAGCTGCGACTGTACCTCCATGTGGGGGTGTGGGCAAGTCATGTGCTGGTGGCTGAAGTCCTGGGTGGCAGCGGCTGCCGCTGGTCACAACCCTTCAGGTGGGTATGTTGTGCCATTCCTGTGGCCTTCGGGGTCTGGAGGAGCAGGTGTGCCCATCGCACCCACGGGACAGAGGGGTCGCAGCAGGGACATGCTGCCCACCTTCCCTTCCTGAAGGTCAGAGCAGAAAGAGCATCCTCTCACCCAGCATTGCCCCCTTCCACCCCTAAACCGGCCCCACAGCATGTCCTATAAGTAACTCTGCTTCCCAAATGATTATCAGCTCCCACTGGGATGACCCATGGGCATAGCCGGCTGCGCTGCAGCTCCCACCCACGCAGCCGCGGTCACTCAGCCTGGCACCGTGACACCCAGCCAGCGCAGCGAGCAGTGCCACAGCCGTGCCGATACTCTGCTCTGCATCCCCGGCGTACAATAAAATGGAATAATTAAAAATGAAACGAAATAAAAAATGAAATGAAATGAAATGAAATGAAATGAAATGAAATGAAATAAAATAAAATAAAATAAAATAAAATAAAATAAAATAAAATAAAATAAAATAAAATAAAATAAAATAAAACAAAACCACCTGCTGGCGGCGGGGGC
>VXAA01001602.1:55855-72975 GCA_013399115.1 Anseranas semipalmata
TTTTTTTTTTTTTTTTAGTACTTTTTTAATTAAGTTTTTCAAGGTGAGCCCAGAGCTGCGAGGCGCTTGCTGGGAAAGCTGGTAAAATGGGATGCTTTCGGAAAGGTCTGCTGGTGCAAAACCTAACCAAGGAGCGCTGCCCCATTTATTGCTGGGAACTAAAGGGCACGCCGCACACCCTTCCACCCCCTTAACCCGAGGAGCTGAAGGCACTTGGTGCCTTGGAGGGCCTGCCGAGGCCCCGGTGGGACATCCCTGCTGTGACACCTCCATGTGCCCACGAGGTGACGAGGACCAGGCCGAGCAGCAGGCGGCCGCTGCCCTCAGCCCGCTCGCTGCCAGCTCCTCCGCTGCACCCCGCGCCCGCGGGCCCTGCCCGAGCAAAGCGCTGCCCGGGGAGCAGGGGCTGTGCCTCCAAAAGCAACGTCAGTGAGTCAGCAAAGTAAGGCTGACTGAGCACTTCCCCGTCCAGAACAGTACCAATGACTCAGCATTTATTAGGCAGAGTCACTGACGTGCCTACGGGCGAGCAGCCTTAAAGTACCCAATTGCTGTCTTCCAAACACAGCACGGATCTGCCAGGGAGAAGCGCAAGCCCATACGCCCCGTCAGCCTCACTCACACGCTGCTCCCAGCACATCAAAGGGTCAAGTGTGCTATGTTTTGTGCACACCATTAATGATTAACTGTTGTCTGTAGAGGAACTCGTTTTTCCCTCGGCTTTACAAAAGCCATTGAAAGATGAAATGGAAAACCAGCCTTGGGTTGGCTCCAGCAGGTATTTATGGCTACTGTATTGATGGTATGGAAGATTAGCAGGCATCTGGAATCTCAGGCATTTTTTTTTTTTTTTTTCTGATCTGTTCCTGGTAGGTTTGAAAAATGGTTAGAAAAACATGAGAGAGAGGGCTTGTGGCTGGGGCACATCGCTTCCTGGTCTGGTTGCCAGCTCGGTGTGACCTTGCACAGGTCACTTGGAGGAGAAAGGACCGATCCCTGCAGTGCTCTTGTATCAGGGCTTGTGGGACCGTGATTTCAGCTGGATGCCAGCTCAGAGAGGGCCAACGGGGAGCTGGGGGGCTCCTGACATCTGTGCCCGGGGATCCCCCAGCACGACAGCGCACACGCACACAGCTCTCCAGACGTCTCTGGTGGCCCTTGGCTTTGGGAACGTACCTGCTGGGATTGCAAAGGTTCAGCCAGCACCCCATGAGCATGGGAACAGGTCACGATATCGCTGGTGGGAGAGCAGCTACGCCGGTTTGTAGGCACCGACCTCAGCTGGACAAAGTCAGCCAGCTTCTCATTGACTCCTGTGCTGGTGGCAGGGGTTGGGCACCACGTTCACCAGAAGCCCCGGAGCTCCCTGCGCTGGGGCTCGGGGTGCCTGCCAGGAGGCTGTGGAAGCCCCCTCCTAAAGGACATCAGAAGGACCACGGGAGTAACCACCTCCCAGGAGGTCCCATCTCTCCACGGCTTGGCTTTCATGTAATAAGTATGCCCTGATGAGAAAGGAACATAAAAGTAGCTCAGACCAAATTATTCTTTTAAACGCAGCCTCTGGTCACTGGGAGGGAAGCGGAAGCACGAATACGGATTCACAGATCTGTTGCGCACAGAGACTGTATTGATGGACACGTTAAAAATATCCGTGTGGCTGTAAGCCAGAAACCATTTTGTGTCTAAAACGGGTTTTCATTTCCTTTTCCTTTCTTTTGTTTTTGTTCCACTTTTCTTATGAAAAAGCCTTTCCACAAGTCTCCACTTCGGTGCTTTACATTCAGCTCTTCTGAGGCAGGGAGGTTTTTTATCTGCTGAGGTGCTCACAAAAATGCTTCCAATGCTGCAATGCGGACAGACATTTTTCAATGTGTCTCTTGAACTGGGGGCACCAAAACTGGCCCCGGCTGGTGATGGGCTGAGAAGAGCGCGGTGACCCGGGGCCTCACCAGGAGAGGGTTTGCCTTTGTGGCTGCAGGGACGCCTCGCCAAGCGGGGAGGCTGCAGCTCTGCTGCTCTGAAACGGGCTGGGAGGCGGATCGCAGGGATGGGTACGTGGTGACACGCTCGGATCTCGTTGGGAGCGGACACATGCTGTTTAGCTGATATACGGCGAGGGTAGCAGCACACTATCATCTATACTGGGTGCAGCGAGAGCGTTGCAGGAGAAACAGACATAAATATATAAAGGCCTTTTGCCCAGGAGCCTCCAATATTTAAAATCATCAGCCTATCAGTTAAACCTTTCCCTCAAAGCAGCCAGTTGTGTTTCAGCACATAAATACAGTGCATTCCTCGAATGAGTATAATAATCAGAAAGCTTTTACCAAAGGTCCCCAATTAGCTTTTGGATATAATTTCACGCTGCAAAATTTCAAGACTTTGTGTGCAGAGAGCAGGTAGATCTTCTCTGGCATAATGGTGGCCCTTTGTGAGACGTGACAGCTAACTCCCTAATTAATCTTTGAAATGTCAGAGCCTGCTGGAAGTAATTGGGCCTGACAGTTCAAGGGCTAATTAACTTCAAACCCTGCATTTTCTCTTGCTTCCTTCACAATTCTAGGTCACTTATTTACTTTCTTGTTACATGATTTTTAATGCTGGGGAGTGTGTCTGTTCACACCTGCTTTTCTGGACATTAAGGTCAAGACTAAAGGTATTACACAGGCTGTGTTGCACCCTATGAATTCTCCTGGAGCATCTTGACTTCAGAGGAGAACGGAACCACTGCATGCAGCGGGCTGGCTGTGGGGACACAGCAGAGGGATCCTGGAGCACCAGGAGGTATCAGCAGCCTCCAGGAGCGAGGTGCAGAGGCTGTTCCAAGGCCGAGCAGCTTGTGGAGCACAGCCAGCGTCGTTCATCATCACTGCCATCCCAGCGAGGCAGCAGGGAGCAGTGTCATGGGCCCCAGAGCACCGCAGTTGGGTTGCCCAGCTGTACGTGAGCAGCGTTATGTGTGCCGTGACCCGATGCCTTGGGAAGCCTCCTGCAGCAGCTCTCCCGCAGCCGCTGTCCCATCCGTCTTTCCCTCCCCGCAGTCTCGTGTGGCCATCGGCTGACAAAAGATGAAGGGCTTTGGCAGCAGAGGATCCAAACCCCGTCCCCTGCTGCCCGTCCCCGCACCGAGTGACCTTGTGACTATTCCTAGAAATGCATGAAAAGCCTTTTCTCCGGTTGACGGGCTCAGCCGCTGGTCACGCACAGATATAGAGCAGCTCTTTGTGAGAGCGGCGTGCGCCTGGACTCCTGAGCGGCTCCCTGCATCTCTTCGGTTTCCACATGGTCAATTCACAAGGGCAAGAGGGGCGAGGAGTTATTTGGGAGGCATCCCCTATAGGAATGGGGAGCTGCGGGACTGCCCTCAGGCTCTCCCGTTTATCCATTGGCTTCAGACACAGCTCATATCTGAGCAGGAGGATCATCTGCTCCGGAAAGAGAGGCTGGAAAAGCTCTATCTGATTTCCTCGCTTGTTTTCTATCCTCATTTCCTCCCAGCTAGGGCTTTCTTCCAGCAGCCGTGCAACCCTCTCCAGACAATATCTAATCTGTCTGTCACAGATGTACCAAGATGTCCCACGAGTGTGCTACCTCGTGATGACTGACAACTGCCATTAAGCACTACTCCTCAAACGCCAAGGCTCATTTCATTAGCGGGATCGCACAGATTCAGGCTGTCTTCTCAGAAGGAAAAAAATCGCCGTATGTTCACGCAGGATATACATAATGTCTCCTTTTACAATCAGTGTCATTTAGGAGCCCAACAAAATGAAGAACGTATGATGATACTAAGCGTATATTTCATATATATATTTTTTGGTTTGCTTTTAAGAGTTCTGTCAAATAAAAGAATGTTTGATCTTATTCGAAGCATTTTCTTTGACTAAATGTTATCCAAGTCACTGCAGATTGTCTAGGCCAATGAAATAGAGGTGCAACATCAACAGAGAAGAGGTTTCTGACAAGTTACTGTCTTACTGTAAAGGGTGGAGGAGTGGGGGAAAGCAAATATAATGAACCAGAGAGCAAATGGCAGCATGAATCCTTTCCATATAGACACTGCAATATTTCCTCTGCAGTTATGGCTTTTTTTTTTTTGTTCACAGTCTTCTAGGAAGGCCATATGAAAGCGCTATTAATTTCAGGTTTTCCCGGTCACCTTCCTATCCTGTGTTGAATGATGCTGTGATGACAACAGCTCAATATGACCAAGATCAGGTCTGCTATGAATTAAACTACTTATTCAAGCTAGAAAAGTCAGGGGTTCATCAGACACAGGAATCCAGTGTCAGAAGTAATAAGTCTTTTGTTCAGGCTAGAAAGCTTCCAGAAAGCATAACGAAATCTTCCCTTCCTCAGCATTACAAACACGGCACATGGTGATGGCAGGAGCCGGCGATGCCAAAGGAAGGGGAATGACTTTGAGCAAAAAGTGCAGAGTTTCTTGCCTGTTTGCGTGGCTGAAGCGTACATTTATCCTAGCTTCATTCTGAACATCCTCCGTCCCCTTGCCCTGGCTACCCTGCCCGGCTCTGGCTGCTGGGACAGCTTGGATCATGCTCCACATGGGCAATGGAGAGACCCCATGCTGGGTGTTCTCACACAGCATCTCGGCATGTTGATGTTCTTCTGCCCCATGGCTGTATCCTTTGCCTCTATGCACAAGTTGTACCACGTGTGGAGATAAAAGGTGAGCGAGGAATGTTTCTCTATGAAGATGTAGGTTTTGGGGAGGAATGCTCTGTAAAAAAGTAAAAAAGTCAATCATTTTCCTTAGCTGGGACCAAGGCAGGGAGTCACTCCAAAACACGTATGGGCTTCCAGCAACAGAGATTGCCTCCCCAGGCTTTTTGTGAGCCTTTAGGATCATTTTCTTCTCTGTATGAAATACCAGCCACATTAAGCCAGCATTCACCTTCGGGTTTAGTCCAATTCTTCTCCTGAAAGTAGTTGTTTCTCCCCTCCCAGTCACTGATGTACTGGGAGGAATTACCTGGAAGATGGGAGTATCTGGACTGCTGGCTGCAGATGTAAAGCCTGGCACACCAGTAAGTGCACCTGGCTACAGGCAAGAGTGATTTGAGCTGGCGATATCACTGCTTGTTTGTCCTTCGCTCTCCGTCACATCCGTGACCTGTGTCACAGCCACCGAGCAGGGTCAGGGGACTTTCACTGTGCTTTAAAATCTGGGGGAGAGCAGTGACACATGGCAGCGAATGGTGCTGGGAATATCTGCTCCCACCACTGCTGCCTTCTGTTTTTCATGCCCTGATGGGAGTGTTGGAACGGCTGTAGACCTTCTGCTGCTGTCTCCAGAGAGATGGATGCTCGCATTCGCTTTCTAGCAAGGTGCTCAGACACCTCTGTGAGATTTTTCCTGACGCTAACACAGATTTGTCCTTTCCTTCTCCTCCTGCACCCCAAGGACAAGCCTGCAGGTAACCAGAGAAGGCTTTCCCCCATCCAAGCCAGAAGGCATCTGGGGACAGTGCTAGAAGCCAAAGCCAGGCTGGGTGTGTGGCTGCTCTGGATGTGAAACGTGGAGTTTGCTCCTCACGGGTTCCTGCTCCTGGGTCTCACGGCAAAATTAAGCAATTGCATTTTCTGTTTTGTGTGTGTATAGATTGTTAAAAGGCGTGAGCACTTTCTGGTTTCAAAGTGAGAAGCAGTAAATACATGGGTACCAGAAGTGGCTTTTGAGTGTTTCGTATTGCCTGTGTTTCTGAGCAGAATATTTTAGCTCTCATGAGGAGACGCTGCCAGCTTTTGCTATAGATGGTACACAAGCCACCCAGGGCTCTGCTCTATGAACTTTCCATTGACTTTGCTCCATATAGATGCAACCATTATTCCCATAATGTACAAGTAAAAGCACAATGGTAGCGCAGGCGTTTCCGGTGATTAATGCTGCAAAGCTTAGGCATGGCTCTCTTGTTGAGATATCACTGTGCTCTATCAAGGATCGCTTTGCTGCTGCGTTTTGTTGTTCTAAGAGCAGCAAAGAGTTTTGTTGTTCTAAATATTATGAAGGTTATTTTATTCCGATGCACTGGCCAAAATCACTTGAGCACGCTGTTGTTCTCAGCCCTAGGCTCACAACTGCTGGAGGAGGGATTTTTCTCTTTTTGCCTTTCAGCAGAGCAGGAATGCGCTGGCAGCAGCAATACTGTGGTACCACATCCCAGCTGAGAGGCCACCACTTTTTAAAACCATTTGGCATGACATAAAGCATTTTTTTTTCTTGAAAAGGAACAATAGATTCTGCTGGGGGGCTCAGAGCCGCTCAGTTTGTCCAAAGATTAAAAATTTAAGGTTGGGTTCCTTCCACCTAAATTTAGCTTTTCAGGAGTCAGGCATGTAATCTAAGCTAGCCATGTTGGCTGCTTGTCTGGTCAGAGGAGAGACGGGTTGCCAAAACATGGTTCATCCCTCTGAAGACAGCTGCCAGCGTAGATGGGTTGACTGGCCCTCTGCTCTTGCCTTTCTCCGTAGTTCATTGGATCTGAGATGGGCTCTTATTTTGGAAAAGGGTTGTACTGACCCCTCTGAAAACAAATTTGGTTCCCCCTCAGGGCAGAGGGGGTTGTCACAGCGCCAAGAGCAGGAGGGTAAAAGAATGGGGCTCTTGATGTCTCCTCTCCCATTTACTAATGAAACAAGCCTACCCAATACTTAATTTGGTAGATTATCAAAAGAAGCTATCCCTGCAGAGCTGGAAACAAGCTTCATTATGCCATGTCTTTAAAATTGCCAACAAGTCTCTACAGGACCTAATTTAACACATTCATTTGCTCTCAAAAGTGCTTGAAGAACAACAAACCTGTCTTGTACAAGGACAAAGAAACTCTATTAATGTACTTTGTCAAGCTGAACCGATCATAAAAGTAACTGTATACGTCTCTGCTTTATTTTGCACAATGTATATCTGATTCTGTACAAAGAGTGAGAGTAGCTTTGAAACTTCCCTGGGGCTCTGGAGGGTTTTGGACTCTAACTAAAACACCCCGCATGCCCTTCTTTCACTAGGAGACTCCACCACACATGCCAATTACTTCTACAACAACACAAAATGCCCAAAGTGCCATGCACCACGCGCTAGCACTCACAGGCAGGGGATTCCAGGAAAAAGAAATAACCTGTTTTACTCACGCACACTCACATACACCTTTATAAATGCATATATATATATATATACTTCTATGACCACCTATCTGATCGGTACTTTTCTTCAGCTTCTCCAAGAGCTGCTGCTCCCCAGAAAGAGGAAGTGGACACTCGGGCTCTCTCGCTAGGAGTTATCTGTTCAGTACACACTGACACACTGGCATCCATCATACATTGCTCCACCTCACGCAAATTCACCGGCAGTGGGCCAAGGTCACCAGCAGGAAGGGACTGTCCCCATGGGAATTCTGACAGATCTGGTCACCCGCTGCAGGAGAGAAGGATCAGCAGTGACTGACAGTCCCTGTTCTCCACAGCTGCCTGGAAAGGAGAGGGAGAAACCAGGGCTGAACCCAAAGCTGTCACACTACAGACCTTACAAGGAGAAACCGTGCCGAAATATCTAAGATGGAATTCAGCAGACCACTTGGACTTGGTATTTAGACCAGACCCCCTGAAGAGCAAACCAATCTCGTGAATTTAGTCCCCACAACAGGTGCTTAAGCCTGATCTCCAGGGTCACAGTGTGCGTGGCCTCATGCCCGCAGGGAAAGCACGTCCCTTCTCCATGGCCCTGGCTGGTGGACACCAGCCCCATGCCACAGCACACACCGTATGGGCTTTCCTAGAGAGGACAGCATCCCCTGGGGTGCTGACTAGGCTCGGCACAGGCCAGCAAAGTACTTCAGGCTGTGCTTAGCTTCCCTACATACACAGCCCGGGATTAGTGGTATTCTTGGGATTAGGCACGTGCTAAAACATTTTGCTGGATTATAGCCAGAAGAAGGAAAGAAAGGGTATGAGAATGGAGGCTGGCGATGAAGAAACACATGGACACTCTCCCAGCAGCTTAATGCAAACGAACTGTTCAGTGCAGGATCAAACACATGCTGCCCAAACTATTCAGCTACTTTTTCATAAGCCTGTAAAACACTGCATCAAGTATTGTTAAACTGATTGGAAGATATTTTTGAAATGGGAAAACCACTCTCACCAAAATATCTGCTATATCTCTTATGAACTCAGCTTTTTCATTTTTTTCTAATAATTTCCGAGTCTCTAGAGGTCATGTCTCTACCAACATTTTAAGTGCTTATGTACATTTGCTAGCACGTAAATCCATTTTAAGAAAACACCTGTCTTTAGATTAGAGGATTGAGTGAAAGGCTTAAATGCAGAAGTCAGCATGTTCATTTATTTGTAAACATTCCCTGATACAGTGGTCCTGTGATGCATCACCCAGATGCTCATTACTGAGAGGGAATGGCATTGCAGTCAGTGACATGAAACTGAAGCTCACAATGCACACCAGCAGAAAAAAAAAAAAAAAGGTTTGCAAAAGAACTTAAAAAGCAAGCTGTCCAAATGACTTCTGTCCTCAAGCCAGTGCAGGGTCCAGTGTTGCCTTCCTTTTCCCCATGTTACTCCTCGTACAGGTTATTTCAGGATGCTTATTGAAGGGTTAAGCTGCAGCAAAGGAAAAAACAAATGAGGAAAAGAAAAGCACCACTTTGCATTTAAAAATTGAATTCTACAGAATATCGCCAATGGTTACAAAAATACAGAAAATGCAAGGGTCGCTCTCACATGTCCGTGTGCAGTGTCAGGAAGGCACATTCAGCTGTCACATCTTGCCACGCAGGGAAGTGATGCTTTGGTGCTGGTGGGGCTGCGACAAGCACACGGTTCTGAGCTCTGGGCTGAGCGGTTTCCTTCCCACTCTGCACCTGTATCAGCACCTGGGCAGTGCATAAGAACAAAACCCAAAGCAGAGGAGAGAATGGGTGGGGAGGTGTTGGTAAATGGGTGTGTTTTAGCAAGAAAGTATTGCCCTAGTGCCTGAGGTCATGGGTGCTCAGCTACATGTTCCTCTTTGCTGCTCTTCTCCGTGCTGCAAGCTGCAAGCTACTCTGACTGAATACTCTTGCATTTCCATGATCCCACTGTTTTTCTCATGTCTTTTTTAACCTGACTCATATTTGCGACATTCTACGCTCGGATGTGATTAAGAGTCACCAGATGGTATTGCTGGAGATGGTTTTGCTGATCTTATTTAAGCTGACTTATTTAAGACCAGTTCCTTCCTGAAGAAATGTTTATGGCCAATTGTGATACATTTCCAGTCTCAGCTGTGGAGAGGATGACGGGTAAAATCTATTCTGTTTAAATGAGTTTTTTTCAAGACCGATGTGTAGATTCTGCCTGTTGGTTACGTCCATGCAAGCAAGCAATACGTGGTGCCAGGAGCCTTGTACGTCCACAATCAATCCATGGAAAAGTTTGCCTGTATTGTTAAATTTGCTGGGACCCTAGAAAAATTGTAAAGGTCTGATACTCTTGGGAGCTGGAAAAGTCAAAGCAGTGTGAGAGCTCTGCTGGATTGCTGACAGAGTGTAGAAATGTGCTTCTTTGAAAATAAGTTCTTTATCAAGAGGTTTGCAGGCATAGATTGCCTGTGAAAGCGAGAATGGAAATGCATTTTTCGTTCCATCATGCTATATACAATAATCAGGAATAGAACAATTTAATCTGATGACAGTTTTCACTCCATTTCTTTTAGGGAAAAAAAACACTGAATGGCTTTTTGTTTTACAGTACTTGGATTGTTCCTCCACTCTAATGCAAACCTTTCTCCCGCTTTTTCAGCTGCCACTTAGACACTTGTTAAAGCACAGGAAAATTAGTTTTTCATACAAAAGGGAAGAGGTGTTTCATAAATAAGGAAAAGCAGGAGCTCAATTTTACTGCAGTCATTTGCCACAGAAAGGGCAGGAGAAGTGAACAAGATCTCTGTTTGGTGGCACGCTTAATGCTCTTGAAAACACTCTGTAATATTCTGTGCAACCAGTCTCTGTTTAAGACCTACCTTTTGCTGCCTCTACAAAGGAATTTGCAACAGTGAGCTGGAAAGCACGTGCGTGTTAAGTGCCATATTAAAGCCAGGAAGAAATCTATACGTGCTCTCTCCAAGCTTTCTCTTCCTGTTCTTGTTCTCTTTGACCAAGGCTTTAACATTCAACTCCCTCACCGTGTCCTCAGTAGGGTAGGTAAGGATCCTTCTGGAAAGGGACGCAGCTCTGACCTGTGCCGTGGCCTCTGCCCACGTAGTTTAAGAGCAGCCGGGCTGAGCCCCGAGGAGCGGGTGCAGCAGCCCCGACGCACGCCCCGTGAGCTCTGGGCAGCCCCATGCAGCGGGGCAGCCCAGCTATCGCTTTCTCGCCTCGCCCAGCAGCTCATTAGGGTGTTTTAAGTGATGCCATGACTGCAACCTTTCCAAAGTTACTTCATCATTCATCAGTTTGAAAAGCAAGTTAATTAAGTGACAATAGCAAGTTTTGTTCTGCAAAGGAAACAAAAGAAGAACATTTTCTTGCCTCGAGGTGATTATATTTAAGTCTCGATCCTGCCAAAGTTTTGCACTTGCTTAAGAACATAACTAGTGTGCTTGCACATGGTTGCTGCTAGGTAATTCATTCAGCCCGCACCCACTGACTCCAGCCCTGCTTTCGTACAGGTCCTGCATGACTGCGTGCAGCACCCCTGGCTTTGGATCTCAGCGCTTTGGAGCATGGACAACGCCAAGGGCTGGTGGGTTGGTGCAGAACAGCACAAAATCATAGCTCAGTTTCCAGACAACTAGCGTGTGGAGCTGAAAACTCCATGTTGTTGGGGAGAAGTGGAAGAGAGTGGAGAGAGATTCATCTTGGTTAACTTAATCTGAATAAAAATTAAGCATCTCATCTAAAATAATTGTGCAGGCTTGTTCAATAGTCAGTGGAGAGAAGTTAAGAGTCTCATCTAAAATGTCAAGATAATGGACGCACCTTGCTCCACTGATGACAGAGGGAAGCTGGACAAGTAGCCTAGGTAAAATATCCAATATTTTTAGAGGACTTTATTTAGGTGAGTGGAATCCTGCTCTTCGTGCCTGATAAAGGAAATCTGAAAACATTTTCGCTGTTGCCTTTCACGAACTTATGCCTGTAGCTAGCACCCATGATACCAGCCCACTGCCAATGTTGGATGCAACAGCCATGAGTAGTGAGACTGAGGTCTGGTGAATTCTCCTTTCCTTTAACTTCTAGCTAAAGTCATTTAAATAAATTAATAAAAACTAATGAAGCTCTTTAACAGAAGCAGGTGACTACGCATATGTATTAGCAACTCAAACATGGCAAAACTTGTCTGCTCAGTCTTTTGGATTCTGTTGTTCTCTTGCTGTCTCTAGCAAGTATCTTGCTGACAGTAAACCAATTAGACAATTTTTAGTGCTGGCTATTTTGGGAGTATTCGGCTATACTACACAAACACCTATGACTGTACATGTCGGCCTGGGGACTGGAAAAAGATAGGGAGGCTGGAATTAAATCAGGCTCTCTTGGGTTTTATGGTCATGATGAGAGAACATGAAAATAGAGAAAAAAATCAATCCCAACACTGGCAGCATTCAGGACCCAGCTGACTGTGACCTTGTAAATAATATGGAATTCATGCTTCTATTAATTTACCCAGTGCCTCTCTCACCTTATTGTAAAACAGGAATAATTCAGATTACGTCAATGGAGTTAAACTCATATAAAACTAATGTAAGATCCCAATGCAGCCAAAAGTCTCTCCACTAAAAAACAAAATCTTCTATATGCAAGACTCCATTCCCCAGAGTTGTTTTTCCTGTATTTTCCCCTTTAAAACCGAAAGAAAGGGGACTATTCAGCAAAACAAAAAGCAGTTATTCAGTGTTTCATATACTGACAACATTCATCCTCAGGAAGTCTTTGTTGATTGTGCCTAGCATGTATAGTAATAAAGTAAAAGAAACACAGAACGGTGGTGTCTCCATATCCTATAGATGACATGAGACTATTGTCCCGTTATGTTCGTTATGTTTAGACAATGCCACGCTGCTCATGGAGAGTCTCCCCAGCAGCAGTAACCAGTTACCAAAGGTCAGGCAATCTCATTAGCCAATTAAAAATAGTGCTTCTAGACACTGGTTCATTCAGATATTGATTCTGGTTTGGAGACTAACGAGTGACAGAAAATAAGTCGGATTAAATGTTATATTACAACAGCACGATGTATGTAACGTACAATTAGGTCCTCAGCGCAAATTCCGAGATGGGTTTTTGTTTCAGTTAAAGTAGCATACGGTTAGATTTGAGTGCAATTTATTTGAGTGCTACAGTTAACTTAAAAAACGTTCAGAGGATTAATACGCATTCATGCATATCGAGTCTATATAAACATATGTCTGTATATATATACACAGGCATATAATTATCGGCCTTAGATTAGGGACATATGAAGATCTTTCAGTTACAAAACCCAAAGAGTTCTAAAGCAGTGTAGACAACAGACCTGGAAATCACATGAGCAAGAACGATTTCTTGCTTCAATTTAGTATTTTTGGTACTGGTTTTATAAATAGTAAATATGAGCTATAACAGGAGCTCACTAATGGTTAGCTTCCCGCTGGAGACCCTTACAGAAAAAAATACATAAATGAACGTAACCTTCTGCATGCGCTAATGTAAAAAATAACCTGCTGGAGTCAGCAGGAAGCAGGGACGATAAAAGGCGGTGGTATTCCAGGTCTCAGCGAGCCGGCTCTGTGCCGCTAATGGGCCGCGCTCCGACGTGGGCTCTGCGGCTCCTGCAAGAGCGAAGGGAGGGCTGGGAGCCCGGTAGCACCAGCAGGCAGCTGAAATACCATTTTATTGGTGTGTTTTGTAAATCCTTTGCTAAATTCAAGTTTCTAGTTCAGAGCTTGAGTGTTATTTCAATGTTTCCCTTAGTTTCCCCTTGCCGTCGGGAAGTGAATCCAGGACGGATGCTTCTCTGTTACGATTTCTCCTTCCTGTTTCTTACCTATGACAAAATATGGAACTTCTTCCAATTGTTTTCAGGGTTATTTTTCTGTATGGACTGGACAGATGTATCTGTTAATTCGCAGATTTATGGATAGTTAAACCACCTCAAAACGCTGGTGATTTGAGCACTTTCTAATATAGGCACGGGGACTTCTTGTTCTCATTCACATTATTCTTCCCTCCTCCTTATTCCACCTTTGTACCTTCCTCTGTCAATCCTCACCCCGTCTTAGGAGTTCCCCGGTGCAATTTACGACATCGGTAGCTGGAACACTGATATGTCCTATCTCCTTTTCTACTGCTACGCCCATTAGATTGGCAGAGCACTGTTTCTACCAGCTCTGGCTGTGTCAGAAAGGCCAGGAATAACCTCTGGTGCTAAGTATTACTTGCTTGTTTCCTATCGTCTTGTATTTGTATATGGACACTACAAACAAGACGTGGGGGAATAAATCCTTAAAGCATATTGCGGCATTCAGGGGTACAATGAGACTTAAAATAGCTGTGCATTTTTATTTTCCAGCAAGATCAGCGTGACAACTTAAAAAGTAAATAAATAAACCACAATTATGCCCAGCACTATTATAAACTCTACAAAACCTCAAAGGTCCTTTTTTTTGCTATACCTGCTGGCTCAGGTGCAGGTTAGAACCACTAAATGCTATTGCCAGGAGTCCGCTGATATCAGGTGAGGGGCCGGTAGGACACCCATGCTGTTTTGGCTTGACACAGGAGAATCAAAGAGGTAAAAATCAATGTGTTTCTAAATGGAAAAAAATCAATTTAGTAAGAAAAAAAATATTTACAAACACAGAATCTGAGGTTTTCACAGAGGCACCGAGTTAAATGTGAATTTGGCTCGGTAAGAGTTAAAAAAAAAAAAAGTCCACATGTTTATACAAAGGTTTTAAAAGTACGCTGCTGACTAGCCCCGTGTATTCCTCGCTGCCCTGGGTATCTTGCCTCTGTGGCTGCCAGAGAAGGAAGGAATCCTGATCTGTCCCATGGCCAAACCACGGAGAATTAAACCCTTTGTCTCAGGAGCCTTTCACCTCCTCAGGCTGCTCTAAAATCCTGCAGGGAAACCAGAAGCCATGGATAGCCTTGCCTTAGAAGAAATTTCATTTCCATCATCGCCACGTGCTCCTTCTCCTGAACATGCTCCTGTTCGCAGCCTGCATCAAATGAAAAACACCGGAGTACATTATGGGGCTGAAAGCTTTTAATGTCAGTCTTGGAGTGTAGGATCGACGTGTTCTCCAGCCCCAGCAGTAACAACCAACGGGAGATAGCACTGCTCTTTTGAAAAATAGCAATCATTTTTACATGTTATTGATGGGTTATTCTGCCATTAAGGACATAAAGTACACAAAGTTTTGTGCTTCGGGGCATAAACCAGTCTTTCCTGCGTCGTTGGCAGCAGTGGAAACTTAACCAAATAAGCAGATTATAACGTGATTGTCCACTGTGGGGTTTTGTGTGTCTCTCTGAAGTATTTGATGCTGGCCACTGCTGGAGACAGGATATCACATTGGCTGGACTACTAATCTGATTTAGAATAACAGACCTTTTATTCCTATTAAGCGCGTCTCGGTACAGAATCGGGTTTCAACTAGCACCAATGGCCATGAAACACTAAAATCGAGCCCCAGCCTACCCGTAGAGACCTGGCACAAATCTTATCAACACGAATACGGCTTTGCAAAATTCAACCCATCTAGTCATGCCACGTCGTATTTTTCAAATGAGGAACAAAATATCAGTTGTCTGATATCATCATTTTTCTTTGTAAATTGCCAAAGCATGATGATGAATGATTTTGTACCTGGATGGCTAAATTCACATGCCAGTTCTGCAAGGGAGAGTTAATGGAAAGGAGATTTGTGTGTTTGAGTACAGGGTTAGGTCCCAAAAGCAGAACAGCCTGTTCAGCTCTCCATGTTGTTCGCATTTCTCTCAAACAGCACTTCCCTTTTTGCTTGATCCTTGGATGTGGGAAAGATTTGTTTTCAGCTCTGTGTGCCTGCAGCGCTTGCTCAGTGTTAAGCTGCAAGCTGGTCCCATATGCAGGCTATAGCTGCGCTTTTGCAGGGTCCCTTGTTGCAGCTGACTACTGTTGACCACAACTCTCATTTCCTCTCTGCGTGAACGTGAAACGAATGCTACCAGAACAGCCTTTCTTAGTACACGCCAAAGAAAAAAAGATATTTTTCTGTTTCATACTTGACCACACTGTATTTCAAATACATTACCTCACCTCCACAAATCCAGTGGGAATTCATCCCTTTTGTCACGTGTGGTACACAGAGCCGCACTACTCCTACAAGGACCATTGTGCAGCTTTTCTTTTTGATTCATTTGCCCAGCACACAATCATCCTTAAATGATCTCCAGCATGTACCAGCTGTGCTGGGTCCTCCGTTCGTTTGTGTTGTGTCATCATAGCTGAGAGCCGGGAAAAAAAAAATCACGCAAATGTGCTACAAATGTCAACTGTAGAGTAAACACAGTACTGTGAACCTTTCAGGAGAGAAACTCTGTCTTTGTTATGTGTTTGTACTGTGCGGTGCCTAATGTAGAGGCATTCTGGCCTGCAGTCATAATTGTGGATTCAAATTTGTAATGACAAGGAGAAGAAGAAAAGTAATTTTTCTTGCCATCTCTTGGAAAGCACAGCCCTGTGTCAAAGAGAGGAACCAACCCTCACTTGTAGGATGCTAGGCAGAAGAGCTGGCCAACCTGGCTGCATACACAGAGGGGCAATGGCAGTCCCTGGTTCCTCACGGGCAACGCTGCTTCATCAGCACTAATCATCCTTTTAAGGGATTGCCAAGCCAGGGGTAGGAAAATGAAAACCACACAATCATGCTGATTTAGGCTCTGTGTCTTCTGCATTCTGTCCTATGGTTCTGTCCTATGGATGTGCTTATCTTTATGCGCCACAGATGAGCTCATCCACCTAAATAATTCAAAAGAGCCACCTCCGATGGAGTGGCTGTGCCCTGCTGCTGCCTCCTCGCCTTGCCAACCCCTCATCCAAGTTGCCTGCGCGTGTTGGTGCCCTAACTCTCCTGATGTGCTTGGGCACAGGAATGCACAAGCCTCTCCAAATATGAGAGATGCCCCCCAGAAATTCAGTCTCTAAGCAAACTAGGGTGACAAAGGATGGGAGCAGAAGTAGAAGTCCCAGGGAGTGACATGCCCAAAGTCACATAACATGATAGCATGGGCTGCTCACGTGGGGCCACGTCTGCTGAACTTCTAACTCTTTTTCCTGGGCGTTTAGCCGGGATGCTGCTGTCAAATCTGTCTTTTAAAGTCAATAGCCTCATGCTATTTTGGAGCTTTTCTTAAAGAAAAGGGTCATAAATTCTACAGGGGACAGTGTCACCAGGGGTTGCCTTTGTTGCATACAGTAGGAAGTCATAAAGAGGAAAGGCAGCCTACAACTTTTAGTATTAAAGGGAACAACTCTGTCTTAATTTCCTGTGGTTTTGCATGAGAACTGTCCCTGAAGGAACCAGGCAGCATCCATCACAGGCTCCATCTACTTGATTTTCATGATTTTTTTTTCTTGGACAGCTTTACAGTACTGCAATACGAATGCGTCTCCACATATCCCTCCCAAAAGGTGCACTAATTTCTTCGGTAGCTCTGCACGCTGTACGGGATTTTTTTTGTCTTAGCGGTGGGATGCATTTTGCATCAGGCACAGCCTTTCTTTGTCGCATGCCGGTGCTCAGGAGCGGCCTGGGATGGGAACCCCCCCAAACCCCTGATATTTCAAGCTCTAAAAAATCCCTGTAAGAAACGATAAACACAGAGGAATGCTGTGCAGGCTTGGGCTTGTGAATCTGGGATGCGAAAAAAAAATAATAATAATAATTTTTCCTCCGTTGTTCGGAAGCTGTCCAACAGCGAACCGCCGGGCCCACCCTTGGGGGCTGGGATCCCTCAGCAAGGGGCCGCTACAGGGCAGGCCCGAGCGCCTCGAAGGGGGCGGCCACCGCCGCGTCCCCTGGGCCCGGGGGCTGGGGGCAGGCGGCGGGCGCGGGGACCCGGCGGCGCCTCAGGTCCTTCCCCGCC
>VXAA01001602.1:73271-177568 GCA_013399115.1 Anseranas semipalmata
CAGCCGTTGAACGCCCCCCCGGCCCCCGCCGAGTGCCGCCGCCCCGGAGCGCCGCGGGGGAGGGCATTCCCCTCCCGCCGGGCAGGGGCAGCGCCGCTGCCCGTCTCCCCGCCGGCGCCTGTTGAATGTCGCGCACCGCCTAGGGGGGGGCCGAAGCCCGGCGTCCTCCCCCGGGCCCACCCCGGCCCTCCCGCCTCCCCTGCCCCGCCGCCGGGCCGCCCGTCCCAGCCAGCGGCGAGGTCCTTCCCGCCCGGGTCGCCGGCGTTTAATGAGGAGGTGACTGGGACGCAGCATTATCCGTGAATCATCCCGTCGTTATTCGCCGAGGCTGGGCGAGAAGGAAGAGGGCGAGGGGGGGGACAAAGCCCGCACGCAGCCCATGTCGCGGTGCAGTCCTGCCTGCTCCACCTGGCACCGCCGGTGCCGCCGCCGCCGCTGCTGCTGCTGACGAGGATCTGCTGCCACCTCCGGTGTCCGCCGGTTCCTCCGGGGGCTCGTGGATATCTCCCCTCCGCCACCGGCCGCCGTCCCCGCTGCTCCCGCGGGGGACCGGGAACCTGCTGCCTCCGCGACGCCGGCTGCGGCTCTGAGGAGCCCCGGCGGGCTGCTCTTGGTGCTTTTTTGTTTTGTTCTTGTTTTTTTTTTTTTAAGTTGGTTTTAAACCATTAGGGTGATATCAAGATGTCCAGCAGCGTCCCAGCTGATATGGTAAGTGTTACGCTCCCTACTTAATAGCATTGTGATGGAATAACGTTTATTTAGGCCTCTTCTGGCAGAGAAGATGGAAAGAAGAGGGGCATGGGAAGGGAACAAAAAAATCTCGGCTGCATATTTAAGGAACAGAAAGTTCCCGGTTAATATTCCCCCCACCCCCCTCGCGCCGATGCTGGTTCAGCTCTGATTTTTGGTAGCGGAGTGGAAATCTGCAGTGTCGTCTTCCGTGTAGCCAGGCAAGTGTGGATGTCGCCTGGTCTCTTAGCTCGGCAGTTAACATCCGACTGCTCTTGCTTCTTTGGTGTAACAGTGCTGTTCAGCTCTGTCGAGCACTGTTTTGGGGAAGAGAAATACGAAGCAGAGCATTCAGAATTATTTACTCCAGCCATTTCTCTTTTTTTCTAAACCAGCTGAAATTGAGTCTCAGCCTTCTTTTTTGTCTCCCAAACTTTGCTTGTTTCTTACGCTGTGCCTTCTAATGCTGATGGGAAGTTAATCTCCTCACCTGGTGCCGGGTCGAGTGAAAAAGAAATTCTCCTGCCCTGTTTGCACAGGGAGAGCCTTTGTGCACTAGCTGCAGTCTGGACGTTTTTCAAGGGCACTCCTTGCACTTCTGATGGCGGACAGTACTTCAGCCTGCATTGGTACATTTAAAATAGGAAGGTATGGCTGGGCACGAAGAGAGGGTGATCGGGTCTGTTAGGTAACCGTTCTGTTCAGCAGGACTGTACTGATTTGCCTGTATTTCCATAAATCACTTAGCTAAGGGGAAAAAAAAAAAGTTGTGGCAGTGGTTTGATATGCTGGCTCTTTATTCTTATGGCAAAATATTTTCAGTTATCCCCACCCCCGGTGATTGTTCGCATTTAAAGGTACTTTGTCGGAAAGCAGCAGGCTTGTCGTGCTTTTTTCCTTCGGGATGAGATTCTGTTTTGTGAGTGTGACCTGCCACGGTAGTGGTAATGTGAAAACTGAGCCTCGTTTCAGCCATCGGTATGCAATTAGGGGTGCGTATGCAGGCTATCAAAATAATGGTATCGTGTAGTTGCTTAATTTCATTGTTTTCTTCACAGCTTTTCTGCTGCAGTGAAAATGAGTGAATTTTGCCAATAGAGCAGAAACAGTAAGATACAGAGGATGATCAAACACAGTTTTAAGCTTCCCCACCCCCTTCCCACGTACTAAAAATACGTTTTGCCTTTGTGGAAGAAAAGGTGATGGCGAGGCTGTTGCCTCTGAGTTGAATTCCCTTCCATTGTTTATTTTCATACGTTTCTTTTTAGGGTCTCTCTGACCGTCAGAGTACTCTGAACCCCCTTCTCACTTGCGCTTGTCAGCCTGCCTTTGTATCGCAGATTCCCCTCCGTGGCTGCGGGGAGCCGGGCGTGCATCTCCCAGAGCTGCTTCCCGAGTTGCCCGGAGGAGTCCCTTGGCTGTGGCACGAAACGCTTCTCTCTCCTCTTACCCCGGGCTGGGTGCTCGGCCACCTCCTCGTGGTGCTGCCACTGCGCTTGTCACGTTTGGGGACTCCATTTTATAACAATATACGAATCTCCATAGGTGAAATAATAGTTTATTTCTACTAAAACTGCTTCTTCCTGTAGTTATGATGTAATGAGAATGCCACTGACAGCGATACCTCGGCCTGGAGATGCTCTGTTTCTCCAAGTCAGGAAGAAGCTCGTTATACATAGCGATGTTTAAATATTGAGTCATTACAAAGACATTTGAATGAAGATGTTACCAATGTCAGTATAATTTAACTGAATGAACGGATGTGTTCTAGTCTGTCTTATGATCATTTTCTTGAGTTACTGCATTATTAGCTGCAGTTTCTTCTTCAAGTCTGAAGTGTGTTGTAGAAATGCAAATTACTAAATGCGGTCAATATTTTAATTTGTAGAAAGAGCATCTGAAAACTCACTTTGGTCTCCTTTTATCACCATGCTCCTTATTTCAAAGGAGCTTGTTCAGGAAGGAAAATGGGATTGTTACTTGATTGCTCTTTAAAGAGAAGCACTTACCAGGCTGTCACCTTGTTTATATATGTTTGTATTTACCGTATGATTTTGCAGTTTGCATTTCTCTTATCCACCCACTCTGTAATTTGCATTTACAAAAAAAAAAAAAAAACCATTTCTATAGGAGTTGGCATTGCTGTAGTGGGTTGTCGTATTACGAAGGCTCCATCACGTTTACTAAATCTGCTATGAATTACTTAAGTATTCTAATAATTGTGTTTCAAGGTGTTTGTCACTTCCTGTCCTGCCTTTGAAATATCAAGGACCTCCTATCCATAAATTCCTAGTAAATTATCAAATCTTCACTAAGCTTTGTGCTTGTATGTAGGCATAACTTGATCCAGCCTTCTTTTCTCTGATACTTGCTTGACTTCTTTCCAGAGATACAGCAGATTTTACCTGCGAACCATTTCAACATCACTTCTTAAATAATTAACATAAGTACTTTATCATTTGCATTCCACTAATAAACTGGATGGTGACACACCGCATTCCGGGCATTGTGAGTTTGTGTTGCATTATTCCTTAGCAATACGTGCTACTTAAAGGTTAAAACTGCTCCTGGAATGAAACCTGCTAATACTGACCTCTGTGCGTGTGTTAGGCTCATTAACTTACTGAGGACTAGACGTGTATGGAGTAGTCTTGAAGACCATGCCGTATATCCAAAGCCTAATTTTGTTTAATTTTTTTTTTTTGCATAATTACTGGCATTTGTGGTGGCAAAAGGGCGTCTTTGAATACGTTGAATAATTTCATCAGATAACTTATTGGCTTAGCCATTTAGTACCAGCAGTGAATGGCAGCAGAGCTGTTTGCGAGTTTTATTTTCTTTTCTAACAATGGAGAGGCGCGAGGTGGTTTATGGCCTTGCAGTCAATGACACTATTTTTATTTTAAGTTGATCAAATGAAAATGGTTTGCTATTTGTTTAAAAACTGTAGCTGACTATATCAAAACAGGCTTAAAAAAAAAAAAAAAAAGAAACACAAAAAGCACTGCCAACAGCTAGGCCCAGTCCAGCAGTTATTACTCAGTTGAATAATCCTCTTTATTTCAGTGGAGTTCTCAGTAGAACCTGGTAAGCTGAATCTCTATTCTGTGTTCCTACAATACTTTCCCCTACACATGTCATTCTTCAGGGGTCTTGGAAGTTCGCAGTAAGGGGCCTGTATGACTGAAAAGTATTGTGCTCTCTGCTGTTTCCTCTATTGGTGCATTTTATTTAGGTACAAAAAGGCTCTGCCAGCACTTTCTTCCTGCGCAGTTCTTTGCATGCCCTGTAGGATATCGAATTCCAAATTCTTTTTGTGTCTAAGTAGTAATCAAGAGTAATGCATTTGGCCCATGGTGGTTTTTTCTTTTTTTGGGTGGCATTAGGTGAACACTCAAATCTATCAAATGGTTGAAGGTTTTCAATTTTATTATGTACAGCTATTGAATCCATATGCTAAACTTGAGATGTAAGTTTTGTGTGCGAGATTATTTTAAGAAAACAATGTTTGGTGATAGACATTTGCAGACATGCAAGAGGATGGGGTTCATGGCCTGAAATCCTTATGTACGTGAACAATATTAGAAGAGGACAATAGGTGGAGGAAGAAAAACAGAAAGAAACCATGCTCAGTTCTCGTCTTGTTAGTGTCACCATCTTTAGTGAAAATGTGTGTATGTGTTTTTTTTTTTTTTTTAGGAAGTTTAGTGCAGAATGGTGATGAATAGCTTAACGTGTATATATATCATACTGTCATACACAATCCATTTTAGTGGAGGCTAACAGAGGAAGAGGATGGACTTGTATCTGGTCCTACAGCAGTAGGGGAATGGTGGCATCCTTGAATAAGGGTCAGGCAGCAGAGGCTCAGAGGAGTAGCTGGTTGTTTGGCAGCCAAGTTTATCATCCATCATCCAGTCTAAATAATTCTTTCATTTAAGAATAATAAGTGCATTATCATTACAATATGCTTTGAATATAGAAGGAAAATACTTTGTTCGCTCATAGCATTTTGATATATTGGAACAAAATGTAAAAAGTCATGCATCTCAGTTCTGTGTTAACTGCTTTTCCTTTTGCCTGCAGTAGATACCTTTTCTTTGTTTTGAAAATTGTTATATCCCTAGTGGCCTTTCTACATATTGTCATAAAGAACTTAAGGGACTAACAATGTTTGTATGTCCCTCATTTCATTTTCTGCAGGGCTGGACAGCTGGAACCTCTGGGTGGGATGATGACTGATGTTTGTGCTGGGGCTTGGTGCAGCACTATTAGCTCAGGTGGAAGTGTTGGCTAGCAACGTAAACCGCTTCTTCCTGCCCACCCCTCACCCCTGTTGTTGTTACCCAAATTTGTTTTGCTCTGCTTTTGTTGTCTAATCCCATGAAATAGTGGAGGGAATGGGTACTGAAGGACATTAACTCCTCCCTTGTCGGGACTGCTGGGAAGCCAGTACTAGCTGCTGGCAGGTTCCAGCAGGACTAAGAGACAATAAAAAAACAAACGCTGAGTGTCTGACTGTAGCAAAATGATCACCTCTGTGGCAGGAATGTTGAATTCTGCATGGTTAAAAAAAAAAACAACAATTGCCAGACTTCATCTGAGGAATGCTGCCAGCAGTCAGGGCCTGACTGGGGCCAAGTTGTGGCTCTCGGATGCGGAGTTAGGGCCGACTTCAGGTACCAGTAATCTGCGTTTCACCTCGGTGCGTGACTGCTGTTTGTGCTTATCGAAACTTCTTTGCCCCATCAGCGTTTCATTTGAGATCATTCAAGGCCCATGGCTCTCTTCCTTGGCTTGGCCTAAGGCCGTAGTAGGAGCTCAGCCCGTCTGAATACCGCCCTTGCAGCAGACGTGATAGGCCAGGCTTTTAGGATGTTGTAAACAAAATGACTAAGGACAGGCTTTTCTGTTTTTAACTCGGAGTTCTTTCTAAGGATGACTTCTGTGAATGTCGAAAGCCATGGTCATGGTATATGCAAAAAGTGGGATTTACTTGTTTGATATTTCTGGTCACTCGGCGTTGTTTCTGTGTAAAAGTCGGAATGTAAACTTTTGGTGATGTCCCTGTATATGCTTATGCAATAGCGAGCAGAATGGAGAGCTCAGTTGTGACTCAGCCCGAGTGCTACTCCACTTTGCAGGAATCCAGAAATATCTGGAATGTGACTAATCATTCTTGTGGTTTTATGTGCAAGAGATAGTATGGCTTATTTTCATCCTTTTCTTCGTACAGTGCCGGATCCACTGACTTGGTTATTTCTCGTTCCAAGTACAGTGGCAGGCAGAGCTGCAGATCAATACTCTTTTCAATGCTGGCTGTCTTTTGCAGCAAATAACTGAGCCTACTAAAGCAGCAAGCCTTCCCTGCCACAATTTTGCATGCATAAACTTCAGCTCACCATAGTTATTGAAGGGCTATGACTGAGTGCAGTGCTTTCCTTTAGAAGCCATTGGAAGTGAGCAGAATGTCAATGAGGAGTTCTAATGTTGCTGTTCTCATGTCAAATCTAAACTTCAGGACCCCAGCTCTTCATCAGTTTTAGCTTAATTTAGCAATCTGACTTTCAGTTAACATTTAACAATAACATTTCAGTTATTGCTAAAAATTACCCTATAAACCCTGCTGGAAGGGCAGCCTTTAATTTTTGATGGTTTCTGATATACATACTTCGCAGAACATCTTAAAGCAAAGACTAGATCATTTTTCACTGGGTATACCTCCAGATAAACACAGTTTCACAGATGTGCCACTGACTGTAGCAAGCAGTGACAGTGAGGGAATATTAATGGAAGAAAAGAATGAAGAATCAACCTGCAACAGTTAAACTGAGACATCAGTTGAGGTTCTGCAAATAGCTTTATGCACTTCGATACTATGTTTTTTTGTATCTGAAAGAAAATTTGTGGGGGTGAGAAAAGTTTCTAAATGGGCTTTCTAAGAATGTAGAGAAAATTATTTAGGTCTTTATTTTTGGGAGCAACACTTGAAGAAAAAAGTTAAGACCTTCTTACTTGTAGGATTACTGGGCCTCAAAAGTATAGTTCTACAGAAATAGTTAAATGTTGTTGCATCTGAATATTCTTACATATTGGTGGAAACTTGGTGTATTTTGCAGTCAGTAATTGAGATTGTGTTTAGCTCCTTCACAGAGGCTAACTTAGTTGCTGCTTGTAAACCATCCGCGGTGAAGACCCTCTGTGTGTGTTAAGAACCTGCAAGTATGTTGAAATCTGACTTTAAAATGTAGTGTATTCCACAGCTAGAAGCTTTGTAAAGTGGAGATTTGGCTGGTTACAGAATTGTGACCCTGCCATCGGTGTCTTGTAACTTTTTTCTACTTTCTGGTAAAGAAATCTGAAAACAGCTTGCCGGTGGCAGGATTACATCTGTGGGTGTTGTTGTTGTTTTTAAATTAAAATTATTTGTGAGATTGAGTTTACAATTAAAAGGAAAATTTGTGGCAGTGTTTAGCTGAGATTTTATTCCATGATACTGTTGTTATGGAGACAGAAACAAGCAAGAAACTCCTTGAGTTCTGCGTATTCCATACAAATTAGCCAAGTAAAAACATAGATTCCTGCTTTTGGTTTGACAGCTTTGTTCAACCCCCAGAAAGCCAAATGACTGCCTTAGTGGGACACGAGCACCAAACGGCACTTCTTGTTCGACAGCCCAGCGACACAATCTGGAAATGCCAGTGTTGGTGGCTACCTGCTGTGCCAGTTCCAGTTTCTCTTGGGAGCTGGCAGCATTGCTCTTCAGGCCAGTCTGATTTTTGTCAGTGGCCTGGACCATTGCTGGGAACCAAAGGTGGCCTTGTCCTGGAGTGCTCGTTAGCTGCAGGTGAGGATCTGGTCTTTAATCTGCAAATCTATGGGCAGTTTGGATGGGAATGAATGCTTAGCTCTCTTTTCATCCCCCCTTATTTTTTAAATTTATTTATTTATTTTCCATAAAGTAGGGTCCTGAGCGTTTGTGGAAGCTTTTCTGTCATCTTCATTATGCAATATTTGTTGTTCCATGTTGCATAAGAAACTTGGAGCACTTGAGAAAAGCGTAGTACCAATTTCAAAATAAACAAAAGGAAACTACATGGGATTTTTCTTTCAGGAATTGCAAGGAGTGAAGTGTTTCATCTCAAAAATAACCATACTTCAAAGTCCTGTATTGTAGCACTGGTTGGTATCTCCTCTGTGGAGTTATGATATGGCAATATTTTGTGGTCTGGCAGAGATCTACATCACGATAATTTGTTTCTGATACTAACATATATTCTAGATGGTACTACTTAATCTGTCTGTGGAATCTGGTGTATACTTTTAATATAAGGAAATGATGGAATAGTGATAAAATAGTGAAGTTCAGTGTTAATCGAAAGTCTTCCATGGCTGGGGGTATAAATTTAAGATTCTCATTTTAAAAGTAGATTAGCGTCAGCCTACATGTGAATATATGTGGCATATGTTAGTAAGCCTCAGGAAAGTTATTTTAAATTATATTACTATAACATAATTATTCTAAAATAGTAGTCCTTTTCAGTATTTCTTTTAAGATAAAATACTGCTGAACATTCTTCAGACATGCTGATAGTTAACGTACTGTAAGTGGCTGGTTAGAAGGCTGTGCACGTTTTTAAAGCCTGATATACCTAATTCAGTATATTTTATATATTTTTTTAGATAATAGAGGTCTTATTTATATGGACAGTAACATGAACATAAATAAACTTAATTCTTGGAGTAGTATTCTGTGGTTATAACTGATGTACAACACATTGCTTAGGACATGTCAAATCTGAATACTTGTATCATTTTGGCTGTGAATGCATTTACTTTTAACCTGTGCAAACATATTGGGTATAACGGTTGTGGGGTATGATAATGAAAGCTTAGCTCGTTTCTGAAGCTGATCCATTGATCTGTAATGGAAATAGACTTCATTGGACTTGCATGTTTCAGTGGTTTGTACTTGCATAGCTATTTTTGGCAAAAAAACTCAAAACTTTCAGAAAGCTTTGTTAAAAGACTTAAAGTGGGGGGAGGAGAAATCCCCATTCCCTAGTTCAATATGATTCAGTAATAATGAAATTAACATCTAATCACACACACGATTAGTAGCTTCTAATAGCTGTACTGAAGTACGTAAGTGGTGATGAGGGTGTAAAGTATTACCGTATAGAATTGTAGGATCACAGAATGTCCCACGTTGGAAGGGACCCACAAGGACCATCGAGTCCAACTCTTGGCTCCACACAGGACCACCACAAAATCAGACCATGTATCTGAGAGCGTTGTCCAAATGCTTCTTGAACTCTGGCAGGCTCGGTGCTGTGACCCCTGCCCTGGGGAGCCTGTTCCAGTGCCCGACCACCCTCTCGGTGAAGAACCTTTTCCTAACACCCAGCCTGAACGTCCCCTGTCACAGCTCCATGCCGTTCCCTCGGGTCCTGTCGCTGTCACCAGAGAGCAGAGATCAGCGCCTGCCCCTCCGCTCCCCTCGTGAGGAAGCTGCAGGCCGCCATGAGGCCTCCCCTCAGCCTCCTCTGCTCTGGGCTGAACAAGCCAAGGGATCCCAGCCGCTCCTCGTACATCTTGCCCTCTAGGCCCTTCACCATCTTTGTAGCCCTCCTTTGGGCACTCTCTAATAGTTTCATGTCCTTCTTATACTGTGGTGCCCAAAACTGTACAGGACTCGAGGTGAGGCTGCACCGGCGCAGAGCAGGACAATCACATGTTTGTAAGAATAATTAAGAAGCTCTTCTCTCAACATCATGCTGTGCTGTCTGTTTCGAAGGCTTCCCAAGTTCACTTGCTCTAATTTTCAGGTTGTTAGCTGTTGTACTGCGCTGCCCTACATCAGGTAGGACTACCGTGGTGTGGCATCGTGCACGTGCCGTAGCCACTCCCGTTGGTTGCTCAGCGTGCGTAGCGCTGCAGATGGATCTGCCTTCAGCTGGCTGGCGCGGTGGGAACGCAGGGTTCAGTGGCTTAGCCCTTCTTGTGAACAGCTGTGGAGGTGCATTGCCTTCCCCGTTACACGTGGTGTGGTAATATTTCTTTGAGTCATTCTAGTTTGACTGTATCCACAGTCAGGAAACCTATGCTCATAAACTGGTGTTTGCCAGGCGTGTTACCTTAGGCCATAAAAATGTATACTATTTGACTTGAATGTTCAAAGGTTTTGCTCTGAAGTATGCTGTAATGTGTATTCTTCATGCTGTCAGTTTCTAAGAAAGGCTATTTTAAAGACCAACTCTATAATTTAAAGGTGCGGTAGGTATTTTAAGTGAGTTTCATCTAGTTCGCTTCAAATATGAAATACTAAAGAAGAGAATTCTTTTTTCCCAAAAGATGCTAGTAAGTATTTCTAGCCATCTAGACATGAGCAAAGTCTTAAGATACAGTATGTCAGATCCTGTCACCAAGAGAACTTATGCTTGTTACTGAGCCATGTGACTTTGTCTCAAGGATCCTGTTTTCATAAGTAATGGCAAAATGACTGGGAGCTCTTATCAAAGAGAAACTGCAACAATGCAACGTTTCTGTCTGCTAATTGCTTCTGGCCAGTATAGTTTCATAAGAATCTGAGTTTCATACAAACCTGGAAATGGGGATTTTGTATTTCTAATTACATATGCTTGAAATTATTTGGCAGTTTAAAATATCCGTTGTAGCGCGTGGAATACTAGGTAAACTGTAAGGGGATTGCAATGAGGGGTCCAGTGAAGGTGGTACAGGGTATTTTCAGAATGGTTTTAGCTTGGAGGTAGTTGCCTTAAGAAATATTTTTCTTCTTACTAAGGAGGGCATCCTGTAGAAGGTGGTTCAGAAGAAGAGTGTAGGTGCTTGGTAAAGGGTAGAAGAGGAGTATGCTTCTCCAGTGATGGGCTCTAATGCTTCTTTGCTAGCAGGCATCTCCAGGAGGGGGAGTTGGGGGGCAACCAAACCCCCAAACTTGCTTTTTTACCGTCATTGTAAAAAGGAGGCTTGAAGCATGCAGTTTTGCAGTGAACTCTCGCCACACACCTCAGCTGGGGTGTTGGGACTTCCTCCTACGTGCCACTCCTGATGGTGTGAAGATGGGCCCTGTGCGCCCATTTCTTCAGCTTCGGGGATAGCCAGGGAAATCCCTAAGGAGGCTGCAGCGTGGGCGCAGAATGTCTCGTTCCAGCACTTTGTGGTGTTGGGCTTGGCACTACCACACACGCTCCTTGTGCTTAGTGCAGGAGGTAAGTAGGGCTCAGACTTCAGTGAGTAGTATCAAATTTTTGGTGGGGAAGGACTCTTCCCAAGCTAAAAGTCATGGCTACATCCTTCCCTCCATTGGTTATAAAGGGTGTAAAAATCTCTCCGTAAAGAGACTAGCCCTTCTAAGGTGAGGTTGTCTTCTTCAATACCGATTTGTGTTTTAAGCAAATAACAGTGGCAAAATGTACATGATAAACTGTGAGTATGGTATATCTGCTATAGTGCTATTTATATCATACATGGAAAACTAGCATTAGGAGGGAACTATTCCACTTGTAAAATGAAGTACAGAAACATTCATGAATACAAGGATTGAGATGGTGAGAGAGCGGCGTGGTGGTGCTTAGCTGCCCATTGGTTGTCTAACCACCGCCTTTAACTATTTAGTTATCCTGTTGCATAAATGGATAATCATCTCTTCTCCCAGAACCACGTGCATTTCCCATCACAGTATCCCTTCCTTATCTACTCATCGTTCAAAGATTGGATCAGTGCGTTATCTTTTTGTACTGCTCAAATCTTTTTTGAGAGAGAAGTCTTAATTCACCTTGAGACTTCCTGTGATACCAGACTCTTTAACGAGTACTTCATAAAAAAACATTTCTTTCTGAAAGATCAGTTTAAATCTGCAGCAATCTTAAGAGAAGAAAACAAATCCACAGCAGTTTCCTGTGTTCAAGGACATGGGGATTGAGTTTTATTCTTAAATTCTCCCTGGAATTCTGTAACTTTTCTTTTTTTTTTTTTTTTTTTTTTTTTTTTTTTTTTTTTTTTTTTTTTTTAGGAAACAATGTAGGAAAGACTGCTAGCCTTATCCATGGAGAATGGAGTGATTATCAGTCAGTGCCTTTATCTGCTGATGTGCTGGTTGGTGCTGGCTTTTTTTTTTTTTTAGCTGAGTTTGAAATTTGCCAAAGTGAATAATTGATTGTGCTGAGTAATGGCAGATAAGGTGGAGGGAAGGTAAACAGTTTCCTGCCTTTTATAGTTGATTTTGCTGCNAGGAAAGACTGCTAGCCTTATCCATGGAGAATGGAGTGTTATCAGTCAGTGCCTTTATCTGCTGATGTGCTGGTTGGTGCTTGGTTTTTTTTTTTTTTAGCTGAGTTTGAAATTTGCCAAAGTGAATAATTGATTGTGCTGAGTAATGGCAGATAAGGTGGAGTGAAGGTAAACAGTTTCCTGCCTTTTATAGTTGATTTTGCTGCTGCTTATCAGTCCTGATTTTGATGCCTTAAAAAAAAAAAAAAAAAGTCCCAGGCTATGTTTTTTATTTATAATGAACATGTGGTTAGGAGATATTTTGTCCCCCTTTGTTATCTTCTGCCAAAAAACCCTAAAAACCCACTTTTATTTTATCTTCTAGTTCTCAGCATATAGAGGTGAAGCTCAGAGGGAAAGAAAATTATTGTGCTTAGCGGGGAGATCATTTAGAATTTGGGTCTTTTCTGCCTTCAGTAGTAGAGTTTGAGTTTTTATCTTTCACTAAATGTTGTTCTGCAGGAGATGGAAGATACAGATTATACTTGAATAAACCCATCATTTTCTGCAGTCTTTTTGTATCAAATAATAGTTTTTCTCGTGAAATCAGATTACAACATGTTCCAAAAAATGTGGTACAGTTTTCAGGAAGAGCCATAGCTAATTGTTGTGGTAGTTTGAAATTTCATACACAAAAGTAATTTCTTCAGAATCTTAAAATACAGTAAGCAGCCTCGTGTTTTTGTTCCGTCTTTAACGTCGGGGTAAAGACAGCAGTTGTTTTGCGGCGCTCTGCTAGAAGCTGTGTTGGCTAACCCTCGAGGAGTTGTGGCTGGGTCGCTGCAGAAGATGGCACTTTCTGTTGCAGGCATCTGGAACGGCTGTAGTAGCTTGTAGGATGGGTGCTGGTGGCAGCTGAGAGCGGTGCGGAGACGAGCCAAATCACAACGGCACAATCGTCTGGTGACAAGCGTACAGGCAGTGCGTGCACAGTGTAAAAGCCTTCAGGCCTTTTTATGGGCAGTAATTTAACATACAAGCATGCTGGCAGCAATAAACTGTTGAGGAGTCGTCGTGATTTTTCTCTTACCGTGCATAGGTTTGTACTCCCAGCGATTAAATTCCATTACATGGAGCTTTTAACGTGTCAGATGAAAACAGTTTTCTGTGGGACATCCTCACCCGCTCTCTGCATACCAAGCACAGACAAACATACCCAAACCCATCCCTTAATTAGTATTTGTATTCTCAATATTGGTGCTGAATGAAGATAGAAGAGTAGAGTATGTTACTTTGGGTGGAAAAATGAGGGAGATGTCTGTGTAAATGTTATCCTGCCTTTTGGTAACAGTGAATCTAGCATTACCAAATCCAGTCTAAAGCAGTAAGGTTTCCAAGACCTGATGGAGTTGCCTCACCATGGCGTTTAGTGCCATTTAGCACATGCTAATGTGCCCAAGGTGTCCACGGAGCAGACAGCCCCCGTGAGTACGGGAGACTTCTGGAGGAGCAGCTGCAGCTTGGGGGGAGAATACTTCACAACACCCAAAAGCAGCGCCAGAGGTGCGTGTTCAGGTAATTCGTTTGAGCTGCTGGGGCTCTGTAAAGTCCCATTTGCAACATTTTCCTCTTGTTTGTTTGGTAGGCTGCCTTTTCCTAGCTTAAATTCATTAAGTAGTTCTTGAGAATCATTATGTTTTCTTTTACAGTAAATCGCAGTTCTACTGCTTCTGTTATTTCCTGCAAAAAGCTTTTGTATCCATGGTTGTGAATACTGCACTAGAAAGGAAGTTTTCCAGTATTCAGACTACATTTCCTTCCTTTTAACATAGAATAATTTCTCTTAATAAGAAAGGAAGCTGAGACATGTTATTGCAGTGAATTTAAAAGTAACTTAAGTTATCAAACAAGAATTTGCACACAACTGGATTAATTTTGAAAATCATCTGAAGTCTTACCCATCAGCTTTGTAATTTGTGATATAAAATTGGGCTTGAATGGTCTACGCTAAATATCACAGCAGAAATAGAGTGTGTTTTTGGTGCATAAGTGTGTAATCATGCTTGTGTAGTGGGAGAAAAAGATTCTGTCTGTACAAATTTGTCTTAATGATACTGAAGTTTTTATAACGGAGTCTCACAGAGAAATTCAGATATATTTTTTTTGTTACTAGATTAAAAGAAAGAAGCTTACTCTTTGGAGCTTGACAGGTCTCTCTTGACGTTTGGCCTGAAATGTGTGCAAGGTATTTCATATCCTCAGAGCAGAAGTGAATGAGAAGGTTAAAAATTTATGTGTACATAGTTAAATAATGAAGATTCTTCAGCATCACATAAGGTATGAATAGAGGGAAGCTTGTTATCGCTTCCCAGCAAGATTTCTATTGTATATTAGAGTAAATTTCATTCCTTGAGATATACATCTTACACTTCTGTTTTGGAGGGCAGCTTTTGATACTTGCATATTGTGAAAGGTTGAGCTGCAGCTTGAACGAAGCCTTTATGCTGTGTTTCATATTAGCACTTTAGTCTTGGCCCAGTTTAATTTTTGAAACGTTTGTTTAGTTTTGTCTTTTGAGAACCAGTTACGGTAGAAACCTAATGATCGTACATAAAACCTTTCCAGCATAACTTGTTGTAGTATTTGTAGAAGAAGAAAGAATAGCCAAGCTACTCCATGATTATCTTGAAACAAGACGCATTTTCCTCCACACGCTTAAAAGCCATGTCTAATATTTGCAGCAGTGCTTCATTTTTGGAGGAATTTCATGTGAGTGGAGGAATCTTTATATAGTACCTACCTAAATAGGCATATATCTAAATGTAGTCTCCATCCATATGACAAGACTAATCTCTGTGCTTGGGCTTCTGGCAGGCCTATTTTGGATGGCTAGATTTCATTACTGAGGGATCAATCAAAAATCTGTGAGTTAGAATTGCTATATCGGGAGCCCTGGAAATAATACTTGACCTGAAGAGTCAGAAGACTTTGTTATCATTTTAAAGTATTAATAGTATTCCTTTGAAAGCTTTAGCATGCAGTTTGGGTGGGAAGCAATGCCATGCATGCTGTCTTGTGGCTAGAAGACCAAAGCAGAGGTAGCAGCCCACAAGTATGTTCTTTCCTTCAAGTCCATCCATTTTCTGCTGCGGATACACGGGCTGTTACACTCATAATACGGCTTCTATTTGTGGCTGAGTGTATCATGATTGTTGAATGCAGGCAGTTTATTCAAAAGACTTTTATTGTTCCAACTAAGCTGAAAATGATCTGTGGGATAAAGCCGTGACCTAGTTCTGGATTTCCATGCTTTGGAAAGCATTATATTGCCAAAATCCATGCACGTGTATTTCTTTGTTTAATTCCTTCCCTCCTTTTTGAAGATTATTTATTTATTTTTAGGTTAGTGTTTGCATATTTTGTGAGTAGAATGTGCATAATATTCTGTTCAGTGTTAATCTTTAGGGTTTTATTTTTGTGAGAGGAGAATTTTTCAGCCAAGTGCAATGTTAGAGCAGGTCAGCCTACTGAGCTCATGCTGGCTCAAAACTAAGTACCGTGGATGTTTGTAGGGAGAATTGTCTGCCTAATCTGTAATGATAGCTGTTTGGGTCTTACAAGTTTAATTATGTTTACGTTTATTTTTCTGCAATGGGCGACGATTGGTAAATGAGCAAGTTTAATATTAAAACATGTACAAATATTACAGATTTTAAAAATTGGAATGAAGAGTTGCAGTTAGTTCTGTGTTCTGCTTTGCTCCTGAAGTGGTGAAACATGGGGCTGTGCCACTTGTAATAGTAGCCTGATCCCTTCTTAAGGTTGATTTTTTTTTTTTTTTTTCCTTGTGGCATTGAGCCTGCTGATAAGAGTTTGTGGGACTGCCAGAAGTTTATTTGCAACTTTAAGAAAAACTTAAGAAATATACAAAATAATATTGTGTGAGATGGAATTTTTTTGGCGACAGGGAATTTTTATGGATACATTATCTAAGTTACAAGTGTTTTTCCCCTCATTCCAATCTGGAAACGGAAGAGATTTGATTTTGGAAATCGCGCAGCAGGCTTTCTTCAAACAACGTGCTGCTGCTCAGCCTCGGCGGCTGGCCGAGCAGCGAGGAAGGACCGGCGCGAGGGGCACCGAGTCGAAAGCTGCCCGGGGCTGCGGCATCCACAGCACTGGCTGGGGTCGTGGAGCTGGGTGGCTGCTGTGGGGGGCCAGGAGCGGGGCAGCCCCCAGGGGCAGGAGCCTGCTGGGGCCTCCTGCCTCCACGTCTCCGCTCCTGGGTGATGTTCTGGTGAAATGCTTCGGGTTTGAGGAGTCTGTACTCTTTTTCTTTAGGAAAATAAAACTCTAGAATTAATGCCCTTTCTTCCTTCCTGGCGTTTTGTAACCAAGCAGACGAGCAGATTGCTTTCTCTAGTGATTAGAAGGGAAAATAACCATGAGAACTGATACCAGATTTGATTGAGTTACAACTTGAGTCAACTTTTGAACCTTAGGAGGCAAATAATAATTTGTCATGGAATGTCACCAGCGTCAAGCAAAACCGGCAATAAAGAATTAAGGGAAGAACATTACTGTCTTCTGTAATGTGCAGCTCTTCTCTAAACTACAGAGGTTAGAGTTGCTGTGGTTTTATAGTAAAGTTCTGCTTCTGTTAAAGGTGGTCATCATTCGACTTATTGATTGGTGTTCAGATACTCAGTGTACATTTAAAAATGTACAAAATTGCTTCTAAAGCCCAGATTTGAGTAGTAGGTTCTTAAAAGTATCTTTTGGAGGATGTAGGTTGTCACAAAGTGTGGTTTTCCAAAGTGAAGGTCATGCCGGATGTTATTATAGCTAAGACACTCAAAAGCACTTCTGCGAAGTTTTTATCTGTTTTGAAGTGATTCTGTATCTTGTTACATCATCTGTCATAGGTAGCTGTTAATAGTTGTATAGTTCTGCTTCAGGTGATGGAAAATACATAGGACTCTATTCTGCACACCTTCAGTATGTCACATCAAAATATGAAATGTAAAACTTTAAGTATTCTGCAGGGCTTTGAGCAGTGCTGAAGAGGGGTGCGTTGTTGAGGCAGATACCTTCGCTCTTCCCTATGCCATGTCAAAAAGTAAAGATGTTGCTTTATAAAGTAGTTGAAGAGAATTATACTTATTGAAAACAAACAAATCTCCTTCCCACCCCAAGCCCTGTGATGTAAAACAAAGCTAAGGGAATTATTCTTTGTGAAATTGGATGTGGTGGCATGGCACATGCTAGTGGAGTATGTACAGAAGCCAGCATGTGGGATATCTGGATGAGGAGTGTTTTTTCTTTTTTTTTTTTTTCCTTCTAATAAGCAGTATCATGTTCCAGCCTTTAACATTTGGCTGGAAGTACAAGAAAGTAACCCCCAAACTTTTCATTTTTTTTGAGGGTGGAGATTTTTATCTCAGACATTAGAAAAGTGGATTAGGATATAGTCTATAGAAACATGGTGTTTATTCTAAACGTCGGTGTATGTACTACAAAATATGCCTAGCTTTGTTTCATTTGAGAAATATTCTAAGGCTATTTAAATATTGTGGCTCAGTTTGGTTAAAAACCTATATTCAGAGAGTGAAGCAAAGACCAATTTCATAACCTGTACCACCATCTGTTAAATGCACGAGGAGCTTATTTTTTTTTCTGGATGGGTTTTAGCCAGCTGTCCATTTTGCTCTGTTGCCTGCATGGAGGCGTGCATTTAAGAATAACACAGTAGGCTCTCTGTGAATTGACACAAAAGCGCCTTTTCTTTTTTTCTTTTTAATCTAAAACTCCTTTAGTTTGTCTGACACTTCCTTAAATTTAGTCTTTGAGGAGTATTTGAAGTCTTCTCCCTGGTGCACTCCTTTTCCCCTTTCATCTTCTGCCACTCGGGTCTGTCCCGCTCCCCAGGGCAGGACGTGTGCCGTCTCTCCGGGCACATGCGGATGTATTTGCTAGCTGCGACCCAGAGTCCATTCTAATCCTATTGACATCTAACCCAAGTAGCATTTAGTTAATCTGTCTGGCATTCTTCTTACTTCGTCTGACCCCACGAGATGATGCAGCTTTCTGTAACTTTATTTTCTTTTACGTGAGCGTTTCGGGATGGTAATGGCAGACCCGTAGAGTTGACTGAAATTTTCCTTTTTGAATGCTGTCTTCATGATAAATAAGACTAAGACTCAATATTGCTGTCAGGCTGACCTGGCAGATTCTAATATTATGTTACTATTATGTTTAATTGTAATTTGTGTAAGGGCTAATTAGACAAGGAAAAAATTGGGTATTTACGAAAATTTGGGAAGACAATTGTTGCAGGTCAGTTAATCATTCTATTTAGCTGAGCAGTTTGCAGGAAAATAAACTGTATTCAGGCAAAATATCATAAATTACAGAAAATTACTTAAAATTAGAAACCAGTTCTTTGCTGACTGCAATTTAGAGCTGGCTTTAAAATGTAATTCTGGAAATTCATCCTTCTGACTTCCACAGGAGTTTTGCACATTTTAAATTGCAAAATAATGCTTAAGTAAAATCTAGCAGAGATTCTAGCAGGAGGCTACCCAAGGCAATGCACTGTATTTTCTGATTTGGATATCCATCAGATACCTGGGGGGCCGCTTCTGATCATTCCCACTTCAAACGGCAAATCCCCTTTTGTGGCTCTCCATGTTCAGTCAGTTTGAGACCATTGGGCTGGGAGAGGATTTGGCTTCCCTTCCTGTGGGAATCCTTGTGTGTTTATTCTTCCTCACAGAGTTAGCAAGAGGTGTCCGCACCTCTTAAAAGCATGAAACCTCTGAATTCGATGCGTACGGATGCTCCAGCCTGCTCTCGTCCTGTTCAGCTTTGTTTTCCAGTCTTCTCCCAGCAGCAGCGCTCTGTCTCGGTGCGGCTCGGCGAAGCGGCGTTTTGCAGTGGCTCCAGAGTGCAGATAAGCACGTGAAGTGGGAACAGGAATTTGAAGCTATTGTATGGAGGACAGCTGTGGTACTAATCAGGCTATAGTATCAAAATACTTGAAATGCTTGCACTCACATTCACGTATCAGTTGGGTAAACTGCGCTTGAATTAATCGCATCCAGCTTCAGCTGTTTGTACGTGGTTTGCTTTGGCTTAACTTTATTGGCCCAACTCATCAGAGGCTTATTGTAGGCAGATCAAGGACCTCAAATCTATGCTTTTAAAATCCCCTTTGCCCCAGCCGCTGTCTTCAAAGTCTCACTGGAAGCTTTGTAGCTAAAAGCTGCCAATATAATGTCATTGCAAGACAGTCCATTTATCTGTGTTCCTGGCAGGGGGACAGCCATAGCAAACACTAATGTCTTCGTTCAAATGTTTTAATGAACCCGTGGACAAAATTGTGCTATCAACTCATCCCACCTCCTCTACTTTCCCAACTAGTCATTATGTGTAGACGTGGCTAGCCAAGCCATGTAACGCTTGCCCTCCCATGGCCACGTTTCCACCATGTCCTTGTAGTAGGATGTGGTTATTGGTCAGGCAGCCAAAAAAAGGATTGGTCAGTGAATGATGCGATGGAGAAGCAGTCTACCAGAAATTCTCCCAAAGCTTTTCCGTCTCCAGCTTAAAACTACTCATCCAGTGATCCCAGAAAAGGGGGGAAAGTGGGACTGTCCCTTTTGTTGATAGCTTGCAGTCACAAAAGTTTAGATGCAACAGAAAATGCACTCTCTTTATAGAAAGAGAAACCAGCTGCATGCTAGAGATCCCCATGTGCTTGCATTTATGTAACCACCGATGTACTGAGACAATACTAATTTCAAAGCAGGGCAGTAACAGTGAACATGGCTTAAAGGATTAGGTGCTTGTCAGGCAAAAAGCACTCTTTTTGGTTGTTGTTGTTGTTTTGTTCTGTAAATTGGATGTTACTAGTAAAGGCCACACGAATGCCTAAATAGTGTTCGTTTTAAAATAGTTATGGCTGTTGTTGTAAATTTCAGATGGAATTGTACACCCCATGAGAGAATTAAGGAAATAAAGCTATTTAATCTTAATACCTTTTTGATGCAGTATTTACGTGTAAATGCAACAGTCAGTCCCTTCTCGCATTCCTGGTGCCATGTTTATCAGTCATTCATCTTCCTACCAGTGCTGCCTCATGGAAGGATGGGGGATCAGAGGGACACTGAAAAAATTGTAGTAATAAAAATAATTTGGTCTGTCAGAAGGCGTGAGTGTTAATGAAGATGAATGTGCATGTGTAGTGTGAGGGCGTGACAGGCAGGACATTGGAGGGGTTCACCTATTCCTGTAAAATGGTCTTGGTTTTCGTGTATCCCTTCAGCTTATGAGTTGTAGTAATGGGGTAATGATATAAATTAAGGCAGAATGAAGGATTTTTCCTTTTTGACTCTTGGAATCTCTTAGAAAATTTGGGAGGCAGAGGTTGTTGTACATGGATATAGTTTGTTACATACAAGCTCTCTTTAGAGGACTTACTAGTTGGACTTAAACCTGTTGGTGGAGCTGCCAAACAAGGTCTTTGAAGGTGTGCTAGTTTAGCAGTGTCTTGATATATGGAATGTGTTTAATACAAATGATCTTCAAAAGTCAGAAAATCCATATTTATAGGTTAGAGTCATAGAGTAATTGAGGTGGGAAGTGACCTCGGGAGGTCCTCAAGCCCAAAGCAGAGCTGTCTGCGAGAGCCCCTCAAAGCAGGGCTGCCCTCAGGGGTAGGGAAGGTTACTCAAGCCTTGTCCACTTGAGTTCTGTCTGTCTAAGGATGCCAATTCTGCCACCTCTTGGGGCAACCTGTGCCAGAGCTTAAACCACCTCCACCACGAGACTGTCTCTGCATACAGCCAGAATTTCCCTTGCTGCGACTCGTGGACATCAAGATGCTTCAAAACACTGATAGTTTAGCTCTTCGAATAAGAGCGTTCAACCGAACTACTTCAGGATTCCTTGCATTTTGAAGTCTGTAAGTAATTAAATGATTTTAAATTCTTAGCAGAGGGCAAGTGTGCTTATGCATAGTAGTTTGAAGAGCTACCTGTGAAGTTTTTTCAAAATAAACCTAGCATTTCTGCATTCCATTGTAGATGGAACAGCTTTGGTTGTATAGATATTTATTGAAAAATTGGCTTAGCTGGACAACTTTTTCTTTGTATTTTATCTCATTTAGTTACTTAGGTGACAGTAGGAAGGATAAAGTAACTTTATTTAGGGGGTTAAGAGACACTTAAAAAATAGCTAGACACTTCAGTTAAAAATATATAGCTAAACAAGGACAGAACAGAATTCTCCCAAAATGCTAAACAGCCTCTTGTGTGTATGAAACTTTGGATAGGGGTGAATGGTGAGATTTTTATAGGGCAAAAACAATAAACAAGGACAAGTTTGTTCTCATCTTCTTGTTGTTGCTCATAACAGGAAAAAAGTAGTTTGACAATGTATGTGCAATGTGATGTTCTCCCTTTTGTCTTTTGTGGTCAGAAGTTAACCTTTAGTTCTTCACATGTATATTAACCTCTGTATTGTGAACTTACATGCTCTGTTTAATGTATTTTTGTTGATGTTGTTCCTAACTTTATTTTAAGCATTCAGGAAAATGAAAGAAACAAATGGGAAGAAAGGGAAATATGTAGACACCATCAAAATGTCTTAAAAAAAAAAAAAAAGTGCAATTGCTGTTTAAGTTCTCTAAAACACTATATTGCGTTTGATAAATTTCTGAAAATATGTATTACAAGAGAGGTTCTCATCTCTAAAATACGCATCCTGGTGGAATTTGTTAGTCATTGCTAGAAAGGAAGATGATCTTCTGGAACCAAATTTTGCGATTTGCTTTGGTTACAGGAGAGGAGGGGGCATCACTTAGTGGTCTCGTTCCTGGCTGGGCAAATGCTTGACTTTTGCTTCACTTGGGTGTGCAAGCTATCACTCTACCTCACTATTTTGGTGTAATGAATATATGTTCTCCTGGCTTTGTTTTCATCAAAGAAACTTCGATTTTCTGAAGTGTGATGAAAGACAACTAACGTTCTCTAGTTTCACCCTGCAAGGCCAGGCACTGAGACCTGTGCTTCTCACATAGAGATCATGTCACATTGAATATACGGTACCTACATCTGCATGTTATCAAGCAGTGTCATCCTTGCAGCAGGTTGTGAAATTACCAAGTAGTATTTTAGGTGATGTTCTTGAGTTTGTAACTGCTTGTATGTGTTCCTTTTGCTTCGGTGTTCTGGTATGAAGTGTGGGCATGCAATGAGTGAGAGAAGAGAAGCACGCTTAGAGTACTTACCTGTCAAGGGAATGTGAGTGCCTGCTTATAACTGGTGACTTTTTCAATCCTTGCAGATTTATAGAAAAAAATTATCCATGCTTATTGCTCAGAGGTAGAATTTCAGTACTGGAAATAAAATTATAACATAAAACACCCAAACCAACTGTAAAGCTTTATAGACTCAATAAGGGGTTTGGGTAGTATTCTAGGAAAGTAAAGCTTCAGAAGATCTGCATTTTAATAAAAATGGTACTATGTATTTATTTCAAATATAAGCTCTGAGGAGGAAAGGTGATGCTGACTTAATGAGTTTGCAAAATGACCTTTTAGTGGTCTTGGTAGTCACAGGAGGAAATGATTTAAAACAAACAAAACACAAAACAAAACACACACCACCAACAACTTCAAACCCCAGATGATTTTCTGAACAGGTATTTATTCCCTGCAATATGTTTCTCTTTCTAAACAGATCCAGTGGATGGCTTGTTAAATTTACACTTAATTTCAAGTGCCAAGAGATTATTATAAGTAAAAGGAGAATCATTTTTAGGTAATTTTATATACCAACAATTGAAAACATTCTGATAAGACATGCCTTTCTTCCTTGTACTTTTACCTGGCCTTAGAGTCCTAAAATCCATGGTCCAGCTGTGGGAAAAGCTGCGGTAATTCAGGTGTAATGAAGACAGCCTTATGGTGGGAGAGAAGCAGAGGTACTTTTTTGTTTGGTTGGGTTTTATTTGATAACGGTGGAGATTCTGTAAGTTATCACAGTGTCAGCTGGAAATTGTGCCGTGCCCCTCACCAAACTGCTGAAGCTTCCCTTTACTGAGCTTGCTTCATCGGGGGTTTTTACAAGTTCCAGTTCCGCTAAGCACGAGGGTGGCCCATCCCCATGTCCAGGAATGGGAGGAGATGAGCCGGGAGGGTGATTTGGATAGGCAGGGGACTCACAGTTGGGTCATTACGCTCAAGAGGTGGTGGTTAATGGTTGGTTTTCTACCTGGGAGCTGGTCCCAGGCAGACCCACGGAGTCTGTTGTAGGTCCCGGATTGTTTAATACCTTTATCAGTGACCTTGAGGAGGAGACAGAGGGCCACTTGTCAAATTTGTGAACACCAAGCTGGAGGTGCAGTTGAGCTGCCTGAGGGCAGGGCTGCTGTTCAGAGGAAGCTAGGCAGGCTGGGGAATGCACCGGCAGGGACTTCATGAGAGTCAACAAGAGTGCAGTGGCTTGTGCCTGGGATGAACTGACCTCCGGAGGTGCAGCAGGCTGGGGACGGGCTGGCTAGGGAGCTCGGCGGGCCAGACATGAGCCAGCAGCGAAGGGTGACAGCATCCTGGGTGATACCAGGAGGAGCGTAAGGCAGTGAATTGAGGGAAGTGATTATTCCCCTTTATGTGGCACTCAGAGTGCATCTGTACCACACTGGTACAGGAGATGTATGGATCTACTGGAGCAAGTTCAGCAGAGGCCACCAAGATGGTCTGGAGTGGAGCACTTGTCCCCTCAGAAAAGACTGAGGGAGCTGGACCTGTTCAGCCTGGAGAAGAGGTGGCTCTGGGGAGACCTCCACCAGCCCCATCGTACTCACGGGGAGCTTATCTGACGGGTGGAGCCAGGCTCTCTGCTGAAGTAACGAGGTGGGAGGATGAAGGACAATAGTCATAAACAGGAACAGGAGAAACATCGAATTAAGGAAAAAAAAAAAACACTGTAACAATAACTAGTGGCATTATGTTTTTTGTTCTTGCATTCATCTTCCATATAAAACTTTTTTAACCCTTTCATGAACTTGCAACATACTCTTAGTGATCAAGTTTACTTTCCTCTATCTTGTTCATTGCTAGAGAAGTTATCTCGTCATAAGTCAATGAAAGTGTTTCCTCTTTTTACTGATCCATGGTGAACCAAACCACCCTATACAACTTCTGTGAGGATACATATTTTATCTTTATTGGCTAGCCAGTAGAATATTCTGGAAAGTCAAGATGCTTGATGAATTTGCCAAATTCTTAAGCTGAAGGACTGCTTTGTTGTTAGTAAGTTACCTTGAAATAATCTTCAATTAAATCTAGGTTGAGGTAAAATTCAAAAACACACTATAATATTTCAAGTACAAAACAAAGAAGATATAAGGAACATAAATGCAGAAATGAGAGGTTGTAGTTAATTGATTTACACTGAGATTGAATCTGGAAGACTTCCTTCTTCTTCTGTCCAGTTGGTTTGCTATATCTTATTTCTGGAAACCCACCCTGACAGGTATCTGCCTTTTTGTGTTGCCTTCCATATGTAGTTGCTTCTCTTGGAACCTCTTGAATCCTGGCGTTTCTGAAAATCCTGAAAGTCTGTGAATGTATTTAATCTTTCCCTCGAAACTTCTGGCTTTATACTTCAGAGGATGTCTCTTGCTGTGCTAACACAAGTATTGTCTTGCGTCTTTGAAGATGTAAATGCAATTTTGTTTTATAAAGTGTCATTTCCATATGTCTGCGTCCTGCTGTTAGCAACTAAAGACATAAAACTTTTGTTCTTCCTTCTATGCCCTCTCAAGCCTGTAAATCTTTGAGAGAAATGTCCCCCTCAACTACATCTTTTATCTTTGTCCAACACTCGCTAAATAACACACTTGTTACTAACCTCTAAATGAGATAAATGGGTACATCTCACTATTGGTTGTAGATCTGGGACCAGACATGGCAATAAATTACAGCTGTGGGGTGATAATGCATTTGAGGTAGTCAGTCCTTTAGGGATGCTCCAACATTGTTTTCTCTTGTTTCTTCTGCAGCATCTTTATTGCATCCTCCTTTGACTCATTAACTCCTTTTCATTCCCAGCTTTCTTGTAGAGATTTCCCAGCACTGTTGTGGGTACTTTGCTCACTCATGTTTGTGTACATGTCTCTCTGCTCCATCTTTCTCTGCTACGACTTCACCAAACTCTTCCTTGTCCACAGACCGAACAATCTGCTGCCAGCTTTATATGAAAACCTCTCTGGTCCAGCCTTGTCTCCTGGTCCAGCTAAAATCTCAGTCTCTCTGACATGTTCTTGTTTAGCTCAAGTCTAGCCTGAGCCTAAAGCTACCTGCTTTACCTCCGTTCTGCTTTTGTAGGCAGTGTGAGTTTTCTGATCATCCTTTGGGCCTGTCATCTCCGTGCCGTTTTTGAATGGATGTGATTGAAAGGCCTTAATGAGATTGTTGCCTAAATCTTTCCAATTTCTTCGTTCATAGCTACCCTGAGCAACTTCTGTTCTCTTTACTTGTCCCTCCAGCTAGAGCTCTCCAAGTTCCCCTCATCTCATCCTTCAGTTACTGCAGCATCCTTTTCTCTGGCCTCTTTTATATGCCTCCAGAATGATCTGCAAAGACATAAATGTAATGCTGCCATTCTTAATATATCCATTCACTGTCACCTTTCCTAGTTCATGGAGGAAAAAAAAGATTGCTTAACTTTGTGTCCTACATTGTTTGGATTTCAATGGCAGCTGCTCCTGCATGTGCACTTAATGATCCAGTGAGAGCATTGGACCTTTATCCCATCCTGCCCATTCTTTTCAGAAGGAATACTGTATATGCCAGATGCAAAATTAACATTTTTCCTCCTGAACTTTTCTGTGATATTTACAAGAAATTTGACAACACGTAGGCAATGTTCTGTGACCATAATAATAGATTAGTAACGAAAAGTTGGACAGTGTCTGTTTGTAAGGGGTTAAAAAATATTCAAGGCAATCTGAAAATTGAAAGATGGACACGAAACATGAAAGTCGTGGTGAGCAGCTACTCACAGCAGTGGGAAAATGGAGAGAACAAGAGTTTGGAAGTAAAATGTAGGCACGCTTTGGGTTGTGTTTAGACCAAGCTACTTGCAGATGAAATGAATAGTTGGATATGTAGGAGACTAAATCGATGGAAAGTTGTTCAATGTGTAATGTCAGGTAAATGTATGAACACAAATGAGTCACCCAGGACTGGGTGTTGGTAAGTAGAAAACACTGCTAAAAGAGGAACAAGTAAGAAAATAGATAAGGACATTGATAGGAAGCTGAAGTGTGGTAAGAGGCGGGGAGGGCAGAGAGCACACGGGATCACAGCAGTTGAGAGAAGACAAGGGATTAAGTGGAGTCATCGGGGTGCTTTATTAGCAGTTCTTGTTCACCTTGCGGAAATAAATTAGTTTCTAGCTTCCTGACAAGTCGCAGTCATACAGGGAAGGTGGTGTGATAGGTGTTTTCTAGCGATTTGTGCTGTTTTACTCCCAGGGAGCATGAATGTACCCACCTAGAAAAAAATCATGGTATAGGGTGATTCATGAGGGAATCTGAATGTGGGGTGTGAAGCTCATATAAAGATTTCTCGGAGTGGTGTTCGTGTCTGTGTTGCTGCGGGTGGGTGGCTGACAGTTGTTTCTACTTCCTCATGTAGTTTACATCTAATTCAGTGTGAATTGAACTTAGGAAATAAACTTATCTGCAGACAGTAATGTTGCCCAATGAATTAATTATTGGAAACCTATCAGCTAAAATGACATCAAAGAGTAACTTGTGAAGCTTCTCTTTAAGATACCACTCCTTCAGGAAGGACTGAACGAGGTGTTAAGCATGTTCTAATATGGTTGCCAAGGTAATTGTAAATAGATGAATTTTCCTCTCGAGTCAGAAGGTGCCTAAGCATCTGTAATCTGGAAATGCTGAACACATGGTGTGTCACTCAAGCCTTACCATTAGACCTTCTAGTTTTCTATTTGTTTGACCTGATACAATTATTTAAACTTTTTAAAAATGAACCTTTTGGATTAAAATACATGGAATTGCATCTCCTTTTTCCCTGTATCTTCACTGCTCTCAGAAGTGGTCACTTCATTCTGGTCCTGCTTTTGACAAACAAAGCAAGTCCTATCTTAAGTGAGAACCAGTGTAGGAAATCTCGCCTTCAGAGGTGGAAGCCTGGATGTTGAGTGTGATCCATGGCAGAAGGCTTACGTGGAAAGCCTTGGTCAGTGTTAACCATCACTTTCCTTGCAACTCTGTGCATTAGTAATGAACTGAATCTGGGTCTGTCTTTCTCTAAAAATGTTTTTCTGGACATGTCTGCATTGAATACAACCAGTGGTTTGTAGTAATATTGTTTTAAGAGCAATTGAAATCATTGTGACTGTGAAAAATAAAATAAAATAAAATAATAGTAACTCTGCTAACCCTTTATTGTACATAAAAAGATCTAATCTGTGAAAAGATATTTATAGTTCACAAACGCTTAGTGCTTGCTTCTATGGAAAGGGACACAAGCAGTGTAATTTCAAGAAATTAAATATTCTGCATTTGGTACTGCTTTCATGTTGGATGTGTGTAAAGGGGAAGAAAAGCATTTGGGCTAGTAACAAAGTGTGCTGTAACAGAAAAATTAAAAAAAAAGAAAGGCTGGCATAATAATACGTTCAGATTCTTGAAGTACATTGAATAACTGGAAGTTGTTCTCCGTCCTAAGCACTCTTCATCAGAAGCTGTAAGACCTTTGGCTGTGTCTGAACACAGAGTGCTTGTTATGGTCCCCATTTGGTTAGTGCTTTGTGTCTGTTGATGGAACATCTGCTAATTTTGGAAGTTGAGGGTTCACAAGTTTTATGCCGTGTGCAGTGAACCAGTGCCTGTGGAAGGCACTGGTGAAAAATGTTTTTTCAAGCTCAAATTAAGGGCTTGTACTTAGAGCATACTTATACCCATTTCTAGGGCTGGTATGTCCAACTTAACCTATTAATGTTGCCGCTTTGCTTACAGGATAGATATTTTTTCACTGTATGCATCCCGTAGTGTTTCTGTCTGCCACTGGTTTCTGGTGAAAAATCACACGAAAGCTGCGTGCGTTTTTGGAGAGACTGAGGGCAGTGTCAGGAGGTCCATTCAGCGCCTTGTCATCACCAGCATTTCTGCTTGGTTTTCTTCTGACTGCATTGCTGGGAAGCAGGAGCAGCAGCTCTTGAGGAGGATCCCTTTGGCTCCGAGGCAGCGCCAGCCCAAACGCCGGCTTCCCCGCGAGAAGGTGGGGATGCTGCAGAGGGCTCTTCTGTAGTCGTCTCCTATGGGATCCGTGTCGGCTGGGAAGCTCAGTATCCATCCCAAGGATAGCTAGTTGATTGAGGAGGGAAAAAAATTAAAAATCCCTCCGACTTGGTCTGTTTTGTGGTTTGCAATGTCAGTTATGCTTCCTTCCTCGATGAACCAAGCAGTATAATAACAAAGGAGCATTAATTACCATTGTATTTTTGTTTGGAAACTTTGGAAGTCTTTAACTGAGGAGCGTCTGCGAGTGTAGCTTATGAAGAGAAGCAGGGTAAAACGCTCTTTGATTTATGTCCCTCTACTCATTTAGCTCACCACAAGTACCATCCCTCTGTGAAAGTGCTGTTACCAAACCACAAAAGAAATAATTAGTAGGCAAGAGACATTTGGTTTTGTGTTGCAATTTGGAGGGTTCTGAATAAACGTGTCTGTTTTTTCCCTCCCCCTCTCTCTCCCTCTCCCCCTATGTTTTGTTGTATTGATTATGAGTATTTAATTAAAGATCAAAGTTACGTTCTTTCCAAAGCCCCTGCAGCTTAGACTTAGTGTGCTGATATTTGATTTCAACTTTGTCTCTCATGGAAATATCACATTGTGAATTATGTTTACTGTTGAACGCTAACTTAGAAAATAATCTGTTCTGAGCAGCTATAAATTATTATTAGCCATTAAATTCAAGGAGAATATGAAATTCAGGTATATATATGTAAGGGTGAAAGTATTGTTTTGTGGGTAAAATGACACTTTTTCTTGACTAAAAACAGTCTTTTAAAATAGATCCAACACAAATTGGCCACATGCTGAATTACCTTTTTGGACATTAAAAAATAAGCTTAATCCTTCCTTTGAGGTAAGAAAAACGATGGGAAAGTGCTGTAGGAGTTGACATCTTTTTAAACTTTCCTTGTACGGTGAGACATTGTAAGATTTAAAAAGCTTAGAGGTTAAGTAGTTAGTAGAATTTACTAGTTTGTTTTAATGAAGCACAAGATGTAATTTAATAGGAATCATTGTGAAAATGACTGTCATGTAGGTGTCAAACAGAGCTGTTAATTTTCAAGAGCAAAAAAACAGTCATTAAAGGCAGGAAAACACCCTCCAGTTCTGGCAGTGTGCAGCTGAGACACCCCGTGCGGGTTTTATTCCTTTCTCTGGGGTGTCCAGAACAGGGTTGTGTCAAAATCAGACTCTGGCTGTGTTAGATGCTTGGATTGATCTTCGATGGTATTTTGTATTTCTTCACTTTAACGTAAAGAGGAAGGAAAAGTTCTATACTTCTTATCATTTTCTCCCCAGTTTTGTTTCTTTAACTTCACTTCTACGTTGCAAAATGCTGCAGTACTCTTCTATATATTGTTTTCCTGTAATTTTAAAATCTGATTAAAAGTTAGACTTAGCAAAACTGATATTCGTGGAAACTTTGCTATTTAGGGGAGATTTGGTTGGGTTGACTTGTTTTGCTGTGTGATGAAATACATTGTGCAGACATCCACCTGCAAATTAGTATTCTCCACAGGTAGTTTCTTACTGAGATAGCAGTAATATTGTAATTAATAATTGTGGAAGTGTTTGATAGTGTATGACCATTTCCTTTTTATTTATTTTTGCTATTATCTTAATCTATTTTCTTCCATGCACCCATGTTCGATTTCTGTTTTGAAGTTTCAGATCATTTGCCCTTCTCTTGCGCTGATTTTTATAAAATACCTTTACAGAGGCCTATTCTTGTTTCGACACCGAGTGCATTGACGATTGTTGTAGTATGTTCATGTCACATATCCCACTGTAGTTCATGTGATGTAAGTGATAAAATGAAGTCCTTATTTAATGTAATACTACTTATAATGGATGATGTCCATTCTCTTCCCGTCAAAAGAAAGGAAAGTGGATTATGGAGAAAGGAAGTGTTCTCTGCACCAGAATTTGGATGGGTGCAAGACTGAGGTTGATGCTGCTTAACCTACAAGCATACAGGCCATCTTTCCTATGTGGTTTTAAGAACACGACACTGAGGCTTTCGTGATTTGAGAGTTTGCAGGTAATCACAATAATAGTCTCTTCTTCAGAGTGCAAATAGTACCCTGATGACTTTACTGACGCACTTGGGGAGGAAGGTGAAGATGATCAGCTGCTTCAGTACTTGCCTGAATAGCTAATTAAACTTCTTAATCCTACCTTTGAGGCGTGCATTCAGAAGGTCCAAAATACCGTGGGGTTTGAAAAGAAGTTGTACGTGCTGTCTCTGCAGTTCTCTGCTGCAGTTCTTAAAATATGGAACTCCTTTTTGTAAGGATGGAGTGTAATCTTTGACATTTGTTGAAAAGTTTCAATACCTTTGGCACAGGGGCATTTTGGGAGAGCTTTTATTTGGGAAGTAGTATGTTACGGATATTGGTATTTCTGTGAAAGGTCTGCAACTCAGGAGGCTGAGACTGTTGGTACCTTGGCTTTATTTATAACCACGTGGCCATGAATATTTGTGGCCAGTTTCTTTTCATGATTTAGAGCCTCATAGGCTTCGCAGAACATTACAAAGATGATAGCTGACTGCCATCAGTCTCATGCCATGTTCATCACCATTATGGTGATGATAGTACTTAATTTACTTCTGTTTGCTGTTCTCTTTTCCTTGCTGCTGTTGTTCCCATACTCCTGTGTTCTTTGGAGGCTGGAAATGTTTCTGTTCGTTTGTTTCTTGTTGGTTTTGTTCTTTGAGGGAGACAGTTTCCAGGCTTTCCAGGTTTTTGTAGCCTGTCATCTTGTTCCACTTCTACCAGTTTCCTTTGTCTTTCTCTTCTGGCCTGCCTTGTTTAGTTTTTAGGTTTTTTTTTTTGTTTTTGTAGTGGTTTCAAACTTTTTATTAAAGTCTCCAATTAAAATAATAATAATAATCGTTGTGCATCAGTTACAGTTATTTAGACTATATCAGAACTGAACTGTCCCAGGTGGTACTCAGGGTTGAACTTCCTTGTAACATGGTGATGCTTAGATTCCAGATGGTATCTGGCCCAGCACAGACTTATCCAGCTACTCAAATCCTTGATTTGTAATATAAATGCTACGCAGTATTCATGCAACACTTACTTTGTATAATTTGAGAGGCTGTTTATTGTAAGTAAACAGTCTTGCCTGTTGAGGTAATCAATGAAATACAGTTATATGCACATGAGAATTCATTATGTTATTTGAAAACTAATTTGAGTGAGAATGTTCATATGAAAGCAGATGATGCCCCGGTTGTCTTTGGCACCACTACGTGACAGTATCCCTAGTCGCAGGTTGATGCGGATTGACTCTTCAGCTGAATGGTTGCCCAAGCCGTGGGTAGCTTAAGACAATAGTTTTCTTGATAGCTGTTTTGTATGACAAATGCACTTTTCTTTCTCAATGCCAGATCCTCCTTTCAGCTTTGTATAATGTTTTGTTTCCCAAACTATTGGGAAGAATGAAATAGTTCTGACTGTGGACTTTCATTCTCTTCATGTAGAGCAGCTGTATTTTCTATACTGTCTTGTAAGTGTATTCTTGAACCTTTGTAAGAAATAGTTATATCCACAATTCTACTACTGTGGCTGTAATTATGACTTAGTAAATAGCTAGAAAATCAGCTGGCTGATAACTAGGAACTTCTGAGCTATGTTAGAGTTAACATCAGATTGTGTACACAGCGTTGTCATTCAGCCAATAATACATACGTCCTTATTTCCCTCCACCCCTGAAAGATTCATGCTGAAGGGTGTTGTGTCTCCTGGCAGAGAGCTTGCTAGTCTTTTCTCTCCAAAAACATAGCTGAAGCAACTTTCGTAAGGTCATGACAGCAACTGCAACAACATGGCATCTTTCTTTGCTGTAATGAAAAGTACAGGTTTGTTTTCCCAAATCCTTTTTGTTAAGATTGGTCGTTATAGCCGAAACACTCATCTGTCCACAACTCTGCATTGAGTCCCAGTAAGAAAGAAGACATCTTGGCTTGTTTGTTTTGGGGAGTGTTTGCTCTTTCTTGTAACATCAAAGTAATGTTTTATTTCAAATAATTACGGCAGTTTAGTGACTGTCTCGGGCAATAATTCTCCATTAACCATAGTTAGTCATAACCAGTGGTACCAGTGAGGTTCTTCATAACGTGGTCTGTCATTGATGCTATCTTGCTAGACGTGCCTTTTGCCTTAATGAATAAGAGGTGAGAGGGTCACCCATCTTAGAATTTGTGGAACTATTAATAAAACGCTCTTAGTTTTGAAACATTTGCTCAGTAAATGAGCTATAGCTTAGAAATGTTACATGTAAAGCAAAACAAGCAACTATCCTTAAAAGCTGACGATCTGAGTACGTGAGTAACAAAAGAGGGACTGGTCATCTCCATATCTCGGGGAACCTGTGGAAGCCAAGTGACCTGCTGTGGCAGAAGGCCAGAAAATGTTCTTCTAGTGCAGGTGAGCACTGGATATTTTGCAGCTGGTCCTCATGTGGTGAGTAGTGTGACCACAAGTGCTAAAAACTTGGAGGGGAGAGTTAAGGGTTTGTAATATGACTTAAGTCCAAAATGACTTTATTCTCATAGTGTATGAGGGAAGAAGCCTTTTAAATGACTTATTCTCCTGTTGCTTATGTATTTAGATTCAAACCAATTAGTTCAGGGAAGCAATACTTTTTAAGTAAGAAGCCTAGATACTTTGGGGAGCTTTCAATAACACATCTCTATAGTTGTCCATATATAGTGTTCTGCAAGCCGTAATTAAGACGCAAGCTAGAACACATGTTGCCCCAGATTCACAGAAGCCAACCTTACTCACTAGTTTGACACAGAGCAGATGGCTCGTTGTAATGTAGCTGTTGATGCAGCAAGAACAAAGAGCCCTGACTGGTGTTGCTTACAATCGCTACCAATTGAGACTGTAATGTCTTCAAGAAGGCATCGCTATTTTCCCCTTATGCTAAGGGTTTAGCGAGATCATAGACCAAAATGATACTCGTGCTTAGAAGGTGCCTGAATATCAATTGGTTCTTAAATTTAGTGGGTTTTATAGATGGATTTTTCTGGAGGGCTGGAATGAAGCTTTTTTTGTGTTAGATGATGGTTTTTGTGTAGACTCTGGGTAAACAGATCTGCTTCTCTTTGGAAGCGCTTGGCTACTGTGGTGGGAAGAACTTGGCAGAACTGCAGGGGAGGCGTGCAGGGGTACTGGATCTACCAAGGAAGTTGAGCAAGAAGTTAACAGCTGGTAAACGCTACATTCTTGCTCCATAGAAGGCTTAACAATACTGGAGGAGGAGGCAGCCAAAATGAAAGGGCAACTTTAGCTGTTCCAGTCATTAGTAGATGGTCTGGACTAGCAAGTGCTCTTTGTGGTGGAAGAAGGCTAAGAATTGCTATTAGACTGCCAGCTGGTTGGGAGGACACGTGCGCATGACTAGCATGCGGTAACAGCAAGGTGGATAAGCTGTGCTTTTTAGTATTCAACAAGGAATGCAGAGCACAACAAATAACTGGATCAAACCTTATTTGCAATATCATTCCATTAACTTCGGTCAACTGACTTCAGCAGGCTTAGCTTGGGGATGAATTTGTGCCATGATGTTTAAACAGAACAGAAACATTTAAGCTTCATATAAACATGTTTTACATTTTTTGTTGGACATTAAGGGTAATTCCTTGAGGAGCAAAAAATCTAAGGTAAGGAGTGTTCATTATTCTGAGCTGAAAAGTGCAGACGTAGGTCGAGGTCAAGCTGTTTGCTCTTGAAGAGTTTTATTCTGAATAAATTGGCATCAGCATCACAATTCTTGATCTCTTATCACATGATTCAATGTTTCTCTGGGCTATTTTAGGAGGAAAACAGTTAGAAAAGGTTGTGTCCTCATTCATATCCAAGTTGCTTGCTTTTGCAAGAGTAAACAAGATCTATGGTTGTTGAAACATCCATTTTGATTAAAATTTAAACTATCTTTTGCATCAGAGACAAAAAAATATGTAATGCCCTATCTCTTGCTTTAAATTATCACAGCTCAGTGATTTAGATAGTACTTTGGAATGGCAAAACTTTGGCTGACTGCCATGATACACAGTAAGCCCAGAGAAACTAGGAATCAGTAGCTAATAATAAAAATTTAATTTTATGGTATTTCCACCCAAGTGAACTGTAATATATCTCTAATTCAAGGTGTAACTCCTCACCTCTTTCATTTCTTAAAAATACTTGAGACTTTTTCCATTTTATTTTTGATACTCGCTCCCAAGGCTTGAAAAATTTAGTAGTTGCATGCTGCCCAAGATGCAGAATCATACAGGGGAGAGTCGGCAGAGTCCCAGAATGGCTCTAGAGTGATAAACTGCAAACGTGTCTCCTATTGCTGGCGTCTTTGTTGGGATGTAGGACCTGAAAATCTTAGGGAAGCTTTTGGTTCATTCATTGGACTTAATTAATAGCTTAGAGCTGGTTTGCAGGAACGTTATTTGACTGGACTTCCAGGGGACCATGTCACTCTGTTTGTATTAGGGAGTGATCTTTTTTCCCTAGAATTTTTCAAGCTGTGCCTAGTTGAAATGGCAGCATCTGTATCAGCTGTAATCCCCGTGCTCAGTCGCAGCGTTATGTACGGTACGGTGAACTGCATTAAAACCATGTAATGCAACAGGTATTGCAAGAGAAAATACAACAGAAAACAAAATGGGATTCAGAAGGTTGTTTTCTTGCTTTTCTGTTACTTCTCTTATAGGCTGATTTGGAACAGATTTGTACTTGGTTGTCACTGTCCTTTTTTTGAGGCCTGAAGAGTAGCAAATCTCATTAGGCTTTGCATGGAGATTGATTTGTTTCCAAGGAGAACTATCATGTCAGGAATCCTTATGCCCTTGTAGGGAACTAAGGGGTGGTCCCTTCATTTCCCTTTTCAAATAAATGCAGGGTTTTTTCCCTTATACCTCAAGATTTTTCCAAGGAATTTTCTAAATTGGTTATTTGTGTCTTTTGGTGAGAACCGAAAAATTAATGCATACACTAATTTTGAAGTAATCCTTAATTGCACATAGTACCTGGGGGGGGGAGCAGGGGGAAGAGCAGGGTGTAGGACTTCCACAATATTGATTAACCCAATGCATATTTATTTAAAGTTTAAATAACTTAAAATCAGAAATGAAAATTCAATTTCCTCTTGCAATAGCTGTTGTATTACATGGTTGTAATGTGGTTTACTGTACTGTACATAAAAACACACTGTAACTAAGTACATGGATCGTAGTTGATCCTGATTGATAAACACTATCTGCCATTTGAACTGCATCTAGGGGGAAAAAATCTACAAAACCAGTAACTTAATCTCTCAATCTGTAGCAGGCTTCTCTATACACATCCATGCTTAGTCCAGCATGTAACCCAAAGATCATTGGGGTATTATAGGAAGTCTTAATAGTGCCTCCTACTGATAAACTGCCTGCCTACCTCCTTTGGTTATTATTTTTGTCAACCTGTCTTTCTGATGCTGAATTCAGATGAATAAGCATTCCTCTCAGAAATAATGAAGTTGGCTGGGAAGGGCTTCACTTTCCTCTCCTGAAAATCAGCATGTAGAACTAGATAATGTCCATGGCCACATGCTGCTTGCTGTTATCATTGTTTTGATTGCCTCTAGTCAATAGCATTTCCCATGAAATGTCTAATTTTTTGGGGGGGTATTTTGTAATGATTCTTTATGCTCACTTTTTTTCTTGTTGAACTTAGCAGCTTCAGTGTGACCAGAAATTATGTGTTTGTCACACCTTTTGAAAGATTACATTCAGCTTTGTGTATGGTCTCATTGACCAGTTCTGGTTACAAAATTCTCATACCTCCAAGCCCAGTTATGTTGTACATGTTTTTGTCAAATTTCCATTATGCAGCAGGAAACTCAGATTTCTGCCTCTGTTTTCTCATAGTGCACAAACAGACCATTCAATATGCTTTCCCCAGCCCATCATTAGTTTTTCTTTATTCTTTGTAACCATGAAACAGCTGCATCTGAAACTTCTAGGAACGTGAGTTAAATTAAAATTTAGACCCACAAAATTGGTTAAAGATAGGAAAAAATAACGGATCGGGGATTAAGAAGGGGTGGAAGGTACCATCTGCCTCTTGGACTTGAATAAGCAGCTGTCTGTGGAGCTCTTTCCTTTGAATTGTGTTTCTTTGTTAGCAGCAGCAGCACTGCTTATTTCCAAATCTGAGCTGTTAGGCATTTCACAAAATAAACATTTTGTGTGACTTGATGGTCTTACCCTTCTTAAAGATGAGGTTGGACTGTCCTAAACAATATTTAAAAGTACCGTGTAAATACTCTCTCTATAGAATAAATTAGATCAAATGTTGAATTATATCAGAATTAATCCCAAATTTAAGTAACTTGAAGCCCAGGAGCTGCCGGACCACCTGGCTGTGACCTCGCTCACCAGAGCTAACCGGTCTTTGAGCACCAGCTTCTCACGTTTGCGCTGGGACGGGATGCAGTATTATTATTATTTCCAGTGTTTTGAAATGACTTGACTGGTTCAGTGTGGTATACGGATTGCTAAAGTGATCTCTACCAAAATTTCATGTTAATTTTCAGTGCATCAGTTTCTCTGTTTCGTGTTTTAGTCAGATTAGTTCAAGATGAAAATGTGTTTATTCCAACCCTGCGTTGAAAGGATGAGCTTTGAAAATAGCAGCTTTGGATGCCACATGGTTAACTCTGTGCCTGTTTTTCTACCTATTTATATTAAAGCTTAGTTCCAAAACATTGGTCTTTTGTCTCTTGTAAAGTACACCTTATCAGTGCAATGGACTTAGGCAACTCTGTCCTAACATGACAGAGAGCTGTTTTGCAGGTGCGTGATGAAATTGCCCTGTCTCTGGCTGATGGCTTATCCGAGTAGGTCTTCCTCCAAATCCTTCCTGTAAGAGTGGATTCACTTGGGGGCCAGCAGGGGACAGGTGAATTCTGTATGCTACAATTAAAATGTGGGATACGGTAGCCAAAATACCGTTAGAGCTCAGAAGACCTGGTACTTGAATACTTGCATTACTTCAGGTAACGGAGTGCCACCATTATCTCCAGCTACAGGGGGATAAATTATTCCTGGGTGGGTGTTTGTGGCTCTCATTTGATCCAATTATTGAAAAATCTTTCACTGATGGAATCAGTGTGTTGCAAGAAAAGGTTATTCTTCTGGTTTTAGTTTCTTATTAAAACTGATCTTCAGTTGGAGTTCTTACCCAGCTCACTAGCTCCAGCTGACGCTTTGTGTGGTGTTTTCACCTCCCCATCTCCAGGGGGAGGCAAATGCGGCCTTGTCCCAGGAATGCTTGTAGTCAGGTAATAGGGGAAAACCAGTATGCGAACTCCACTGGAATCCATTGTGTTCTACTGGTTATTCGTGATGGTATCCGTATTGATTTAATTGGAAGAACAAGGTTTCCTAGGTGCTTCTTCTTGGAGGATAACCCTGGAACTCACTGGAGGAATTGGATAACGTATTGCCATTGTTCCAGCGTTATTTGAACTGAAGTGAGGGAATGGATGAAGTGTGTCTGAGCACTCTGAGTTTTAAGCTGAAGAATGTCCTGGTTTCCATAGGAACAGCTTGCTCCATCACAGCTACCGAGGCAAATGGTTATAGGATTTTGCTTTTTCCTCCTCTAAATAAAATCTGATTATGCTTCGGTTTGGTTTTCTCTTTCCCTCCACTTCAGAGTTCTCTGACATTTGCTTAGTTCTTAGCACTGCAGTTTTCTGAGCCAATGCTTATCTGATGAAACAGTTTACACACAGAAATGTATTTGCTTCTCTTTGTAGTGATCTAAAGATGAGTATGTCACGGACTGGTTATGACGTTCACATTAATCTTGAACAGGGTGATGCAGAGTGCTACCACACTTGTGCGGCCTCGTGTTGGAGTCGTCTTGCTGTCACAAGTGGTGCGGCTTTGGATGAGCTATGCAGGTCTGTCTGCCAGCTGGCAACGAAACTTCAGAGTTTTGTTCTGCCACACCGACAATTTATGTTACTTTCCATGTTCTGTGTCCATTTTTATTTGCCCTGATGTGAAGTAAATTTATTATAGGTGCAAGGTAGTTGTAAGGGTAGAGCAAAGCCCCTTTGCGCATCTAAAACTAAGTGAAGGGATTCTAAGTGCTGGAGGATTGACATTTTAGGTGTTCAGTTGAGGAAGTGGAATTAGTAATTACCTGTATTCCCTATATAGTATCTGGTGAAAATAGAAGTCTAGAAGTGTGATTCATAAGAAATAGTTCTACTTATTTTACCTGGAGACCCTTGAAGTTGAGTCCAGAATCAAGGATCTCTTGTTCCTTTCCTGAGAATGCTTGCATCGCTGGGCAACAAATTCATACTCCTCGCTCATTTACTTTCTTCTCACTTTATACACCTGTATTTCAGTCCCTCTAACAGCTAAGCAGATTCTTAGCCAAGAAGGAGCATTATTATTCTAGATGCGTCTTTTTAAATTCCCAGAAAGCTCTGGAAATCTTCAGAAGGCTGCTTGGGAAGATGGCACTAGATCCAACGATCATGAGCTGGTACAGTTTAAATCAAAGGGAAGAATAAACAAAGTAGAAGCGTACCTAAAGGCTTTGGATTCCAAGGGTGTAGATGCTGATTAAGCTGAGTGTGTGGGGTTAGTATAAGGAGCATATCTGAAGAATTTGCAGGCTTGGTGTTTCTTCAAGTCAGAGGCATTAAAGTTATAATATAGCTGCATGCAAAATGAGTGAAAGGGTGTAGGGGGAGTCTTTGAAGTTGACAGGTAAATAATCACGTCAAGAAGGACATCGAGAAGGAGCAAAGAAGTGTAAAGAAACAAAGAAATAAAATTCACACTGTATATTTACCGAAGTTAGATAATGACAGATTAATTATCCAGTTCTCTTTGGAAGGACTATGTTTTTCAGATGACGGAAATGCAGAAGAGGGAACCTGTCTGGAATTCAGTGAGTAGTTGGTGTTGTGTAGGAGAGGATTAGCTTGGGAAGACAGGGATTGATGGAGCGTGCGACTTAGGTGGAGAAGATGATGAGATAGTGTTGAGTGTGGACATCTCAGGCTGCCAACAACGTTCAGTGGAATTCCTTAAAGATTAACATTGGGACCAGCTTTCTTTCCGATGTTTTCATTTCTGCCACCGGCACAAGCAAAGTCAGTATGCTGCTGAAATTTGAGGATGAAAATTTGGAGGCATCAGTAGTGCAGAAGAGGATCATGCCTTTGTATGGAAAAGATTGGATTATCTCAAAGGTTGACTTAATAGGAACAAAATTAATTGCATTAATATCAAAATATCTTGTACATAATGGGTGGTTAAAAACAACATTCTGTGATGCAGGTTTGAAGTTCTGTGTCACGGGGTTGACTGGACTGGAGAAGAACATTGCAAAATTACTGAATTACAATGTGAGATGGTTGTAGTCTTCGTACAGAACACGGAGAGGCATTTGCAGTAGATTTAAGAAGGTTTTAATATTATTTTATGAATTCTTGATGATATTCCCTGAAACACTGTGTACAATTCTAATCATGCATATTTAAGGAAGATGAATCAAAACTGAAACAGATGCAGATTAAAGTGAATTCCAGAATCATTCAGTTTGGAAAGGTCCTTGAGAGGTCTGCAGCCCAGCCTCCTGCTGGAAGCCACGTCACCTCTGAATTTGGGCTGAATTCAGACGGGGTCGTCTGGGGCTTTGTCATTCAGGTCTTGAAAGTCCCCAAGACAGAGCTTCCAGAGCATCTCCGGGTTACCTCTTTCACTGCTTTGATGTCCTCAGGGCAAAATTTTTTTCCTTATCTCAGTTCAAAACCTGTTATTCCCATTTAAGACTCTTGTCTCTCGATCTTCTGGTTTGTACCTCAGTAAAATGATCATCATGTTGGTAATTTCCCTCTAGGTATGGGAAGGCTGCTAATAGGAGCCCACCAAGCCGTGTTTCCTTAACCTCTCCTGATGCGCTTCAGAGCTCTGAAGGCAGTGATCGCTCCAAGTGCCACCTGTTAATGAGGAAAGCCTTTGCTTGCTTATTTTAGCAAGGTGTCCTTGTCTGCAGATGGAGTAGAAACCATCAAAACCCCAAGGGGGCGAAACCCCACCATTATAACTAAAGCTCAAAGTAGGTCTGACATCAGTGGATGCAGCCTGTCCAGGAATAACTTAGGCTGGGGATTGAAAGGAAGTTTCACTCAATAGGACAGTCGGGATCTGGAGCAACCTTCCAGTGAGTGTAAAAACTGAAATTCTCAAATCCAGGTGGATACATTTCCAGAAGGGATTACATGAGTTGGTATCTACTGTAAGAGTGAACACGGCCTGTGGAACGCTGCTGTCTCATTTAGACTCTTGTTCAGCCTAGAAACTTTGGTGCACCTTGGGAGAACAAGCTTTTTTCTTTTTTTTGTGTGTGAAATTATGAACTAGGAAGTAAACGTATTGGATTTTGAAAAGTGACACTTCAGTCTGTATTTCTGAATGCTGTTTTCTCATCTTTTCCCCCTCTGGTCCATTGTTAGTTTTTAATCAAAGTTCACACCTGTTAATTAAAGGAGGAAGAAAATTGTCTTGTGTATATATTTTAATCTTAAAAACAGCTGAACAAAAGCAGTTGGGTTTGTATAGCACGTGGTGATATGATACTCTTCCTCCTCTGTTTTAGTTGTAAAATGGGAGGAATCTTAAGCTGCTACTGAAGCATATTCTGTTGGCTGTAAATCCCATTTCTTGATGTTTAAGAGGCTTTCCATTTCTTTAACTTTGGCTGTGAAGTTAGAAGCACTGTGACATGAACAAACTCGGTTACAAATGCCTATAACACAAAACACAATTTATTCCACCTCTGCATGTACATTGACCCTGATTTTTGTTCCAAAAGTTGCAGTTGCACATGAGTTTTTACTACTACGCTCTTCTGTGCATAACCTTTTTCTTTTTTTTCTTAGTTTACAGTATACACTCTTGCACCCCGATTCTTTACTATGTCTGTAATGCAACTGATGTGGTGCTTACTGGAGCTGTAATTATGAAATTGGTGCTGGTTGTGGTGTGGGGGGGAGAGGGCGAGGTTTGCATGCTTGAGATCCCAAACAGAATGGGCTTTTATTTAACCCTGCGGCGGGATGCTGTGCACAAGTTGTATTTAATCCGACTTGGGATACTCTTCGGAACTGCTTTCATCACTAGCGTTGCAGTTGGTGCTGTAACTTGGAAATGTGAGTCTGTGGCCCTTTCTCAGTTTGCTGCAGCAAAAGGCTGGAATTCCCTTTGGTAGCCTGGAAAAAATAAGGTAAAATCAGGGCAGTCATTGTTACGTCCCCTGTAGAAGAACAAACTTGCCAGGGCCATGGGAATCACACGAGTATCTCGGGACCAAGGCTCTTCCAGCAAGGAAGGCGAGGGGCTGGAGGCATGTGATCTCAAATGATACAGACACAAGTTCCTTGCTAACTTTCAACATAGGAAATAGGATACAGGGTAGCTAAAACCACTAAGAATCATTTTCTAACTTGAAAATTTTAAATTGGCTGCTTCTTTATCTGAACTTCTCTACTGAACCAAGACTTTTTTCTGTTCTTTCCTTCCATTATATGCACATACACTTTTTTTTTTTCTTTTAGATATGGACTTTCATCAGTGGCATTTTGCCAAAAGGTTTGTTTCAGATCCCCTATAGTTTGTTTGAAGTGGGATTCTCAGGCGTACAGAATAAGAAGCACAGCAGTTGCAAGCAATTAACTTCCCAGTGCTCTTGAGGGGAATAAGATTAGACTCTAAATTTAAAGGCAAGTTTGGGGATTCTTTGTTTCAACCCCTTTGAGGTAATGTGATGTGCAACTGAAGACTAAGATTCCTTCAAGCCAAGATTAAGAAATATAAGTACAGAGATATATTTATCTTGTATATATGCATATATATAGACAAACATGCAAAGTAAATGTGTCAGTGACATGCTGTACTATAAATAAGAAAATATTTTAACCTTTTATTAGAGCAGCTGTTTCCTTGCACTTGATGCAACATCTGCTTGACTGATTTAAGGATTTATTTTGGGCTTGTGCTAATATTTGGTGATTTTTTTTTTTAAATGAAAATATTCCTCCCCTGTTTTAAACATACTTTATAGTATATCCTTTAAATTCATTAGTTTATCTTGATATGTGCCTTTATATTTGATATAAAGACTATAAGAAATATTCTGCAGCAATAAAAAACGTCAGCACTGTTGGGTTATCCATCTTGAGGGGGAAAGAAGGAACTAAAACTCTTCTATTTTCTTTTCCTGGTGTTTATATTGAGCTTATATTGATTTTGCATTGTATAATAACTGCAGAAGTGTGATTTTAACCAAACTTTCCAGGAAGCAACATTAGTTTTGGTTATTTCTCTGCTATATTCTTCTCCTTTCTGTATTCACTTTTGTGTGCATGGCAATTTCGAAACTCAGTAGTGAGAATAAAAAGAAATGAGTCTCCTTAATGTTATGCTAGCTGAAGAATAATTTTAGTTCTATATCAATGCTGTGCCCTAATTATATTTTAAGTGCTGAGCATGACTAATATATATATNTGCAGATCCCACAGTTCTAAGGAGCTGATAGTTTGGTGATAGAAATGTTCACTGCCTAGGAAAGCGTTCTCATCTTCAAAACATGTAATCCCCCCGCAGATAAACTACACATTCATAAGTGGGAATAAATCCTTAGGTAGCCTGCAGAGAATCATTGCTGGGGGACTGCTTGGCTAGAGGGAACAAGCTGGGGGCATCGGGAGCTAGTTAGAATAGGGGACAGAGATGTGGGGGCAGGCGAGGAAGAGGAGGGAAAGCTGCTGGAGAAGAAAGCTCCTCATTTTATCCACGAGTGCATACAGCAGACGCTGCTGCTGAATATTTGGGGTTGGTTGGTTTGTTTGTTTGTTAAACAGGCAGCCCATTCCCAAGCACAATAACAGCTTGTGACGCAGTCTAAACCTCCTAAATTTTTGGCAGTATATTGGAGTTGTAATGAGATGCATTGACGCTTAAAGGATAATTAAAGATAATGAGGTATAGAGAAAGTGAAGTGGAAGGCAGCACACTGCACTTCTGAAAGCCAGATGATGGCAAACTGACTTTCGATGAAAAGAACTGATTTTCTAAATAGAAATTTTTATAGTTTCATCTGAGTATGTACATAGCAACTGATGTGATGCCAGATTGTGAACTGTTGGTTAAATAGGAGAAACTAGGGCTTAATAGAGAAGATGTGAGTGTATAAGGACCTAACAAACAGCCTAACTGAGAGGAGAGGGAAACTGGATCAGAGAGAGCTCATTATTGGGATCGCTGTGGATCAATGTTCAGATCAGCCTTGCTTCATCTGACTCATTTAATGACAAAGGTAAACATAAAGGGAGGTTGCTGCTGAAATTTGTGGATGACACAAAGTGCAAAAAATGTTCTTCCTATAGAGAGAAAGAAGTGTGATACTGAAATGTCTGCGTGATTTCGTAGGGTCAGGCACAGACATGGGGGACATCTCGAACATTTTCATGGTGCAGCATGAGGTTTTGCCAACTTCTTTCCACCTAGACTCCTTCCTCCTTTTCCCTAGGAGGCATAGAGTGATAGGGATGGGATGAAATTTGGAGCCTGGTCTTACAGCCAAAATGTCAATTACAAACTCGGAGGCTAAATAATGGAAGGGATGAAGGTAGATGAGGCTGCGAATCATCCGAGCTAACGGCGTGGTGTGGTTCTGAAGGTGTGTGTTGGGAACGTACTCAGAGGTTGTTTCCAGTAGATGGAGGAAATAGCTGGTGGTGTTATAACAAGCAGCTGGTGAGACATCATTCAGTACGCTTCAGAAATAGTCATCTGTTTTGAGGAGGAAAAAAAAACCCAAGAAATTGAAACATGCAGAGACAGGCAGCTAGGATGAATGGGAAAATGGATATCTCATTAGAGAAAGCTTGAAGAACTTGTCTTGTGTGGTCCAACTGAAGAAACCGTCTGCTGAGTGTTGTCTATAAATACACAGGTGGGAACTGCTGAGGGGTGGGGGGAAACTATTTCGACTGAAAGACAATATAAGCCAAACGACAAGTGGACATAGTCTGGCTATTGCTAAATTTAGGCATAAAATTTGAAGTTGTAGTTCAGTTTTTGGAGTCAACAGGAGCAGTGGGACTTTGCCTGCTTTTTCTGCTAAGTCTTGGTGAAATTTGGAAATAATTCCTTAATCGCTCTGGAAATGTCAAAGAAAATGGAACCTTAATGTTTCCAGCCAGGTGTGCTCTGAATTTTCTGAATAAGCTTCTGTGACTAAGTAGCATTCCTGCAGCTTCAGTCCCTCGAGGCTTTTTGTGATTTCCTGCGTTACATGCAGGCAGGGATAACGCGGTGACGCTTTGTGACAGTGGTGGCGGTGGCGTTTCCTCAGAAACAGCTGCTGCTTGGCTTCTTCCCTGGGCTAACGGCAGAACTTCTGTTTTCTGACGGGTGTTTACAGGGGGCTGGGAGGGGATCCAAGCCCTTTTATGTCGATTTGCCCTTGCTGCATTTTGACATAGACCCTGAATTGGTCAATGGAGGGATTGTTCTCTTCATTGACCTTGATGAAGCGTGCAGGGTGATGGACACCTTAATTTGGATACCTCCGCTAGATGCTGAAAGACGGGTGGGATGACTCCAAGCCAAAGCATTTAAGAGGGAATAGACATGAAGCACTGAGGTATTTGACCCTGCACAAGTCTTGAAAATTTGGTCATCGCTGTAAATTGTTCCTCTTGTGTTTGACCTAAAAAAAAGAATTTCTTGAATTGCAACGAGAAAATAATTCCAACAAGAAAAGTTTTCTAGAATGAGGGACACGATATGAGAGTCTGATCTGGAAAAAGGCATCCAAGCAGTTAGGATGCCCAAGTCTTGCTGAAAGTTGGTGGGATTTAGGCTTGTGAACCAAAACACAAAGTAGTTAGACTCCTCCTTGTCATGGACATTGGTAAGTGCTGGCTACCCAGATACATTTTGTGACCTTGCTAGTAGTTGCTTGAGGAACCAAAATTTAATCTCTTCTGCATTGTAAGTAGTGCCACAGTGAGCTCTTTATACAGATTATTTTAATGCTCTATGGAAAAAAATGTATTCAGTAACTTGCAGATAGAAGGGAGGAAAACTGTAGCTGAAGATGCTGATAGTTAGATAAAGGAGATCAATGATAAAAGCACTACAATGTATTATATTACTGTATTGCACGTGGATCTCAGCAGTTTCACTTGTACCATCATGGCAGTGGTGGAACAAGGTTTTGGGTTTGGAAGATGGGTTCTGTGGCTGCTGGGACCAGGGAAGGATGCTGTTTGATTCCGTGGTGTTCCGTGGGAGATGCAGTGGGTGAGGTCTGGGCTGATAAATATCCTACTGGAGGGAGGGTGGTAGGGCGCACGGGCTGTTCAGGTGCAGATTTTTATATTTTTCAGTGCTATGTGTAAAGGTGAATTCTTCAGGCTTACGTTTTTATTCAAGATGATATGTTGCTAGTGCTTCTTGGCTGGAATTTTTTTATGCTCTGCTGAAAGCTTTTTAATGTTGCAGTCGATCTGATCACTACCTGTCGGAATCCTCTGGTGTTCAACATCAAAAATGTCAGCTGTAAGAATTTAATCTTCCTAGATTGTATAAACAAACAAAATTTTATTGGCTTCTTTGTCCCTCTTTTTAACGCCACCTTAAAATGTATTGTCAGATCACTTTAGAAAAATCTTTTTCCAAAACCTATGACAGCTTTTAGTAACTTTTTTTTTTTTAAAAAAAAGTCTTCTGTGGTTACTTTCCTAATCGTGCATTTTCTTTACAGATAAATTTGCGCCTCATCTTGGTGAGCGGGAAAACGAAAGAGTTCTTGTTCTCACCAAATGACTCTGCTGCAGACATTGCCAAGCACGTGTATGACAACTGGCCGATGGGTGAGTAGATGTGTGCCTTTGAAGTTTCTCTGTGTTTTCAGATAATAAACCTATTAAACCTAACAAACCTCTCTCTGTTCTCAACATTCAGGTTAAGTACGCTCATTGTATATTAGGGCATAGATTTAAATAGAAATACAATTGTCATCTTGCCTTCTTTTTCATGTTTCTTAGGTTGGGTAGACTTTTGGATGTCTTGACTATTTCCCATTTTTTTCTAAAACTTGCTTTCTCAGACTGAAGTTACTTCTTTCCCTTTATCTTTAGATACTTGTCTTGGTCAGTTTTGGTAGAGGATATAGTAAGTGGAAGACCTGAAGTGTTGGAGAGAAAACCTTTTATGTGAGGACAGCTAGTGGAAAACATGGTGTGTCACAGGAATACATTAGTGGTATTAAGTCTTACGTTCTTCTCACTTAGTACCTTATCTTGGAAAGGATCTCTACTAATGATATTTTCCTAGGAAAAAATGAAGTATAAAAGAACATTCTAAGAGGCATTACAAGACAGGGGAAACTGAGGTTGTTTATATGAATATGTTTGGTCGTATGCAGGAATACTAAGCTTCAAAAATGGAATTGAAAACTAAGATGTATGTTCACATTTGTGAATAGTTCCACAAAAACAAAGTGCTTCTGTTTTCCCTGAGTATGATTTTGTGGGAAAATAGCCAAAGCACAGGCATAGCCTTATATATGATGAAAGAAAATGCTTCCTTTGGTGCAGGACTTCATTTGCTTTACTATTTTGATGTTAAAAAAAGACTACTATTTAGACAAACTACAACACTGCAATATGTGTTCCTGTGGTGCATTCCTCAAAGAGATAGGACAGATAATAATCTAGGCCAAAAAGTTAGTGTTCATAATCTGTATGTTAGGCATTAAACTTGCCATCTTTGAGGGCAGGAAAAACAGAGGCTTGGGTGACTTGTTTGTTTTGCTGGGATGCAGTGTTATATGTTTAGTAAAATATATAATGAATGAGGAAGTTTGTAGTCTTCTGAAGTGTTAGATACAGACGTACAGCACTTTTACACTAAGAAAGCTGGTTCATGTAGGATATTTGTAGCTACTGTACATATTTTAATGTGAGCCTAAAAAGTAATTGGCATGATTAGATGTTCTTTGCATGCATTTATCTGAATTAGTAAAGACAGAACTGTTTTTCTCTTACCCAAGTTTATTCCTGAAGATGTGATCTTGCAATCTGAAGTCTGTAGCCTCCCTCTTCATATGCAGGGCAGAATGCAGTAGCATTAAGCTCAGAAGCGAGAAGTTATTTTATGCTTTTATTTTGTGTTGGGGCATTTGATTAGGAAGCCTTTCGCAAACTTGTTAGTTTAGGCTTGTGAAGTGATATATAAGCTAATACTGAATAATGAAGGAAATTATAATAATAAAGGTGATTTCATGCAACTATAGCAAAACGGGTGTGTTGAGTGGTTGTAGCATCGGAATGAGCATGTGCTGTGGGCTCAGTTCAGCTCTTCTGTACACTAGTAAAGGTTTAAAGCCAGTCACTGATTTTGGTGGACATAATAAATAAACTGATTTTAATAATAATAAACTGATTTAAATAAATAACATGATTTAAAGTCACTGATTTTGGTGGACATAATATAGGTTGACAGAACAGCACCAGAGGTGAAAGTATTACCGTGTTAGTGTTCTGCTATTTGAGTATGTTTCTAACATAGTCTACTCTTACTGCAACATGAAGAGCTTGAAGGTTGCGGATAGAGTTTATATTTGGGAAGAAACCCAGTCTTTGAAGTCTCATCTTAAAGAAAACAAAAAACAGAACTGGACATAGAAGCATCAGTTCAAATACCTGGTATCCCACAGGCGTGCTCTGAATCTTCTTGATGAATATTTAATTGCCTGTGCAAAGAAGAATAGTGTCAATTTAAAAGAAAGAGGAAAAAAACTACTTCAGGGAGGTATGTAGGTTTTCACGTACATTATTAACCTACTAGCTGTTTTCAGAGTGAGAGCACTCTTGTGAACCACGGGACTGGGAAATCCTGATGAGGACGAAAGTTTGTGTGAAATAGAGAGGATATGGAATGACTGCTTTTACTGTCATTTTGACTTTTGACTTGGATTTCCTGACTGCTAGTGGAGAATTCTAAGTTAATTTCATGTGTACAATCTAGGTAGGATTCCTGTTCCCCTGCCTCCCTTTCTTCTAAACAAAGTTAGAAGATATTTTTTGTATGTTATCTGCTATACTTTTAAAAAATAATAATAATTAAAAATTTTAAAAAATCCTAGGTAAATATTTTTTCCTTTAGTCATCAGGAGAACTTGAAAATTGAAATCATGTCAGAAGGAAGTGTTTCAGACTGTGAGCCAAGAAGCAAAAATTAAAAGAATGGGTAAATTGGCAGGTTAACAGGAAATACCTGTGCCAAAATACAGTCTGTTACCTTGCTGTTTTATATCGCTGTGGTCCTGTAAATTGGCTTCTCTTCTTTGCAGCCATGGTCTCTGTGGAGTTCAGATGTTACAGGGGAAAAAATAAATAAACGAAACCAATACCTTCCAAAAAATGGTTTCTCCTAGCAGCGTGGCCGTTCTGAACCTTGGTCTCCTGCACAGCACAGCAAAAAGGGCTCGTGCTTTCATCGCCAGACAGTCGAATCAGACAGCGAGTGGAAACATTTGAAATTCAGATAGCTTTGGTTGCCGAATCTTACCCGAGCCAATAAAGCAGGCCCGTGGCACCCAGTGGCATCCCAGCTCACGTGTGCTGCCGCTGTTGGTGCCAGCCCTGGCACCCCAGGCCTCCCCCGGCTCCCCGCCACAGCCCTGGGGCGCCCTGCCGGGGCCTCTCCCTAGGCTCCCCGCGGCCCTGGCTTCTGTTTGAATCGCTTCCCCTTCTCCCCTTTTCATTCTTCTCCTTTTGTGGTGCCAGTTGCCGCTGTCCGTGTGCTAAGTGTGCTCGCCATCCCTTGCTGAATATTCATTTTGGTACATAAACGCTACAAAAGCAGCAAAAGAGCACATTTGGGAACAGCTGTTACCAGATATCTGGTCAGCTACGAAACGGGAGACACTGCTCCCAGAGAGCCTATTTAAATTCAGCGTTTAAAGGTTTTATGATATTCATTCTGAAAGCAAAGTGCAGATGTATTTGTTTTTCACATTGTGACAGGGAACAGTGAAAGAGTAGGAAATGATCATCTGAGCTTATAAATGATTTATTACAGCTTAGGCGTTATGGGAAATGCATTATAGGAAAATGCATGCTTGTTTTTCCCGAATCACTGTTTGCTCCATAAAACCATAGCCAGATTGTTCTTGGAGGAGTTCCTTAAAATACACCAGTAAATGTCGGCTCTGTGGAAGCCCTCGGTTGGGTCTGCCCGCAGTGGCTGTCTGGGGCTGCTCAGTTCCCTGCCGCCTCTGGACATTGAGCTGGCTGAATCTGGTCGGCATCGAACGCCGCTGAGCAGCCCACGCCGTGCTTTCAGCTCTGTGATCTGGGAATCCTATTGCAAATGACCGGTCACGTGCACTTTGGCTCTGCGTGTGGCTGGAGAAAGGCTCGGGTTAGACGACTAGCTGGGGAGGATGAGGGTGGCTTGAGAATCCCCTGAACTGGAAGAAATCAAGGCAGTTCTAGCAAAATGGATGTTAAGCCTCAATGTAAACAGGAAGCAACTTGCCCTTAAAATATTTTGTGCAGGACCTGTGTATATGTTAAATATCTTATGTGATCTGTGAGATAAGTTAGTAATACTTATATCTGCAGGCATAAAATCAGATGTTTCAATGCTCAATGTCAAATCATAAGTTTAAGAATAAATTTCAGGAGTGAATTGTCTTTCTGTATCTTCAGTCTATGCTCTCTTTAGTGTTTCATGCAAGAGAGTCCTGTTTAAAGTTTTCTTCCTGGGTAAAGGTGAGAAATAACAAAAGCTGTTGTTACTACAATGTAACTGTGGAAATTCTCTTCCTTTTCAGATTGGGAAGAAGAGCAAGTCAGCAGTCCAAATATCTTGCGGCTTATTTATCAAGGGAGGTTTCTGCATGGCAATGTGACACTAGGAGGTACAAAAATAATTTTCATTATCCATGTTTTAGCCAGGCAAAGGGGATTTTTTTATTATTATTATTTTTTACAATGCAGTAAACACTACTTTGGTGTTCAAGATCACAGTATGACTTGCTATATACTATTTTTCTTTGGCATAGAATGACATATTGTCTTATCTTGCATATTTTTCCATCCTCTTACGACTAGTTGTTAAACTTTGGGATGTACCAACTGGTGAGTTAAGTCTCATCTTCGATAAAGAGACAGTAACACTGCTTTTATTTATTGTCTTTCTAAATGGAATATTTTTTCCACTCTTCTTGCACTACATTTGAGGGCAAGTTACTACATAAATGTCTCAAGTATTTTAAAATATTTGATAAAGATTATGATAATTGGTTAAACAATACTTTAAACCTTAGTGCAATGAAGAAAGACACCCTATGAATGAGAATGAGGGGAAGCATTCTTGATGTCCAGTGCTCTCCCAGGGATACAATTGCATAGTTATGTGAAAACAAAAGTAAATGGCTTCACTTCATATAAGGAAATGCAATTCAATTATGCCCCCTTGTGGCAAGTTTTTTCCTGCAATTACGTCTTTTTAGATGGGCATCTTGGATGGAGGTATGACACAGATTTGTAACAATCTCTCCTTTTATCTATAAAAGTTGCCAGTGTTAATACCAACTTTTTCAGTGGAGAAAAAAAGACATTCTTCTCTCTTTGAGCCAGTTCAAAAATAAATTAATACTCTTGCTTTCTTTGTATGTTCATGCACTTGATGCTTGAGTGCAATATAGGGAGGAGAATGTAATACTGAATCACTAATGAAATGTTTCTGAAGTTCATCTGAACTTGAAATGAATATCACTGGACTGCTTATGGTGGTCTTTCCATTAAGGAGTGAGTGGGATGATACAGCCATTGATTGTCTTTTTACCATTGCCAGTGTTGGCTGGTGATGTACTTTTAGAATAGGTTTTTTCTCCATATAAATCAATTTTTAATGCTGCAGTATATACTGACAAGATCGTTGTCAATTCAGCTGAGAGAACTCCGAAATTTTTATTCACTCTTTAATTTGTATGTTTACCTGGTGCCAATGAGTGCAGCTAGGAGTAGGTGGACGAGGGTTGAAAGACAAATGTTAAATCTTGGATCATCTCTGGGATTATAGGCATGAGTCTCACCTTACATTTTCCAGGCAAGTACAGCTAAATGGGATTTTCTTTACCAATCATCTCTAGGTGTTGTTCTTGGCTACCAGTGCTTGTTCCCTTTACTGATACCTGTCTCAATCTGAAGCAATCTTGAATATTTGTTTAACAAGTTATGCTGAAAAATAATAGCCGCGTCCTGTTGACTCTTGCATTAGCTCAGGTCCCTGCATTTTGAACACTTGGGTTCAGGGCATTTTAGTTCATTGTTAATCGTTCATGCATTGCAATTTAATCATCATGATTTTACCCTGAGGATCTGACATGTATGTTAGTGTTTTTCAAAGATCTTTTTGTTGCTGTATTGCTTTAATAAAAAATTCCTAAAACATAGGCTTACTTCAGTATGAACAAATTTATCTGGAGTAAGATAACACAGATGAAAGGGCAACAGTGATTAATGAAGCAGCCTGAAAAGACCAACTTTATTACTACAAAGTTACTACTAATAACCCCAAGTGAACTGGTTATTTTTAAAAGGGGAGGAGAAGCTTTCTTGTTAAATACAACATTAATTTTTTGTGCTCTTATAACACCGTCCCACTATGCTTTTCTATTTGCAGCTCTACATAACTGCTACAGCACATAGTGTTTTATTTGCTTTAGGTGATTAGGAAATATTGACTGGAATTTGGACTTGCTGTGTACTGAAAGTCACTTTATCAACTGGTGAAACAAGAGTTTCCAAGGAAACAGTTGGGTGTGTTTTTTAAAACAGGAGTCCATTTCCAATCACATTTAAAATGACATTGTAGTGTTCTAGTTGTAACCTTACACGTGTATAAAATTCGAGACTCCTTTAAATGGAGAAGCCTCAAAAAATGACAAATGAATAGTAAAGACTGGCTTTTGAGTGGAAAAATGTATTTTAAAGAAACCGTTTCTTTTGCCACCTTTTCTGAATGGACTTTCGCTACAGGAACAGTTGAGCTGTTGCTCAATGGCATTGCAAGTGGTAAAGAAATAGAGATGTCTCTGTAGGGCTTGCCATCCTACTCTGCCCGTGGTGCCTGAGCCATGCTCTTTTGATGCTTCCTGCCTGTGTGGAGGGCTGGGGAGTTAGCAAGGCACAGCTCGTTGTTCAGCCTCCAACAGGCAACCTCATCCTTCAGTAAAATGTTTGGTCTGCAGGTTGCATTTGAAATAATATATTTGAAATAATTAGGGAGGTAACAGTTCTCTCTCTCTTGTTAGATAATGGCAATAGGCAATGTTTCACTTGCATGGTATGTGCCATACACATAGCAAAAGAGGGTGAAAAGGAAATTCTGACAGTAGAAAATCTGGAATAAAAGCAGAATTATATGGATGAGAAAGGAATTGAATAAAGGTTTAGTTTAAATGAGACAAAGGGCTGAAAGAGGAAAGATGACAGCAGGAAAGGATGACTGAGCATAGTTTAGGGTGCTCTGTTTCTTTCATGGTGCTCCAAAGCAAGCAACTGTTGGAAATTGCTAATAAGAAATTGTGTGAACTATGGAAACTATTAGCTGAAATGAATTAATTGAAATATTAGTATACTTTTACTTGATTACTGTAAATTAATCTCCGCAGCTCACTAATCAAGTCTTCTCAAGTGTCTCGGTACTGTATAAGATGTCCCTGATGTGATTAGTTTGTAAAATCTTGGTCTTTCTTGGGTCTGAGAGTTTATGTAATGAAGAGAATCCTTTTCCATTGAGTTTAGCAGACTCTTAATATGTTCTTTTCAGAGTTTTCACTGTGTCACAGAATCAAGTACCCAAAATACTTCATCCTTGCCAGACTTTAAGCTATCGATAGCTTCTAGTTGCAGGCACAGGCAATGCTTCAAGTAAACCAAGCAACTTTCAGATTTGACTTTTTTTTTTCTAGACAGCTCTTCCCACATCACAGCGACTTCAGAGAAGTTTGTGTATCTGTGTATCCCTCCATGTGTTTACACCACTATTGTAATCGTAACTTGATTTTTCTTCAAACAAATACACAGGCAATAAAAATGATTTAGTAGCATTGGTGTAGCTGGACTTGTATCGAATACATGTAGTAAGGAAATACTACGTTTATTTTACTGCTGATTTCTGGATCTATGCTGTAGCGATTAAAATGAATAAAAGCGTTTTCTCTTCTGTCACCTTCAAGTTCATTGGACATCCATTATTCATTTATTCACTTAAACTGATTTGGTGCACTGTATGTGAAAATAGTAGTTGTAAATTGAATTTAAAAGGAAAAATTCTACTCGAGTCAAAATGATTTGTGTGTTTAGGCTTCAATTCTTGTTACATTTATCACTATTTCTTTTCCTTTATAAATGGGGGGGAAAAAACTTTATAAAGAATGCATCTTTCCACTGCATTTCTCAGAAGAATAATTAAGAAAGGTGCTCAGTTTTAGGACGAGGCATGAGGAAACAAAACTAAAATTATGTAAAGAACTTGTGAAAATAAACATTCCTTAAAAAAAAAAAAAAAAAGTTAAGGTTCAGAATATTGAACCTGGCAGTGAGAATTTGTTAAATACAATGAGCAATAGTGAATGTTTTCATTTCAAGGAGATCAGAGGTTTTGGTAAATATTATACTACTGTGCAAAAGCCATAAATGCAGCATAGTGTTGTTATACTTGAATCAGAATATGAAAAGATTATTTTAGTTTCAGCAGTGAGCAGAATGACTTGTGGAAAGCTCAGATGCTGTTATTTTGTGTTAATAAAACCCCCATAGGCAGCACTGTGAGAAGTATGTTATCTGAGTTTAAGTGATGTCACGGATTAATAGTAGAGAGTCAGATGCAGACACTTTGTATTTCACAAATCCGCATCACGGATCTAAGTATATTTTAGGAGAATCTGTTCTGCAGCGGTGGCTCGTGTTTTGAATGTCTCAGAACTAATAATTTGGTGGTTGAATTAGCCATTTTTTTCCATCCTTATGCATAAAGGGCATTTAGTGCCTGAGTCTTGCCCTTCCACTTTTACTTGGAAGAGGAAGGCTAAACTTTGTAATGAGGATATCAGACCTCTAAGAACACCTTGTTTCAAGTAATTGTTATCAGGTCCTAAGACTGTGATCTACAAAACTTTAGTCAGGGATGTCTTTGTAGTTTTATTTAGTAAGCAGTTCAAACCTACCAGTATGAACTTTTTGAATGGATGCTGTTCCAACAAATGTTAGTTTCAGTTGGGTGTTTTGAAGAAAGACGACTTCTGTAATGTATTAGTAAATCTCCCTTTCTCCTTTTCTCCAGCATTAAAACTTCCTTTTGGCAAAACAACAGTGATGCATTTGGTGGCTAGAGAGACATTGCCAGAACCAAATTCTCAAGGTATGCTGTGCAATAGAGATACTTCTTACTCAATTACATGGCAAAGTGGTTAAATCTCTTAAAGGCTTTATGAGTATTTCATAGTAGAGAAAAGTCCTTGTAGTCTTGTGAAGCAAATAATAGAATACTTTTATATATGTTGTTTCTAGAAGACTAAGAAATTACTTTTCTCTTTTAGCATTTCTGTAAAACACACAAATTTACCCAAGACTTAAAATCTTCCATTTTTATTGTTAAAAAATATTCTTGATTTATTTTTCATTTTCATATTTTATGTATGCATGTGGATAATAATTATATATATATTTACTAAAAATAAGACATTCTTCATCAAGTCTATTCATACACAAAACATTGTAATCATTTTAGAAACAACTTCTAAGCAAAACCTTCTTCTTGCTCCACAGGTCAAAGGAACCGTGAAAAAACTGGAGAAAGTAATTGCTGTGTAATCCTGTAAACCTTGTTAGCTTTACCTGCTAAGTGTGATGTAATATAGTCTTTGTCTTTCATGCTGCTGGAATAGAAGAGGCCCTACCTTGCTTCAAACACCTGTAGGAAGAGCCTGTCTGTAAATCCATGGAACTGAAATATTACACGAACACTGTCTCATTAGTCTTTTTTTTTTTTAAGAGAAAGATCTATGAACACTTTCATTGTGTTTTTTTAAAATTCCTGCTTTTTGTTTGTTGAATAATCTTACAGTACATCAGTTCTTGAAAGAATTTGATCTCCAGAAAAATTAATGCTTTCTTTTCCAGAGCAGGAATCATTTTGCTACCACAAAAATCTCCATTAACCGGGTCTAACTAGTCAAGCTTTCTAGATGCAATTTGCACTAAATACGGTTGACGGTATATTTCTCATCAACAATATTTAACAATATTTGAGATACCTAGTAATAACCTACAACGTATAATGCAACACTGGAAAATAGTATATCTATAATTAAAGTAAATCTCATTTATGGCCAAATCAAAGGAAAAACTGTTAAGTCCATTCTACCTGAGTCAACCTTGGTGGCCGAACTGGCACAGAATACTAACTAAACCAAGTCTAACTATATATATTTTCACTACAACAAACAAAAAAAACTATGTGCCTGTAATTTAAAAGCACTCTGTAGAGGGCTGATGAAACTATTTTTTTTTTCGTTACTGCGTGCACTCTTTATCTCGTACGTTAGGTGAGTGCTTAATTCAGACAGCACAAACAAGTGCAGAGAGTGCATTTCCTAGCCTTAATATGGGAGGGGTAATTTCCTGTAGTTCATAGGCTTTTATTATTGTGCATAAATGTTAGAAAACATCATTTACTAATCAATTTTATGTATTTGAATATTGGCAATTGGTGTTTTTCAGTCACTTTCTCATCTGTACCTTAGTGTCCAGTGTCATGCTTACTCATTAGAGACTTCAAAAGAATTATTAAAGTTTAAAAAGCAAAAAGAAAAACCTCTGCCATAGTACTAGTTTTGTTTCTTTACGTAATCTGCATTTGGTATTAGTGCTTGCAATTGTATTAAAATCAGAAGCTGATTTTTGAAGGCATACATAATTAAAGAGGATGCCATTCTTTTATTTCATATCAATAATTTAAACATTGATATGCTAAAGAAATTTGCACAGCACTAAAGCATGAGCTAGTTTCATCTAAACCTGTAAAAATAAAAAAAATAAAAAAATAAAAAAAATAAAAGATTTTATATTTTTTTCACTGGGGAGAAATTCTTCCTGGCTGAAATTACAAATATGTGTAGAATATATTTAATAAAAATCTTATAAAATACATAACTATAGAAGTTAAATATAGATTGGCGTGTAGTATAATAGAACAATATTCCATATAAATAGCTTTAGCCTTTAAAGAAAGTCACAGGTTGACATTGTGTTCTGTACTTCAGTGTCCACAACTCTTACAGATGTTCTGTGTAATCGTTTTTTCGAATGATTGGCATCATTCAAATGTAGTCAGGTTATTTTATCCATTGTTACTGCTTTGATGAAATGCTTTATATGCAGTAGATTTACAAAAAATATTGTTCATACTGATCAGAATTAAATTTGTATAGAGCAGAGTTTTAAAACAAATTGTAAATAGCACTAAACAGTTTCTTTCTGCAACCTGTACTGATAGACTCCTCTGTAAACTAAATAAAAGAATATTGTAGTGCATTTTGGTGGTGTTTCAAGGGTTGTGAGTGGGTCTGTAACTAATTTTAGTAATACTTCTTAATCTGGAAGCTAATTAAGGACTCCATTTTATTTTTTTTAAATGGTAAAAAAAAAACGCTACTAGGATTAATTACTTCAGTTTTGATGTACTGGCATGGTGATTTCAGATTTTGAGCGCTTCAAACCAATGTCTGTACCAGCTACATCCATGGAAGGTGGCGATGTTCCCGGGGTGTGACCACACAAGCATGTGTGGGGCCCTGGGCGTGCTCTCAGGGTAAGCACGAGGTAACTCGTACAGCTTCGTTTCCCATACGTTGTGAGCACAAGTAAGTGGCCTAGGGTGTTTTTTGTTTTTCTTTTTCTTTCTTGGTTAAGAAAATTAGCATGGGCAGTTGCATTTGAGAATGTTCTGCCATGCCACACTGGTGTACCTCAGAGAAACTTACGTGCTCATGCTACAAGTTTTTTAGTCTTCATTTGCTTATATTGAAAAGCATATGCACACATCTTCTGGTGTTAGGAACTGAGATGACATTAGTGTGTGTTCAGTGCATAAATGAATCTGGGGGGGAATTCCTTTTACTTTGCAGTGTAGTCTATAAATAGGTAACTATAGTGAAGCAAAAGTTTTTATTAAAAAAAAAAGTGTGTATATATATATGTGTGTGTATATATATATATCAACTTAAGAAAGCTACTAGGAGCATGTTATTGTCTTTATAAAATGAAACTTCCCGTTTCTAAAATGCTGGCCACTTAAGTAATGCAGGCTCAGGTGGGGAATGGTTATGACAATATAAGGAAAAGAAATGGGCTGAGGCAGGACTTGTTTTATTAGTTAAAAGAGTCTAAGACGCATTGATTTTTGGAAAATGAATGTTTTAAATGTAAGCATGTTTTCAAAAAGTAGCTAGGTACTTAATACTGTATGAATATATGAAAATCCAGTAGCTTCTAGTTAAAATATTTGGTGAGCTTGAATAGTGATGTAGAGTTCCCTTTTGTTAAGATGAATAAAATATGTATATGTGCTTGTCCAAGCAAATCTGTAAATGCTGCCTGACATTTAAAATGTGAGCTTGTCAAAATGCAACTCCCGCAGAAACCGCGTAGAACTGTTGCCTTAATTTTCATGCGAATTCTTGGAGCTCAGTCCACACCAGCACATTTTTGTTGTGGTATAGTGGAAAACCATGGAGGAATATTGCTGAAAGATTTGTGCATTTTCCTTGGATGCTTTGTCTCGTTGATTGCACTCCATATTTGTCAAAACAAAAGCAGCGGTTCTTAATCCCAGATTCCCCAGCCTTGCTAAAGCTCATGCGTATGCTTCTCTTTTCTGTTGATTGGAGTCAAGAGGATACTTGCAGACCATAAAGATTAAGGCTAAATCTTTGCAGGGTCGGGCTGTTGGACAGCGTGGTAATAGGTTGGAGAGCCTGACATTTGATTTTCACTGTTAGACAGAAATGATATTTTCTCTGTGAGTTAATAGATGGCATTAAGGATGGGAGGAGAGGATGAATTGGAACCCTTCATATTCTGAAATATCATGAAGGGACCACATCTGTCTCCCACACCACCATGTGTGCTATCAGTCGTAAATTAATATTAGCACATGTGAGGAATCCAATCTGATAGTAAGGAAAGTACTCTAACTTGTACTTTCTTAAATAGTAGCCTAAATACGGGTGTTTCACCAGTCTTAGGGACTTGTTTAGCTGATGGAAGGAGAAAGCATGGCCACTGTTTGTTTATTTATTTTTTTTTAAAAAAAAGGCTTTACTAACGCACAGCATTGATATTAACCCAGTGGTGATCTCTGCAGTCTGAATACATTTCCTTAGTGCCCTGCATTTACAACAGGAGGCACAGTGATTGAATTTAGAAGAAAAATACATGGTAATCTGAAAAAGCTTTCTTCCTCCCTTACAGGTAAGAAGGAAGGCAGCCGCTTGTAGGCTGGCTGAAAGTTTCTGCTGTTGTTCTTTGGGGAAGCGAATCCTGGGTGCTTTGTGCTTCAGTGAGGGCTCTGAGATTCATTTTACAAATAATACTTCAATAAGTGAATAGGAAGATGGATTTACTTCTCAATCTAAAACTCTCACTAACATTGTACTAATTAAATGGATAAGCTTAAGCAGATTTTAGTTTATTTGTCCTGTCAAAATTGATGTTTAGGCCATTAACAGTTGTACCATTGACACTGATGGGGCTTGTGTGCTTAAATCAAAGGAAATATCAAGCCTCTTGAAGAGTCTTACAGAATTCCTATCTCCTTTATTTCTTCTGAAGTAGCTATATTCTTCTAGATACTGGGTCTTGGCCATCACTTGTGAGTATCAAGCTTTTTTTCAGAGCACAATGAAAGGCCTTTGCTGTTATTCAAGAGGCTGACAATAATATGTGGTTCGTGATAAGCTATTGAAGTCCTCATACTCTAGTAGCATACTTGCAAGGAACAGTCCTGTGCCATGTATACATACTTACGAGGAAGCTTAATGCAATAGCTAATTTGATTACCAATTTATTATACTATACTAAAATCTGGGGAGAAAAAAAAAACAAAAAACAACTTTCTGCTCTGATTTTTTTCCAGTAGTTAAGATTGATTTTTTTCTAATTTTTTTAAATGATAAGGGAATGACCAGTGACATAGAAAATTGTGAAGGTTATTAATGTGAAGCCTACAAAAAAATTGGAAAGTTCAGCTGTATCTTATCAAGCATATTGAATGCATCACAATGAGAAATGAAGTTCAGTTTTGAATGTAAAGGAAGGCATAGTTAGAGAAAGTAAAGTATCTGCACAACTCATAATTTTAAAATTACCTGGATCTATCGGGAACTGAGTTCTGGGCATCATGGCAAACACTTTGTACTGCAAGTTCCTTAGGGTTTGGAAAGTGATAACAGAAATGATGAGACAGCAGAAATATTAGAGGGATTAACGAGAATGAGAGGTAGAATATCTACAGTGATGACAAGCACAGAGAAAGCGGATGGAGAGCTTCTGCTTTTGTCTTATAATTTTATTGGCCTAGTTTTTAAATTCCTCTTTAAAGCAGAGGTGACATTCAAATCTGATAGAAATATTTTTCATGGAATCAACTGAACTGACTTCCACGAGAAATAAATTGAGAAGAAAACCTGAGCAAGGTTTAAAAGGATGGATCATTATAAGGATAGAAAGAAATTTCAGAATTGTCATGATTATTGATAAACTTTTTTTTTCAACAAGGTATTAATTTTTGTCCTTTGGACATTGCACTAGCTTTTAATGAGAAACCAGCTCTTGGGGGGGGGAAAGTACTTCTGGCACATTACGACCTCCATTAAGTACCAGCGACAGCATAATATGAGCCCTAGCCTGTACCAGACCAACGTATCATATGCGCTGGTAAGAGTTTATCTTTACAAGCTTGCTATGTCCTGAGAAGATCTTTTGGTCAGAGTTAAGGTGATTTTTGTGCTTTCCTGGAGCAAGTTTGAAGAAGTTAGTTACTGTGTTTAGCAGGCGGAGAATGTGAACTGCAGGTTTTTGGGGCAATAAGTTAGTGCCTTATCTGAGACTGTGTGGTGCAAGGTTGAAGCACCCTGCTGTTACCAGTTCAGAGGACTCTGAATTTATAGGTAGCAAATGTCTTGACTCCTCTACCAGAAAATACTTTGCAGCTACTACTTTGTTTGGATAGAGGCAGGGTAGTGGGATGGAACAGGAAACAATTTTCCTTTCATGCTGTCTTTTTTTTATTCTGTGAACTAAAGATCAGGAAGAAATAATGCGAGAAGTTTCAGGTAGCTCCTGGATCCTACAGTCAACCATCTAACAGCTGGTCAAAATTCAGCTGCCAGCAGCTCTCCATGCAAAAAGAGCAGCCGTGGGAAGGAGATGACCACTGCCTGCAGTGTGGCAACTCTAATGGCCAATGGTGAAGTAGCTATGGTTGTGAAAGAGGGACAGGAGCAGGTGATATTTGGTCACTTCATGAGGCTTTCAGTTGTTGCCTGGCCAAAAAAAAAAAAAAAAAAAAATGGGGATTGGGATCTTTCCCTAGTCATCTGGGTGCAGAATAATGGAGTGGAACTGCCTGTAGAGGTTAGATTTAATAATAATAATAATAGTAACAACAAAATTCCATTGTACTGAAAGTCAGCTATATGCTTGATGGGTGATACACCAAGACAGGGAGGTATGTATTGGTGTCTGTGGGTTACCTGCATCTGTTACCTGTGCTGGCAAAATTAGAGTGATTGGGTTTTGGTTCCTTAATTTCTGCAACTCACGCATGTCCCTAATCCCTGGTGTCAGCCAGATCTTTTGGTTCCTGATTGCCCACACTCTGGGGAAAGGTCACATTCAACACACAGATATGAGGTCTGCCTCAGACTTTGTTATTCTTGTTCTCTGAGCAATGACCATCTCTTACTTCACCACCAAAGTCTGCAAGCTTCCCGTCATTCTGATCTTCCACTGGCCTGGTGCTTCAGGATGCAGACTGCAGCGATCACCACTGGACATTGATCAGCAGAGCAGGTGTCCACACCAAGGACTTGGAAAAAAAAATGCCATCACCAGTGTGGATGCAGTATGCCTCCGCAGCCCCCTCTGAGCTTCTCAGGACTCCTCCATGGCTCTGGTCATCGCTGCTAAGGAGTCTCCTTAATTTCAGAAGCTGGCCCTGGTTTCCGAAGCTGACCTCGATGAACGCGGTGCTTTGCCTGCCTGCTGTGGAGCATCCTCGCTGCCTTCCCCTTATCCTCCAGGCCACCACTCACGCCGGAGCTGGAAGCTCCTACAGGGCGAAATGCCCCTGCGAGCTGCCCTGGGGCCGTGCTGCCGGCACCTGCAGGATCGAGGTCCCGTGGGCTTCCAAGGGCGTCAGTCGCTGGTGAAGCTCCAGAGAGCCGGGCACCTCCTTGCCCCCGGAGAGGAGGGTGATTGGAAGGCGCGGTGACTTGCTGCCCAGGTACGTGCCAGCGCCCGCCCTGCCCCTGGGAGGCCTCTGTCTCGTTGGCAGCGCATCTCTGCGGGTGTGGGAAAAACCTGCGTGCTCAAGTTCACGGGTTGCTTAAGAAAATGTGGTCTTAAAAATGTTGGTTGGTGTGGTGGGCTCTGGACCTTTAACTCTGCTTTGGTTTAGCAAAGAACTTAACTCCCTCGCCCTCTTGGCAAGAGCTGGCCAACAGAAAGCCAGCGTGGAGCTCCCTCGCGTGCTCCTTGGTGTGACAGGTAGCTGCTGCCGGGGGTCCTCTGATCCCGCAGGGTGGTGCCGAGACCTGGAGAGCCACCCCCCTTCCTTGGGTGAAAAAACAGAGACAAAAATCATATTTTCCTGTCGGCGAGCCAGACAAAACACAAGAGCCTTGGCATAACGAAGCTTCTGAGAGCACAGCATAATCGGTGCCTAACGCACAGCTCACCTCCTCAGCTGCTGACAGGTATTTAAACGCGAGTGCTTCTGTTCCTGTGCCTCTCCAACCCTGCAGTTGTGTCTGGGGCGTGTGAGGGAGAAGGGGAGCGAGGCGATGTGAGTTGATATAAAACCCCGCGGGCAGGAGAACTTGGTGGACCCTCGTGGCTTTGGACGCTCCCTGACTCGCCAGCTCTTCCCTTGAGGACAGGCGGTGGGAGCTGCAGAATGACGGACTGGGGCCGATTACCTGCTGAGCGAGAAGACGACGAAATTTGATAGTCCTTACGTGCCGCTCGCACTGCACCGGTCCCAGACATGCTGGAACCAGCGCAGGAGACAGCCAGGGGCTCAGCAGCTGCCTGGCCCAGCTCTCTCTGCCTATCCTCGCGTGCATAACGAGGCTTAAATTAGAGGTGTACCAAATCCCTCATTGTGCTGCCTGGACAAATATCTCAAAAAGGGTTTGGAGCTTAAACGAAGCAGAGGTATTCATGGAATAATAAAAAGACGGTGCGTTTAGCTCCCAGGAAGCAGAATCACAGTAAGATTGCGCTTTGCAATGCAGAAGGTAGCGCAGTTAATGGAGGGGGAGGAAAAAAGGCTGAGCGTGATTCGGCTGGGGGGGAAAGCAAGGCACGGCAGTGTCTGGGCATCGGAATCACGAAGTAAAGGCCATTTGTAAGTAGTGCTACTCCTGGCGCTCCAGGATCTTGCGGAGTGTGATGTTGAGGCTGTATTGAATCCTGAACGCAGGTGCTGAATTTCGACACCTGATAGTCCTCTGCAACAGCAGGTCTTCAGCGTGTTTCTTTGTGGAAGTACGGTTTCTACCAGAGGAAACAGCTGTGTGTTCAGGAACGCTACACGGGGGAAGAGCTGCTTTTATTAGGGAATGCAGAGGTGGCTGGTGCTGGTGGCGGAGGCGGTGGCTTCTGTCCGACCTTCTCGCCAGGTGCCAACAAGCTGCTCACGGAGCCTGCAGGTCGGGAGTTTCCCTCCCGTGCCTGCTGCCACTTCTGCTTCGGGGTATTTGTGGTTACCAGCGGCTTCTTAACTGTGAAAATAAGTTCTCACCAAAAGATATATACCAAAGCAGGCCCTTTTAATCATCTTAGAGCAGCAAGTACCATAAAAGTAGATTGACTGGCCTAGTTTTGGCATGAAAACAGTATTTTTCTGAGAAAAACAAAACAAAACAAAAAAAAACAGAAGAAAAGAGATTTTGTATGACACACTAAAGATGCAGTGCGTGTAATAGATGTTATTCATTTGTAGACTGAAAATCCAGCCACAATGTTTGAACCCGATTCGATGCTTCCTGTGCGATGTCCCTGAGCTCACTCCACCAACATGAAAAATCACCTTTCTGCGCAGCGTGAGCTCCTGGCAGCGCTGCGCCATCAGTCCTGCCATGCCGTGAGAGGAGCCCTGCATCGTTCTCCAGCACCTCGCCCTGCTGGGACTGCCCGCCAAGGCACGGACAGAGCCTGCTGCCCGCGGTTGGGCACCCTGCCTGCTCCTCCGGGTCTGGATCAGGCCCGGGATGGGGCTGGCAGGTTTTCAGGTGCTGTCAGGAAATGATGAGTGGGAAAGGGTCTGAACTTCTTTAGGAAGGCCCTCCAATGCTCTCCCCATTTTGTGTCTCTGCAGGGATGCTCTACCAGCGGTCTGTGTATTTCCACACGTTTTTCATGTAAGGTATACTGAATTTGGTTAGGCTGCAGCAACTGGAAATCAGGCTCCTTCCCTCCTGGTAGATGCACATCTGTTAGCACACAGTTGTGTGGGGAGTAACGGGTCCTGGCTCTGATGCAATCATTACTAGGCAATCACGGGAAAACAGCTGAGAGCCACGTCCTGCAAGTCACTCGGGGAGGGAGGAAATGGGACAGCTTTACTCCAAGCCGGAATACAAAAGGCTTTGGATTACAGACGGGAAGGTCAGCTGATGTGCAGGTGTATCTCATGATGACTGTGTTTGGGCTGGTGTAAATGGACGTCGCGGAAGGCCAGGGACCAGAGCGGAGGGCTGTTGTCTGCTCTCAGTGGCAGCAGTCTCACAGCCTTACTCTCAGTCTGCTCTTCCAGTGCATCTTCTCGTTTGGGTCCTCTGCATTTGAGTTACACCAAGCTGCAGGATGACACTCGTATGAGATGAGAAAGTGGGAATAGAGATTTACCAGCATGTGCATGCAGGTCTAAACTGATAAAATACCCCTGTAGGAAAAGGGCAGGTGGAAAAGGAGGTGGCACTGATGCTGCCCTGTTTAGCTTCACTCCTCCTGTTGGTCCCTTTGCATCTGTCTTAAAAACTCAGGATCCACCCTGTGTTTAAGGTGGATCCTTCTGTAAATACATGAAGCTCACACTACATGATGCTGGCGCGCAAACGGGACGGTTACATCTGTGCAAATGTACCTGGCCTGATGAACTGTTTGGGAGCTGCTGCTGCTGGATTTCATTCAGTCCTTCTCAGCCCAGACGACCTTGGGACTTGGCAAACTGGAAATTGCTGTACAACTTCCTTTCTTTCCCGTCAAAGGCTATAAACCGTGACTGGGCTGCCCTAGTCAACCCTTGTGAACGATTCGGCAACTGCTTGTTACCTCTGAGCAGGCGCCTGCTCTGCTGAAAATATTTTGCAAGCCAGAAGGGCTGATTCTCATTTCTGTTCCGGACCAAGTATGCCAAGAGGGGTGGCCTAGGAAGGTTTTGGTGTTAGCAGGTGTGAAATCTGTGCCTTTGTGCTGGTGGCGATGCAAAAGACTCTGTGCACCGAATCGAGCGGATGCTTGCTTGATTCAGATCAAAGTGATCTCTGGTAGTAGCTGGACTCGGTGATCTTTGTGGGTCCCGTCCAACTCGGGATATTCTGTGATCCTGGTAACGGGTGGGGGGCAGTGTCCTGAGCATGGAGTGAATTGCCAAGCACCACGCAAGCATGGCCGCCAAGGGTCTGATCAAAGACCTCTGGAGTGTCCTCCAGAAGAAATTGCCATGAAAAGGCCTGCAGAGCACTGGAGACCAGCGTCAACACAACTGTGTTACAAACGTTAGTTAGCTAAAGGTTCATTTTGTCGAGATGTCCTTGTTACAGGAAGCGACGATGCTCCAGCAGAAGTAGCCAGGGCAAGGATATTGATCGCAGGAGCGTGCTGATGAATTAGCAGCACAAGAATCAGACCTGGCTTGTCTCCAAGGATCACCAATGGACGGGAGCAGCAAAAAGAAAAACGCACCGAGAAGCAGGGCCCAGTCCGATTCCCACCGTAGTTCCCCTAAAGGTTTCTACCGACTCCAGTCGTTTGCTGCATTTGGGCCGTACCACACGTGGCGAGAGCTGTGGTGGAAGGTTCCCACTGGAATGCTTTGTCACCGCAGCTGGTGCAGAGTGTGGATAAACTCCCAAGTGCTGACCTCTGCTTCTGAGGGAGAGCTGGCCACCTCTCAGAACAAGGCTGTAAGGGAGCAAAATGCGGACGCTGCTCTGCCCTGCTGGCAGTACTGACTCAGGAGACCTCAGCCATTTCTGAGATCACGGGCATCAAGTCCCTCTGGGGTCGGCATCCCTCTGCATGTCTGCACGAGCCAACATCCAGGCTGGGTCAGTCCTCCCATGGCTTTCCTTCGAGCGCCTCCTGCAAGGGCCCGGAGGGGAAGTGGTGCTTGTCTGGGTGCCTTGGTCCTTGGCTCTGCCTGTGGTGCAAACACAGCCCCAGGGGGATCTGGAGGCACGTCTGTAAGTCCAAGTGGTGATGGCAACACTTCACCTGAGCTGCTGTTATGTTTATTAAAAGTCCTCCTAAAGCTTTGTCACATCTAATGTGCTAGAAAGCAAGCTACAGATCTCAGGGAAACCGTTGTTTTACACCCATTGGCCACAGCTCAGCTAGCATACTTCTATTAGTGAAGAGAAAACAAAATTCGTGAAGAGGAGAGAAGGGGTTAGTTGTTCCAGCCATTTGAATCTACACCTTGCTATCCTTCAATAGATGGTTCATCCTTCATGCATGTGGTCGTCTTTCTTTGAAAATCCATTAATATTTGCTTTGAAACATATTCCTTCTCATAGAGACCAGCTTTGCAAAATTGTCATAATCTTATTCTCTGTTGTTGTTAGGACTGAAGAGAACAAGGTAAGAGGTTTGGAAGATTTGCCACCACACTCACCTGGTTGTGACAACGTGAGTCTGTAAGTATAGTTTGGAGGTGACAACTGTGCTGATCTTTGGAAGGTCATGGAGATTGTATGAGGTTACTGACACAGGGAGAAAAGCAAGTGTTGCATCCATCTTCAAAAACAGCCCAAAGGATGAGCTGGGGAAATCATGGAGTGACCTCTCTGGGAACACATCTCTGGGTGCACAAAGGAGAAGGTGACAGAAAACAGTCAGCATGGTTTTACCATGGGAAAATCATGCCTGGTTGCCTTCCTGGCAATGACTGGATTTGTGGATGAAGGTGAAACAGGGGACGCCATCTACCTCACCTTCAGCAAGGTTTTTGATGCCATGTCCCACATATTTTTGTGTACAAACTGGGACACTGTGGTCTGGATGGGTGGGTGACCAGATGCGTAACAGTAAAAACCTGGTGGGATGATCAGGCTCGCAGAATAGAGGTTAATGAGTTGTGCTCTACCTGGAGCCCAATAACAAATGGGGTACCACGGGTCTATAATGGGACGTGTCCCGTTCAACATCCTTAGCAATGACCTGATGGTGGCAACAGAGTGTGCTTGTAAGTTTGGAGGTGACACCAAACCGGGCGGGCTGGTCAATAGGCTGCTGTTCAGAGACCTAGAGGGCCTGGAGCAATGGGCCAGCAGGAACCTCACAACATTCATCAGGGACAGATGCAAAGCCCTGCCCCTGGGCAGGGAGAGGAGCCCTCTGCGAGGCCGTCTTTTTGCTCCAGCTGGTGTCTCTCAAAAAATCGAACAGCCTCAGTGAAACTGCGCTGGCTTTCCCGTGCATCGTGCCGCATACAAGTGGTCTCTGAGCCCCTAAATCAATCTGTTCCTTCCTGTGCCTCTGAGGTCACTCATCTGCAGTCACTTCGGTGTTCTCGCTGCAGGCTGCTGAGCTCATCTGAGCCTATTGAGCAGGGCGCGTTGTGAGAAAGCTTCAAATTCCTGTGCCCTGGCTCAGGCCCATTTGTAGGCGTTTTCCTCTTTGCCACGGCAAAGCCCCATCTCAGAAGCTGCAGCTCCTGCTGCCGTGTCCCCCTGCGAGGCCGTGTGGTGACACAAGAAGGCAGTTCCTCACGGATCCACCAGACCGCCTCGCACGTGGCCCCAGGGCCAGCCAGGGTTTGCTGGGGGGCTCGGGCAGGGGCAGCGCCGGATCCCTGTCCCGCAGGGGTGGGTTTGTCCTGGTGTGTCCCTCCCGGGCTGACTCTCGTCTCCAATGCAGAAGCCTTCCCGAGCTGTAGATGTTGTCTGTGCTGCGAACGGTTGGCTCCAGGAGGCCGTGCTGACACCCACGAGCTTGAGAAGTTTCCCTCACCCTTGTAATTGACATAATTATCCAATTAGGGGAGTGAGGTGTTGACCAAGATTCGTGTCAAAGGGGAGCCAGGACGATGCCTGGGTGCTGGGCACGTCCCCAGCTGCCCGTCCTGCAGGCAGAGCAGGGACCCGGTGCGGAGAGCACAGCAGGGCTTCATCTCCTATAAATGACGAAGATGAGGAGGAAATCCATCCCCGTGACGTATCATGCTCGCATGCAAGATTTTAATTTAGGGCGATTTAATGCTGGCAGAGACTGCTCCAAATCAGGTCTCGGATGCCTGTGCTCTGCCTGCAGTGGGGCACGGTCACTCTGCACCGCCGGGCGTGATGGCTGCAGGGAACCATCCCCTGCCGCTCCCTGCGAAGCGTGCACGTCTCCTCAGCGCCAGAGAGCTGCAACGAGAAACTAAAACGGGCAAAAGCCAGGGGCAGTGCCATGTGTTTGTCAGCTGCGGGGGAGCGGAGGAGCCAGTGCTGAGCCACGTCCCCGCCTGCGGAGGTGCCCCCGCGTTTTGCTCATCCATTTTTAGAGCTCGCTTCGTTGAGATTTACACGCGTGCAGCCGCGCGGAGCTGCAGCTGGGCCCTGAGGAGCAGAAAGTGCTGGGGCTCCTGGGGGAGTCCACCGAGGAAGACGGGGCAAGGTGGGTCGGGATGAGCTCTCCTCGGGGCGCAGGGGATGCGGCATCCTCCTCCGGCCCCGCACGCAGGGTGGGAACGGTGAAACAGAAAGCTCCGGCTGCAGAAAGCTCATCGGCGCTGGGACCACCTGCAGGCTGACTTCTATTCTCCACGGTCTGCGGGTTTTAGTGTTGTTTTGCTGCACCTGCTGGCAGACGGAGCTGAAACGAAAGCAGCACGAGAGCGGTCGCTTCGCTCTTCTGCTGGAACCAGGAGCATCCCGCAGCTCTCCCATCCCTGCAACAGGGATGCGGTTGTATGGTCAAAATGGGGGCAAGTCTTGCACGTAGTGGCTCCAGGCCACTTGGAGAGGGATAAAAGGGTAGAACGGAGTTTGTCCTTTTTCCTTATGAGCTAAATAAGGTTAAACTGGCTGTTTCTCCAGGATGCTGCAAAAGGGTGAGCGGTAGGTGGCTGGGACCCAGCACTGCGTGGATGAAGGTCCTGCTGCCAGCCTGGTGCCTCCCAGAGGCTCCCCAGGACACCAGAAGCGCCGACATGAGAATCCACGAGGCTGGATTCATATTTAAGGCCCCTCCAGCCTTCCTGCCTGTGACTCTGCTTCTGTGCCCTAGGATGAATTTCTTTGTCAACCACAGAAATAAGGAAGCCTGTGTTACCGGCAGGTTTTATTGCCAGATACGGGTAGTGCTTGACCTTTTGCTCTCAGTTATCCAAGATCTGCAGCAAGCCCCAGAGCTACCTTTTCACACCACCACAGAAATCATTGCCGCTATAGCACAGAAACTTAATTTTAGCCCAGATTTTAAAGGAAATGAGGCGTGTAAACTCACGCTAGCTGTCTGTCCATCTGTCTTGCCGGCCAGCCATCTGCGTCTGCCTGTCCCCAGCTCACCACAGCTCCTGATGTCATTGATCAACTCTAACTAAACTGGGTGGATGGGCAACTGCCTGCAGGGTGGAGATTTGGGACCCAGCTCGGTGGGAGATCGGGCTTTGGTCCCTCTGCCATTCCATTAGCTACTTTGAATAGCTAACAGTAAATCCTGTCTTTCTCGTCCTTTAAACATGCAAGCTTGCTTTAAAAACATCTTCCTGAGATACCCTGAAACAATTCCCAATCTCATAAATTAGAACGCTCTACATATTCATTCTTCAAGCACCATAAGCCCCACGGTGAGGCTGCAAGGCGGAGCACATTTAAATGTTACCATGGACTTGCTTCATTGCTGGTTTTATGGGGATAAGAAACATTTGATAACGGACAGCCATATTTTTATTAAAAAATAACCTTGGGAGCTGTTTAAACTGCCTCAGAGTGAGAGGCTCTCTGCAGGATGTCCCGCTGAACGGGGTACCAGAGCGGGTGCTCTGCTTGGCTCAGCCAGAGGCAGAAGCTCCACCACTTACCCCCCTGTATGTCCAGGGAAACCTGCTCCTGCTGTTAGTTCTCTGCCTTGTGCTGATGTTGCGAGGAAGGAGCTCAACTATGCCCTATGCTTGTCCAGAGAGGTGGCTTTCGTGCCAGCTGGCACCAGCGGGCTGTCCGGGCTGCACTGTGACAACATGAAAGGAAAGCTTTTCAAGGGCATAAAGATCACTGGGTTGTAGGTCGGTCACCGCCTGTAAACCAGATGCAGAAGTGCCAAAAAGTCCAGCTTTGCAACCCTGAAAGACCTTTGAACTCCAGCTCCGCACACATCTGGTCACACGATGCGCCCGGGCACCAGGTCCGTCAGACCCCTCAGCGGAGCAGCCTTCATCCACCAGCACTTGCTCTTTCTGGAGCCTTTTTCCCTTCCCAAGCCCTTCTCAGACGTGAAGCAGGTCCCTTGGCTGAACCCTATCGCTTGCACTCAGGGGAGTTTAATTACCCGTCTTAATTACCCTGCTGCACCCACATCACGGGGCCTGTTACAGGAAGGAGCTCCCGGAGACACCCTCCTCTTCCCACCTTCCCGACCCAAATATTTCCTAAGCAGCTGCGCTGACGTTGGCTCTGCCAACATCTGATGCAGGAGGAAGGACTGGGTGAAATCGATGAGCAGCTTCCATTTACTGTAATGGGCTTTGGTGTGGGTCAATGGGTTTCTTCCTCCTGTTAATCATTGCGGCAGTCAGCTGTGCAGCTGGTACGGGGAGCTAGAAGTGAAACTGCCCAGTCCCTGCAGGGAAGGAGAACGACCCATTAGCGATGCACGGAGTGCTCTCTGGCTTGCATTTGCTCCCTCTGTCTGTCTTTTAATTGTGACTGGGGTTACGAGCAGAGGAAGGGCTGGGATTAGTTTATATAACCATTTTTCATTAAAAGGATTACTCGGAAGCAAGTGTCCCATGCATAGGTTTCCCCGATTAATCCTTGACATTTCTGAGATGAGAGTGCTTCCCGTGCTATTCAGCTTCCTGACAGCCTTTCCTATTCACCCAACTTATGCTGAAATTAGACTTTAAAGTTACCTGCTAGCCCACGCCGCTCCCCACCAAGAAGTTTGTATAAGGGGTTTGCCCTGTGATGGGAGCCAGCCAACTCACTGGTGTTCATGTTCACGGGTGGGAATGGCCAAGCAAGGATGTGGGATGCAGGTTGTTGGTCCCCGGGGAACAGCTCGCCCGCTCCTCGCAGCAGAGCCCATAAGCAGGGATGCTGCCACACAAGGAACGTCACCCATCCACCAGCAAGGGAGCTGGTGGCCAGCCCGTGCCTGGGGACACCCAGGATGGACCGCTTCAGGGTTCACCCCCAGGCTGATGAGCCTGGAAGTGAGTGATGAAACCGGCTGTGATTAATAGACCCTTAAATGTGGCTAGGGCTTGGATGCAGGCCAGGGAGATACAAGCTGTTCATGGGCATGCCATGGTGTACAAAGGAGCTATGCTTCTCAGATACATTATTCATTACGAATTTCCCAGCTCAGCTCTCTTCTTGATCTCCTATCCCTGATGAAGAAAGGTCTATAGTGAATAACTGATGAGGTGGGTGCAAAAGAGCAAAAAGTTTGGAAAGAGAAACAGCGTAAGGGTAAACATCATGTCAGGCAAAGACTGAAGCATAGAATCCCAGAACGGCTTGGGTTGGAAGGGCCCTTAGACACTCTGTAGTCCCAACCCCCTGCCATGGGCAGGGATGCCACCCACCAGACCAGGTTGCTCAAAGCCCCATCCAGCCTGGCCTTGAACACCTCCAGGGATGGGGCACCCACAGCTTCTCTGGGCAACCTGGTCCAGTGCCTCACCACCCTCTGAGTGAAGAATTTCTTCCTAATAGCTAGTCTAAATCTTCCCTCTTTTAGTTTAAAAGCTCTACCCCTTGTCCTGTCACTACATACCCTTGTAAAAAGTCCCTCCCCAGCTTTCCTGTAGGCCCCCTTCAGGTACTGGAAGGCCACTATAAGGTCTCCCTGGAGCCTTCTCTTCTCCAGGCTGAACAACTCCAACTCCCTCAGCCTGTCTCCATAGGAGAGGTGCTCCAGCCTCTGGTCATCCTCATGGCCCTCCTCTGGACTCGCTCCAACAGGTCCATGTCCTTCTTGTGCTGGGGGCCCCAGAGCTCCAGTGCTCCAAGTGGGGTTTCATGAGAGCAGAGTAGAGGGGGACAATCATCTCCCTCGACCTGCTGGCCACGCTTCTTTTGATGCAGCCCAGGATGCGGTTGGGTTTCTGGGCTGCAAGCACGCATTACTGGCTCATGTCCAATTTTTTGTCCACCAGTACCACCAAGCCCTTCTCTGCAGGGCTGCTCTCAATCCATTCAACCTCTGGTCTGTACTCATGTCTGGGATTGCCCCGACCCAGGCGCAGCACCTTGTACTTGGCCTTGTTGAACTTCATGAGGTTCATGTGGGCCCACTTCTCAAGCATGTCCAGGTCCCTTTGGATGGCATCCCTTCCTTCTATCGTGTCAGCTGCACCACTCAGCTTGGTGTCATCTACACACTCACTGAGAGTGTACTTGAGCCCCCTGTCTATGTCATTAATAAAGATCTAATCAGTGCCAGTTCCAACACGGACCTCTGAGGGACAACACTTGTCACTGATCTCCACCTGGATGTTGAGACATTGACCACAACTCTCTGGATGTGGCCATCCACAAAATTTCTTATCCACTGAATAGTCCGCCTTTAAATACATCTCTCTCCAATTTAGAGAGATGAAAAATGAGGATCATCTGGAAACCTTGTAGACTCTGGAGAACATACAAGTCTGTGAAACTGGCACTGGGAGAAGCACTGGGCTAGAAACTCTGCAAGGACTGAAAGATGCTCCCAATGTTTTGCTGAAGCCATGAATTGTCACATCTGAGACAATGCTGCTGGAGCATGAGAAAAGGCAGCAATGGGGAGCGTGGAAGTGAGCTGGCTGGAAAAAAAAACACTGCGAGGGCCAGAGCTGCAGAAAATAAAAGATGATGTGATGAGGGAAACAGCTAAGACAAGAAACTGCCCTGCTACCGAAGAGTTGAGAAAGACAGCTGTGATGACTTGGACGTGTGTCAGGAACGGCCCCTAAAGGATTCCCTACATGGCAACACATATCGGAGCGCGAGGCACTAGAAATAGAAGAATACTGAGCACTGGGCAGGCAGAGTCAAGACTAGAACTAAGTTAAGCAACTCCAAGACCAACAGGATAGAAAGGAACCTCTTTACTGAGGTGATGGATTAGGAATAAAAAAAAAAAAAAAAGAAATCCATTACAATTTTCTCGGTTCTACTAATTCATAGAAGGGTTTAACCCTGACCTGACTCGACTGAAGAGCTCGGAGCAGCCTGCGGTCAGGCATGGACACCGGGAGGGCTGGGGGAGCTGGAAGGAGCCCTCCTGCTCGGGGAGGTGAGGGTCCGGCACTCTCCTGCAGCTTCTGCTTGCAGCCGAGCAACCTGAGTGCAGACCTGGTCCCACATGTGCTCAGGGGACACAAGTCATGGACACGATATTTTATTAAAAAGCATGTGACAGCTGAGGCCCAGATTCTCCAGAGCTTTCAGAGAGGTTTGCGGTTTGTCTGGTTGTGTCTCTGGTCCGCAACCACAAGCCGCCTGGACGTGGTCCTGGGCAACCTGCTCTGGGTGTCCCTGCTTGAGGTCCCTTCCCACATCACGCAGGTGACTTTGTGATTCAGGCACCTACATCTCATTGTCAATGTGTGTCTGCAGCAGGGGCATCCCAGCTGCCTGCTGGGAGGGAGGACATTTCAGGAAGCTTTTCCCGAAATGCAGCTCTTTGATGGCTTTCTGAAATTCCTCTTTGCTTTGATTTACATTGAAATTTGTATGCACCCAGCTCATGTTTTGGAGCTTTGAAGTGTACTTCAGGTAGCAGCAAAGGGGTGGCGGATATTAAATGAATAATTAAATGAACAGAAGCAGTTAGTGCAGACACAAAATGGAAAGCATGGCTATACAAAGAAGTGATCCCATCACTATTCTCATAAAGATAAAACACATTCTTTATGTAAATCAGGATAGTTGCCATTCAGGAATTCAGATGGGATTGGCTTATTTGAAATAACAAATACAGGCAAGAAAGAAGGCAAGAGCTTTGATTTACATGGTTGAAGGAGTGCTCGTCCTTTGGCAAGGTGTCTTGCACTGTATTGGTTCTTGTGCCCACAAAAACCACGGGGGGACCTTACCTCTGGGCAGAGGCAGAAAGGTGCCGCTATCATGGACAAATGGATGGAAATAAATGTGTCAAGTGAGAGCAGTTGTTTAAAATTCACCAGTCCAAAGCAGCAATTTGCAACCACTGGTGCAGGCTGTGCATTTTGCTCTAGCAATCGCCTTTGGGAGACACCCCAAAACCATGAACCTCTTCCTGTCCTACCACCAGAGGGGCATCCTGCATGCTCCTCATCACAGGAGGGCTACGATGCACAGAAAACTGAGGGCATGGATAAAGAGTTTGTATTTATTTCTTGCTGATAAAAACCTGCAGCCATAAATACACATGCAGAGCTGCTCTGACTGATAGAGCCATCAGGGCTTGCTCGTCCCCGGGACTTAGCTGTCTGTCTGTCAAAGGCAGCTGCTCAGAGGCTGAATTCTGTCTCTGCTCCCACCATGATTAAATTTGGAGTCAATCCCAGCCTGAATGGCTGCTGCAGTCCCTCACCACATTTCCCGTGGCAGGGGAGCTGGGACAGGTCCATGAAGGCTGCTTGGTGCCCATCCGGGACCTCAGACTCAACATGATTGAATGAAGTACATCCACTGTCCTGCAAATCATCTCATCTTGCTTCCGTACTCAGGAAAACCTGGGAGAAGGGATTTTTTTTTTTTTTTTTAGTTCTGTGGGGTTGTTTTTCAAGCATTCAGGATGGGCTTGTGGCTGCAGAGGCAATAAAATTGCTTAGATTTGTTAGCAGTAGTAATGCAGCTGAAGGGCCAGTCTCTTTTTTCCAGGAGAAACCATCATTTTATGGGAATTTTTTTAAGGGAACGTCTAAATTAAAAAAAAAAAAAAAAAAAGTGAATAAGATCCTGGAAGCCAGGAAGGAAGAATTGCATAAAAGCAATAAAATACTTTGCTTCAACCCTTCCAAAGTGAAATGCTTGGCTTAGTTTTTTGCAAGGCAGCGCGTTGTTTTGAAATACATTTAATGTAAAAAAAACCTGTCAGTTGTTGAAACGACAACAAACACTTTGACAGGCATCAAAGGATCCGCTCGTCTTTCGAAAGTTTAGTCTCATAGGAATTGCCAAAACTTGTTGGTTTCGATCCAGCATAGACTAAAAGCCCGTTGCAAAACTGGGGAATTCCCTGCGAGATGGAAATTCCAGCTCCAACATAGCACTTGTTCCTTGCACTGGGTTTAGGCTCTTGCCTGCGCAGCCCCCAGCTTCCCGGGACTCCCTGATGTGAGGCCGCAGAGGCCGCAGAGGCCGTGCCTCCCGCTGCCTCCTCTGCCCTGCTGCAGCCAAGACCCCGGGGAAGCGCCGGCAGCGAGGAGCAAAGAGGGACCACAGCGGGGGGACTGGGAGCTCGCCCAGCACGGGAGAAGGTGGCCATGGTTCTTTGCATTTTGTCACCAAAAGCAGCCCAAGGAAGAGGCAGGGTGGGGCTGACAGTATGGTTTTACATAATATGGAGTAAATTCCTGTAAATTTCCAGTAAATTTAAGTCCTGCCCCTGGGGAGGAACAACCCCAGGCACCAGGACGTGCTGGGGGCCTCCCAGCTGGGAAGCGGCTCTGCAGAAAAGGACCCGGGGGTCCTGGTGGGCACTGAGTAGAACACGAGCCAGCAACGTGCCCTTGTTGCTAAGAAGGCTGACAGTGTTCTTGGCTGTGTTAGGCGAAGCATCAGCAGCTGGTCAAGAGTGGTGATCCTTCCCCTGTACTGAGCACTGGTGAGGCTGCACCTGGAGTGCTGTGTCCTGTTCTGGGCCCCCCAGTACAGCAGAGACCTGGACGTACTGGAGAGAGTCCAGTGAAGGACCATGAAGATGACGAAGGGACTGGAGCACCTCTGCTGTGAGGAGAGACTGAGAGAGCTGGGACTGCTCAGCCTGGAGAAGAGGAGGCTCAGGGGGATCCCATCCATGTCTGTAAATCCCTGAAGGGATGGTGCAAAGGGACTGCTCCTACATCAGATATCTCATCCTGTGAGGGGTGGACAGACAGAAGTTGAAGCACTCGTGGGCAAACCCTTCTTGGCAGCGTTGCAATATGTGGGAGAGCAAAGTGTATCATGCCCTTCGGGAGCATCCCTGCTGGTCCCGCCTGCAGGTCTTCTGCTGCACTGCACCACTGAGCCACATCACCCAGGGATGAGGGGAAGGCACCGGCATGCACAGCTGGGGCAAGGATGTGCTCCGGCCAGGGTCAAATAAGAAACAGGAGAGGGAAGGAGGGAAGTAATGGAATAAAAGAATAAACTCATTTTATTTGACAGAAAAATGATTCTGTGTGGTTGAAGAACAGAGCACAGCTTACTTTGGTTTCTAGTTTTATCTCCTGTGATTCACAGACTGACTCATATCAGAGCATTGCCAGTTAGACAAAGTGATATATTCTTGAGGATACGCGATGTCCTGAAATTTTCATAACGAATAAAATTCAGATTAGGGCCTCTATTGTTAAACTACTGGATTGTGGTGACATAGTGTGGAAAGAAGCAAGAACAAGCTGCTGGGGCTGAAGTCACACAAACCTGTGCTTTAATTAGGAACTCATAAACTTTGTCCCAGATAAGGGCTCCCCTGCAAGATACATGCACAGTACTCAGCCACCAGCAGCAAGGCAATGTGTCTGGATTCAGATGGGTATAATTAAGACTGGGCTAATGAGCCCTACTTCTGCTCCCTAGCAGAAATGCACAGGGAAACTGAGGGTTGTAGGACTGCTCTGGATCACCACGTCTGACCTCCTTTTGCCCCCAGAGCCTCACTGACGAGTGCTGCTTGTAAAGTTACTGTGCTTTGGACCCGGCTGGATCTGGGGCCCCATACACCCACACGGAGGTTGCTCTGAGCCCATTGCAACCCTCAGTGACCGAGGCGTTCGGGGAGTGCTCACAGCCCCTCCAGCCCCCTCTCATTAGGACCAAAACGCTTGTGAACTGATGAAGCTTTCAGTGCTTGACAAAGACATGTCATTTGTTGTGGCTGATGCTGATGTGGGTTCATCTTCCTCGTGGATTGCTGCTGTGATGGGGGTTTCATGTTTAGATTAGGTATTTTCATTATAAAAGTAGTTGCTCCATCTATTTTTTCATTTCATGTTTCCATTTATAAGACACACCTATTATCAGCACCTGGAATATTTAAAGTGAGCAATTAGGATAATTGCTTTTGCTAGGATAACACCAGAAAGCGCTCAGTGAGGGCCAGGACGCTCTGATTTCACACGTTGTTCAAAGGCAGGGCAGAGGCTGTTTCTGCTCTGACTGCCCTGCAGGCTCTCTCTTGCTTGTTATTTATTACGGTAAACAGCAGTCGTTCTCTCAAACAAGCCCAGAACAGAGACGGAGCAAGGGCTCAGGATTTGGCCCACCGATGTTGCTGCGCAGGCAGAGCCAATGCCATAGAGGTGCCCACCGAGTACGTAGCTCCCCTCCGAAAGAGAAGCCCAGGGAGAAGCAAGGGGCTTTGCGGTGGCCCTTAGAGATGGCAGGGGCACGTGAATTGCAGCTCTGCTGGCTGTGGAAATGCATCTGGCACAACCCTGGTGGCAAGCACGATTCGTACGGACTGGGCCGTGTCAGAAGCGGGGTGCTGAGGGCTCAGCACAACCACCTCGCGCCAGTGCAGAACTGCTTTGGAGTCCCACAGGGAGGGTTTTTGTGTTGCGGGGAGGGTTGTGGCACCAGACTGCTTCTACACAGATGGTAAAAATGAATCTGCAATTAAAACAACTTGGCCCAATATTTATGGAAAAAACTTGCCCCACAGGCAGTGGTATTCAGGACTAAGCCCTTACGTGTCCTGCTCAAACACCTCCTGGGACTTGGATACCCCAGCAAGTGGGTTAGCCCTCTGACATCCTACAGCTGCTGCACGTTGGCTCCCTATAGCCTGGCTGGCGGGCAGGGCCTATCCTCAAACCATCACCTATGGGTGCCTACCTGGGGTGCTTTGGTGGCTTCTCTTTACTGACCATGTAGGAAGGCAGGGGCTGGGAACGCGGATAAATGAGTTGCTCCCTCCTCTCTCGAGCTTCGACTCCACAGGAGGCACCAGTGCCCACTGTCAGGGTCAGAAAATGACCTGTGCATCCTCTTAGTCTCTTTGTGAGAGACTTAGTCTCACGTTTGTGAGACGTTTGTCTAACTCCAGACACCGCTGGTCGTGATAGAGGTTCTCAAAGAATGATTTTCTCCAACAGGAATTCCAAATTAAATTCTATGATTAAAACCTTAATTATTGCTTAAATAACTTCAGCTTAATTGCCAGCTGCAGCTGAACAGACCCATTGGGACATTAGGGGATTATAGCTAACGCAAACAGAACTGTGATGTATTTCTTCACAATATTGTGTTAAGTAAAATCCTTGAATTCCTCCAGTGTTATTTTAAAGAACTGCGTGTGATAAGTCAACTTGGTTATGTGCTGTGTGAAAAATTGCCAAATATCCCACAGGGCAAATATGAAAAAGCAGCAGAGAAGACATTTGTAAGAAATGAGACTTTATTGACTTTTTTTATCCAACCTTCAAAGGCCATCAATCAAATATTGTTGAAGACTGATTTCACAATTTCATTGCAATTCCAAGGGGTGGGTAGTAAAGTGAATCTCATGTTGGCATATCATTGATTGTGTGATTTTTCTTTTTCAGACCAAAAAAGAAACAAAGCAAGAGAGAGAACAGTGATGGAGAGCAAGGAAACAATGAGAGCCCTTGATTCAGTCCCTTCTGATATCAACAACGGCTGGTGCGGGTCTATCACAAGGACAGGATTCACACAGAAGAGGACTAAGATGGAAAAGCAAAATTCATCATCAGGGAAATGACTTCTGAGCAGATCAAGAAAATCTGAATCCTATACTTGGGTTGTTGTTTTTAAACAGAGAAACCATGAGTAGTGTCACAGGTATCTGACACAGCCCACAGTATATTTTTCTTGATCTTTTCTCCTTTGCAGATGCCAAATACTGATGTTCCAGCAGATTAAAACTGAATAAGAGCTTTTACTCTGTGCCATATCCTGTTTCTGTGCTGCCCTGTTCCTGCGAAGCCCGCAGCCGCGAGCCAGCTGACGGGAGCACAGCTGTCCTTCCCGTCACCCCGCTCCTCCGGCGCGTGCCGTGGCTCTCTCTGTTTGTCAGACCACGAAGATGCAGGGTCTGCTCGGCCTCCCTTTGTTTCTACCATCTTCTGCAAGCATTTTAAAATCCCAAATCACACGCTCCATAAACGGGGGCCACGTTTGATTATTTTCCTAGCCACGTGTCTCATATTTCAAGGGCCAAAAGTTTTCTCTTTCCCGCTAAATGTTTAGACTGTATATAGACTCTGCCAACATCTTTATATCTATTTAGATATATTTTTTACTACTGCCAGTGTAGTCCCTACCTCAAATAACTTACACTATGAGAACAGCGATTCATATCCTCCAGGGCCTTAAGTGGCTTTAGAGCTATTAATTTTCAAGGACTTCTATGAATGACACCAGGTGAGGATCTGACACCGATAATTTACAGAAGCAATAATTTTTTAATGCCATCTCCTAAGCGAGTTTGTGATGTGAACAGCAACGGAAGAGGACCTGGGGAGAGCTGCATGCTGAGGAGGCAGCAAGGGGTGCGAAGGATGATGGCCTGAGGTGGCTTGTGCTAAATGATGAATCACTGCCATGAGGTGGTGTCAGGGGTGAAACCAAAATGTGCAGTGGCCTGTAGAAGTTTTCCTGCGATCTTGTTTCCAGATGTTGCTTCTCAGGGTTTGGATCCAGCTGGAGATGGGACGCCAGTCACTGATGCTTCTTCCTGGAAGGCTGTGAGGGGCTGTTTTTCTCAACATTTTAAATGAGACGTCCTTGAAGTGTCGGTAAGTATGACAGTGTGATGGAAGGGATTTACAGCAGAGCTGTCTGGAATGTGTATGAGGGTAACAAGACAAGCCAGGAAAGGGGAAAAAAAAAAAAAAAAGGTAAGCAGAATTGTAAGTGAGTGAAAATGTAGGGTTTATCTATTAACATAGATTTTAACATCCCAATAACAAAGCAATTGTTCACCGTTACACCTTATTATGTGTTATACATCAGTGTCTCCTGCAAGGCTGTTTCTCTTAGCAGTGGGAGCCTTTCTTTCCTGCTAGATTTTGAATTTGATTTCCAGATTATATTAATTATTTTCAAACTGAGTCAAGATACTGGAATGTTTCTTTTGGAATAATCTGGAATGAGCTTTTTCTTCTTTTCTGTGAGATTCATTTCTATTTCTGTATAGAGTTCGTGAAGTGCCTCATCTTAAAATCTTCTGCAGCTGACGAGTTTCAATGGAAGCTTTGCACACAAAAGGCTTTGTCCGAACAGATCCTTGGTGCTGCTGTTGCAAATGAAACACATGAAATGATATATGTGAAACTGCCTGATTGGACAAACATCTTCTGATAAAATTAAAAGGAGAAAAGTATCCAAACTCCCTGGACAACTTTGAACAATTTTGCAGATGTCTCCATTGTGACAGGGGGCAAGGAGAAAAGCAGCGAACAACGGGAAGATGCATTGAGCCGCTTACCTCTGTCGTGTCTTGATTAATACACCTGAAAGGCAGCAGCTGTGATTGAACATGAGGTCCAGTGCTGAAGGCACTAGCAGAAACATGCTTTGATGGGAGGAAAGCAGATAGTTCAAGCTGGATTTTCTATGTGAATATTGCCAAGTATTATGTTTACTTGAGGGTAAAGGAAAAAAAAAAAAAAAAAAAGAAAGAAAGAAAAACAGGCTCTTCTCTAGGTTTAAAATATTAAACAGAGGCTAAATGATCAGTTCTGAGCTCTGAAATCATGAATCATTGATGCCGTGAAGAAGTGATCCTTCTTTAATGTATCAGTTCTTAGAACGGGACTTTGGGCTTTTCAGTAAGGAAAAAAGTTCCCTGAAAGTAACCACTTGCCTTGTTTCTCAGCAAGTGCTTTGATTTACCAGCATGCACAGATGCTAGTTTACCTCTTTGGCTTCGTTCAGGCATACGGGTGCTCCCTGACCTATTTCATTCAGCCATTAACTGGATGACACGCCGATACAGGGGCCAGATCAGGAGTTAACTCCCTGCTGAACTCCAAGCAGGTCCAAGACCCTGCTCGGCTCTTGGGGGTGGTTCTCCTTCCTCACACAGAGGTGCTTAAAGCAGTGAGGATGTAGCGGGGTCACATAGCTATAGTTCATGTGACTAGATTTATCTGCGTGCTGGAAAATCAGCTGATTGCTCCACTTTTGCATGAGCTGATTTGTTTTGCGTTCTTGGTATGAATGTTTTTCCTTAAGGGGAAAGATTTCCTGACTGCAGTTATGTTTGTTCTTATTACAGAGCCATTCCCCTTCTCATTGTGCTTAATTTACTTTCCTAATGTTGTCAAATTTCTTTCAAAATTAGAATCCAAGTTCTGAAATACCAAAAATATCAAGCAGGACTCACCAAAGCCTGGGTAGAGTCACCACCCTGGAGACTAGTAAATTGCTGGAGAGAATCTTCTTAGAAAAAGTGAATAATAGAACTATTTTTGGATGGTCTTTTGAAATCAGTGGCTGCCTAAGAAGGGTTGCTACTAGCACAGTCTTCATTGTAATTGGAAAATGGATCCACTAAGCTCAATCACACGTATATCCTACAGGCTGACAGCTCACATGCTATTACCTTTCTTTAATGCTGCATTTCTAAGTGATAATTATTTTAATGGAGTGATTATTCTAGTTTTGAACAGTTCAAGGAATTGCCGATATAGGTAAGCACGTGTAACTTTTAAAAACCTTTGCTTCACATAAATTTGCCCTATAATCATATAGATCTCTGTGATACAATCCCTAGAAAATGATCTGAGTAAAATCTATCATTTTATCTCCTTTGAGATACTTAGATCCATTAAACAACATTCTCCAGTCTCTAATTATTTGTTCTGGCAATAAAACCTTTGGTGTCTGTTTAAGAAATAAACCTGGAGTTCAAAAACTCCCAGTAGGAACTGTGGTGAATATAATTTCATTACACATAGCACAGAAAACACATTACTCTATTTGCTGAACCCTTTGTGGTCTACTGGGAGAGTCCTGGAACAGAGAGGGGAAAATGCCTCCTTCTATGGGTTGCAAACTGGAACTTATCTGAGTTTAAATTTTTGTGCTCTGAGACGTCAGTGCCAAATGAGTCACTGTCCAGATGAAGAAGAAATATGACAGACACCAATTTTCTTTTGTGTTTGTCAGAATTAGCCTGGTCCTGTTTTAGACATGGGACAGAAGATGCTTGGATAAACTTCCTCCGTTCTGCAAGGACCAACTGCCTGGGCACAGGAGCTGGCATTTTGGTGCAAGGTCACTGGATGAGCAAGAAAGGCATAACCATAAAAGTTGTGCACACCACGTCTTTTGGGAGAGAAATTCCCATAAGGGGAAATGTCCCTGCCAGGCAAACTCCAACAAGTGGATACCCAAGGACTGAGAACATCTGCTTTTCAAGAACCATCATCCCATGGGAAGGCTCTGTGGCTACTGGTGCCTCCGCTCCGCATGATGAAGACTGAGGCGGGGGTGGATATATCTGTGCTGGATATTTTCCCACTTGCTGGCATTACAAAGTAGGGGATTACCCAAGGATTTTCCCTGTTCTGAATGGTCATGAAGGTAGGTGTGTGAGTCTGTGGTGAACGCATTGGGAAAGGGGAGTTGCTGCAAACCACTTGCTCCCTCCTTATGGTCATGGGGGAGGACGGCAGGTGGGTCAGGATCTGGTCTGGTCCTGTTTCTTACAACACAGAGCGGGTGGCAGGCAGGAGGTGAGGTGAAACAAGGCAAGGCAAGACAAGGTGTGGTGAGGAGAGGAGTATATGGTTTTCAGATAGAAACTAAGACACATGGGATCTTGACATTTTCTTTGACTTGTGCCTGAATGTACATATCAGCAGCAAAGACTGATGGTATTCAGGAGGCCTCCAAAACATCCATCATATTTTTCCTATTCTGGTTACTTTCCCATTCCTGATGAGTCTATATATGTATATATAGCTCATAAAGTTGTGATAAACTGGAATAAAGATATTGGTAAGAGAGGACAGCCTTTCCTGTCCCAGTAGGCCTTGATAAGTCAATCATACCTTGTATGTGTAATCAGTTCCCTCTAGGCAGACCCTCACAGTCTTCATCACTGGCTCGATGTGCTCTGTGAACAGGGAAGACTCAAAGCGATGTGGCTAAAGCTGCATCAATTTGCCAAAAGCCAGCTCTCTTCTAGCATGCTGTGTCTTGTGAAGGTGGACTTTATGTGATTAAAACCAATATTAGAAAAAAATACCCACCAAATGTGGCTGGCTCGGAACAGTGTGGTACCAGTCAGATGTGAAAAGACATCACTGACTGTTCAGGTGAAACATCTCCTGTTCATTGACAAAGACGTTCAAAGAGGGCTGATTGCCCGAGTGGTTTGGGCTCCTCTGTGGTTCCAGACGCCTGGCATAGAAATCTGGATAAAGCACAGAGACGAGGTCTGGCCCTAACACACTGCATGGTTACAGACCACTCTGCAATGCCTCGACAAATGCCTCTGCAAATGCCAATCTCCCGTGCAGCCCTGGGAATTTTTTCAGCCTGCATGTTTCTGTGGATGAGCAAAAAGTACTTCTTTGTCAGCGCTCCATAAGGATGGATGATCTCTGTCTGCATTCCTAGCTGAGACTCGTTCAATGGCCTGAAGGGCAGAGCTCCTTTGATCATGTTTGATCAGCTTGTTTTGCTGAGCAGATTCCAGCCAACTTCTGTTTTGTGGCTGGTAATGCAGTCCTAATGAGCCAGCAGCCAATTCTTCAGCCAGATGTTGGCCTCTGGCTTCAGGCAACGGGCTGCTTGAGAGGGCACCTGCTGTGGCAAAAGGCTTACCCTGGGCCTCGAGGAACACAAGTTACTGCCTCATCACACACATCTGGATTCACTGCACTCCCAGTGACAGCATGTTGGGACATCCTGACAGGAAGAACTGTTGGTGGTCAGCTTTGAGAGCTACAGAGAAGCCTGTGGTGAAATCTCAAAAGCGGTTAAAACACACAGGCAAATGCCAAAATTGCTTTTCTCTCCGTGGCTTTGCATTCCTGAGACATATGCCATCCGGCCACCCTCACCATGTCCTTCTTTCTTAGTAGGAAAGCTCCTCTTCCACGTTGCGAAAATGGCTCACTGGTGCTGGCAGAGAACAGGTGAACTGTAAGCAGAGCTAATGATAATCTTGAAGCATAATTCCTTCTATGCCCACCCTCACTTCCATTTCTGAACTTCAGTCAAAGCAAAGTAATTCAAAGATTGCAAGGTGCCAGCCATCGGGGGGTATGTTTTTTCAAGTAAGTTGGTCGCACTCAGATAAGAGTTCAGTTCAGTGGTGCTGATGGATCCCCTTCCTCTGCAGGTGGCCTCACCTTGCTCTTGCCAGGGGACTACTGGATGTGGAAGTGAGTGCTTTCTCTTGTGAGCCCGCATCTGCTCATGTTCAGGTGCGTCCAGCTTCTTGAAACAGTCATGGTATTTTGCTCAGATGATCACTGAGCATCTAGACAATAAAGCCATAGGCTAGGATGGGGTGAAGGCCACCCTTGATGAGTATTACCAAGGGTGGCTAATGGTCTTTTCAAAGTGCTTGGATGCAAAAGAAGCTTCAAAGAATAAATATCTGAGCCTGCACCTTAGAATGCAGCTAATAAATGTTTAGTGAACATCTTGAATATGAGAGTGGGACACCCAAAAACTGACATCGAGTTTAGCATCTTGTCGGCACCGAGTTTACCAGGCCAAGTGCATGCCCAGCTGCCAGCCTGTGCTAGTGGTTGTGTTCCAACTTTCCCTGGTCTCTAAGTTGTCAGAGACACCCATAAGGCTCTGCCACCATGATGAGAACACCCCCTGGCCAGGAGGCACAACCAACTCACCAGCTTCTGCTGGGACCATGCCATGGACCTGACTCCTTTTCTGAGCTTTATTGTGCAGGATTCATACTGAGGAAAATCAGATAGGCTGTAGTAAATAGCCTACAAAGAAAGAAGATACTTTTCCTAATTGTTACCTACGTGTTACCAAATCTTCTGGGTGGGAAGTGGGGGAAGGAGCAGAGAGCAGGATCTGGGTGTCACTAAGCCTCGCTGTTTGCAGGGGTATCACTCTTAAGTCCTGTGACAACAAATCACACCCCATTACAACTCAGAGTAGTAGCACGGTGTGCTGTAAGGTAGCGCCTCTGCAGAAATTGAAGCTGTGCAGGGTCTGTTGGCGAGCCATGCCTTGCCTTTAGCTTCTCAACTTGAGCTGGGATTCTTTTAAGCCTCTGTCATAAGCCCAGTTCTTCACTTAAATTACAGTTTAGCAGTGGTATTCATAAGGCTTTAAACTCAACAGATGTCTTCCCATGTAGACACCATCTTGAACCATACCAGTGCTCTGGATGTTGACCCTGGCTGCAGGGGTCTCTTTGGTACATATAATTTCCTGCCAAAAGGGCAGGGCTTGCACTAAGCCAGAAGAGGTTTGTACAACTTCTCAGGAGTATCTGTCCCTATTGTAGCCTTGGAACAGGCTGTCCTGCCTCAGTATGAAATCTCTGTATTCTTGTGATTTATCCCCTCCTCTTCCAAGAGGCAAATGTGTGTCTAATGGCTCTGATGTCCTTTATCACTTCATCCACTGAAATAAGGCAGCTACCGCTGCACCAGGTGCATAAAAATGTTGTTTGGTTTTGCATCATCATCAGTGCAGACTGCTCTGAGCTTGTTTGGAAAAGCTGCCGCAGAAGCAGGTTAATGCTGATGTTTCTTTAATGGTTGGCGTCAAGTAATAACATGGTTGATGTTGCCTAGGGGATTAGCTGGACCCTGCAATGTCTCCTGCTGCTTCTTGGTGCTCTTGGCTTGTGTATCTGCTGTAATTGCTTTCCCTGGCATCAAATCAGTGTCAAGTTACGGCCTCTCTGACACCCAGTGATCTCTCTCACAGCAAAAAAAAAAAAAAAAACACCATTCCTGTAAAATTTAATCATTAAACCTGCTGGTGAATTCACCACTCTGTGCTGGGGTGTGCAGGGCTGTGAAAGCTTCTTCAGTAGAATCAACCTGGCACTGAGAAAAAAATCCTGTCTCTCCTGAAAGGGGATAAGATATTAATTCAGGCCGCCAGCATCAGCATTCTAGGATTTTGCTTTTTCGAAGTCATCAGGTTGAAGGAAAACATATTTTCAGCCCTTGGCCTATCAAATACAGAACAGAGTTGTTCTGGGAGTTGTTTGTCAGCCTGATCCTTGCCTAAACTGCTTGAATCTTATTTTCCACTTGGTCTAATCATCCCCAGCCTTGAAATGGGTGGTTCTGGAGCCAGTATCTGGCAGTAGGAGCGCCCAGACCTTGCAGGCATTGTTAGAGCTGGGTTCCTGCGGAGACTCTTCACAGAACACTCTCATTCTCTTCCTAAGTTTCCACTGTTGTTTCCACACTGTCGCCATGCAGTGTTTTCTCATTTAAACACAAACTGCCCAGCTTGGTCTGGTCTCTGTAGCATGTTTCTCATCAGCTTTTAGTAATCCAGCCTGGGGAGGTGCAGCACTTTCTGGGAAAAAATCCCAGCAAAAAGCCCCCCCCACTCACCAATAAATCAAAAGCTCGCACTCCAGCACCCTCTGGCAGGAGGGTGCAAACATGGTATTACTGCACAGGGGGAAGGAATCCCGGGAATACATAAAGAATAATAATAAGAGGAGACTTGATTAGGCATTCCTCAGCAATAAGAGTGTTTTGGAGGTTCTCACCAGAGCTACTTAGGGCACGCTGCTGTGCTGAGCAGAGGCTCCTGTTACACAGTGCTAAAAAGCTAATGATCAGCTAATGCTGAAGGGAGCAGAGTCTGTCAGCTGTCTCAGCTCTGTGAGTTTACTGAACAGCACGTGGTACCACATGTGAAATAAAATGGAAAATACCCCCAGCAAAAGAGGAAAGCCATTCAAGGAAAAGAAACAGCACACAGAGCTGCAGGCTCTGTGGCAAGCACAGCAAACAGAGACAAGGCTCGTCGTTTGGAAGGAGATGCAAAATCTGCAGTGTCTTCAGCACTTTGCAGCACTGACAGAGGCTGTCAACAGCTCCAGAGCACACACAGGTGATCAGCTCAAAACTGAGCCGAGTATTTCTTTATTTTAAATTGGATGCAGATGCTCAAATCTGCATGACAGCATAAACAGTTTTATTAACACAGAAAGAGGAGCTATTGATAACACGAGACATGCAGCAAAACCCAGAAACTACATGAACTAAACTACCAAGGAAGGGTGTGAAACGAAAGCTTGGAAAAGTATGTAAATTTGTTATATTCAGGAACGTGTATGCACAGGAAACTATTTGGGAAATCTTACATGCTGGATTTCAACAGAAAGGATGGGCACTGAAGGGAGAGGGGACTGAAATAATGGAGAAATCAGAACAGAGCAACTTGGAAGCTCTGTTAGATCCAGGACAGGCCTGGAAAAGCCCAGCTCATTCGTTGTGTTCACAGTGTTAGGAAAGTTCCGTGGCCCTTCTGCAGGGCCTGCAAAAGCAAGTCTGGGAAGCAGAAGGGGCAGAAGCACCACGTTGTCTCAACAGTGGCGACCGTAGGAAAAGCGTACAAAAACCTCTGCTGATGGAGAGAGTTCAAAGGATTCCAGTAAACATGTTGGATGGGAGGACTTTCACTGCATGGGAGAGGAATGTTTTCTTAAGGGTATACTTGATGCCAGATATTTTTCTGCACTTGATGCTCTAGCTTCAGCAGGTCTCCGGCAGGGCCATAAAAAACAGCACATGTTCGCATTCAGCACTCTCTTTGGGAGACTTTATATTCTCCAATTGCCACTGAATTTGCATTCAGCAGCCCAGATGTTTCATCAGGCCAACCATCTTTTGTTTCACTTACCATGGGGAGTGATGGAGACTGCCCTCAGAGGTCTTTGAAAGAGCACATCTAGCAAACAGCTATCAGGTGTAACACTGGTAAAGCTGATGCTGCATTTGGGGTAAGAACTTGACACAAGGCCCCTACATTCTGCATTTTTTTCCTACTTCTATGACCTGGGAATACACAGTAGAAGGGAATGAGCCAACAAAGTAAGCCACTTTAGCACCAGCTGGAGTACTCTGGCTAAGGCAAAGTGAAGGTAATGGAAGACAGCTGCAATACGCTTGTCCTACCAGATACAAAGATCTACTGGAAAATGTGCGTCTTGTCTTCCTCAAGCAATACCTGAGAGGTACACATTACAGAGATGTCTGAAAAAATGGGATGCAAATCTTATTCAGGTGGAGAAACCGAAGGAATCACTTGACGTTCTTTGTGATATAGCTCTAAGGGCAAAAGCAGGTTTGCAGGGTGGCTGTGGGCAGAGCCAGAGGATGGATTTAGCCAGAGGAGATATTTCAGCACAAAGGGCCAATACATACACCTCAGAAATTAAGAGGACATTTTTAATCAGTGAGATTGTTTAATTATGCTGGAAGCTATGCGTGGTGATCTCTTCTTGATTATTACTTGTTACTACATTTGGCTTGGGAAAAAAAAAAAAAAAAAGGATGTGGGGAGCTGTCTCTTTAAGGGAGCCTGGCGAGAGCCAGCCAGAAAGAGCTGTGCTTGCAGAGATGTGTGTCACACAGCCCTGGGCTTTGAAAGGAGCGTGTCCTGTCAGTGTCCTTTGCTAGGAGTGACTGCAGAACATACTTAGCTTTCTACAATTTAAATGTACAAATGACTGCTCTGTGACTCAATTAACAGCTCCAGTGCTCCTGGCCAGCCTGTCTCCCTTGAAGGGCAAAAGCCAGCTCTCTGTGACTATTAATGCCCGTATAACACTGCGGATTTGTTCCGATTTTCATGACGTGGCACTCCAGGCCCATGGCTGCCCAGCTGCATCCCCTGGACCCGCCTGCCCTCCCCGTTCCCTCTGCCAGGGCAGCGCGTCCCTGCGATGTGTGGTCCCTGCAGTGCACTGCTCCTCCTCCGGCCACGAGTCCCCGCGGTCCCAGGACATCCGCAACCACGGCGTCATCGGATGGGAACGCAGGGGCTCCCCGGCGAGGGAGTGTCACAGGGCCAGCACTTGCTCAGGGACAGTGACGTTCTTGTAAGGCTCAGTGAACCCTGCTTCAGGTCAAGGCCATGGGCCATGCGGTGGCCCCCAGGGGCACAGGCTTTCCCAGCAGCCAAAGCTGACAGAGACTTGTTTTCACATAATGCTGCCTCAGCTTCCGAAGACCGGTAAAACCAGACTTGTTTTGGGTAAAAACATTGCATAAGGTGATTAGGTATTTTCTGACTGAATTTCCCTTTGCCAGGACATGAGAAAGGAAATGCAATGGGGGAAGTCGGAGAGAGTGAACACCAAGTTCCTACATTTCAGAGATAGCGAGGGTTCAAGAGGAAAGGGCAAAGATCAGAGCGATGTAATGGCAGCCTCTGCTGTCAGAAAGGCAAATCTTGTTTATCGAGAGGCTGTAGGGTGATAATGTGCTCTGGAGGAAAGTATCAAACACTATCAATGGGAGGGAAAGGCTGGGGGATTTCTAGATGGCACCACGACTGGGGTGGAACATAGTAACTCCTCTGGAAAAAAAAAAAACATTAACAGCCAACCACCGTGATGTTTCAGGGGACTGCCTCCAAGATCCGAGCATTAAAATAAAGCCATATTACAAATCTAACAGTGGGAAGTAAATGAATAAGAATGCCAGAGTGTCCTAAGACTGCAGAGGAAAGGTTAGATATGCAGAAATACTGGGTCAAATTAGGCAAGCATAAAGAGAAATCACCACCTGTATACAACTCCACACTGTGTTTTCACTGTCATCCTCAAGTTCCCCATGAGGGTAGTATTTTCTCCCCAAAGGCTGCACAAAGTATTCCTTTTTGATTTCCTGGTTGGAGTTAATGACCTCAGAGTGGGACAGGGAGACGGAGGAGAGGGGGCTGTGGGAAACCCATGAGCAAGCAGAAGAACAAATTTTGCGGGCAAAATTTGTCTGGGGAGGATGTCCATATCTGCTTCTCTTTGCTCCTACTAGAGAAGCCTTTGCTTTGGTATGGCAGAGCCTGGGGGAAAAGAAAACATAAGGAAGCAATCTCAGAGATGCTAGCTTGGGAGTTGCTGGTTTCAGACCACAGCTGGTCTGGGCCAGTTTAACCCGTGCCAGAAGGGCTGTGAGACTAAAGCAAAAGAGGAGAGATACAGGCCTGGACTGTCTCATCATGGCAGAGTTATTGAATACAGAAGATGAAAGATTGGGTCTGAAGGTCTGAAAAAAGCTAAACAAGTCATCTGAAGGGTGGATCTGATTTGACACTTTTGAGCTTATCTATAAAGACTTAGTAAGGAACAGGAGCAGGATCCTTGCAGGGCCACCTGCTGGTGGCTCTACTCAGGCAAATATGGGACCTTATGAAAAAACTAGCAGAAAAAGCCCCCTTCTCGTCTCCTGGAAGAGGTATGGACCATCAGCCAAAACTGAAGGAATCCCAGCAGCCAGTCTGTGGAGTAGGTGCTGAAATAGAAAGAGATGTAGGATTTCTGGGAGCACAGATTGCCACAAACACTGAGGAGGGAGGAGGGATGATGTTACTTCAGTGATGGAGATCACAAGGACATATATGAGGTGGTTTTGCTCACATACTAAGATGACCAGGAAGACTGGGAAGATCCAGGTTGCTGAAGATAGTGAGCTGGTAACCCCAGCCAACATGTTTTTGACCAAGAACAGAAAGTACCTGGCTCAGGTCGTGCAGAGCCATAGACACAGGGAAAGCTACTTTTTTTTTTTTCAGGAAATCGAAAGTTTTCTGAAGGACAGCAGGGTCTAGATAGGGGAATGCAGGCAAAGAAAGAGGGATCAGCTCAGAGGAGCAAAGATCAGGGAACCAAGAACAGACTGCAAATTTATAAGGCCAGGCAGTTTATGGGTTATGTATGTGAGGACCAGGAGCAAGGGGCAAGAATCTGAGTTGTGGAGGGCAATGACCCCACTCCTCATGGAGCAAAAGGTTATTTCTAGAGGGTGTATAATTTTTGTGGAGGAAACCGCTGACATATGCTAAATTTCAAATTCCCTGTGTCCTATGGTATAATTAAGCAGGTTCAAGTAAAAGCTGCAGTAATGGCTTCTTTTGAAGGCAATATGCTACATTTGGGAATTTTTGAATAAGAAGAGAAGTCTCTTCACTCAGGAGCATTCATCAGAGCCATATCTAGGGAGGCTGCTCTCCTGACACAAAGAGCCAGCAGCTGGATTTCAGCAGGTGCCCCAATGTGTTGTCCATGCTGGAGGTATTAGGAGGTTTCAGCAGTCTTCTTGCTCAGCATCTGACCTGGCCAAGACGAGGGAGACAACATTAGCTCCACCAGCACTTTTCAGACTTTTTGCTTCTTGTTTAAGCCAACCAAAACACCTAGTTTCACCAGAGTACACGCTTTGGGTGGCAATGGTTTTCCCCTTCCATGTTTACTATATTTCATCATGGATGTAACATAGTTTCTGGTTGAGAAATAAAACCACCACCTCTAAAGTATGCAAGCCCTCAACAGTTACAGGGTTTGGGGTTTTCTCTTTGCTTTATTTTAATGTTAATAAAGGGGATTTTGTAGGGGTTTTATTAGGGATTTAATAGATTTCTCCATCAGCCCAATGAGAAATTCCATCTTGGCCAGGGAATGTGGAACGAAATTAAGAGCTATAGATATTTGGATATTAATGACCCACTAAAATCATGGGATTTAGGCCCCCTCTGGAGGAGCCACTGCCTTTGTGGAGAGGAAGGTTTTGGTGCAGAAGGTCATGCTGGGGATCAAAGGGTCTGCTCTGTTTACAGACAGCAGTGTCCCCTCTTACAGGAGTCCTTCATAATCCCTGGGGACCTTAGGGGAGGGGAGGCCCGGGGTCTGGGCCAGAGGACTGACTGACGAGGAGGTGAAGCCCCAGCTACACCACTGCTATGGAAGGCCTGACCCCGCGGGGCAGCCTCAGGACGGGGGCAGGAGGCCTCTCCCTTCCCTGCCAGCTCTCCGGGCCCGTTCCTGCTCGGAAGCAGCGGCCCCTTCCCGCCGGCGGGGCTGAGGGGGCCGCGGGAGNGGCTCGCTGCGGCCACCCCGCGGCCTTCCGCGACCTCCCTGCGGCCTCCCGCGCCCGGCACCCCCGGGGCCCTGTTTGTGCCGTGGCTTTCCTGGCTTTTAGTTCCATAGACCTCAGTCACATACCCATAAACTGAAACCTGGGGTGAGACCATCGCGCAGCCCGGTCTCAGAGGGCCGGTTGGAGTTTCGCTTATCACGGGGTGCCTGGGTTATCAGCGAGATATGGAAGTTAAGCAAGGCCACTAGTTCCTTCCGTGCGCAAGATGCATGTGGAATACCGCCATCAAAGTCAGACATGCGCTCCTGTTAGAGAAAGGACTGTGTCTAATTCGGGTAGGAAAGCAGAAATAACAAAATCTGTGCATTAAGGCAAGGGTTGAACTAGAAAAATGGGAAGCAGCAGAACAGGGTGCAGGGACGTACATTACCAGGAGAACAGAACTGTAGAAACAAGGTTTGGTTCTGGAAGAATTTGCCACGTAAAAAATCTGTGCTGACTCAGACTGAGGATTTATCTCCCTAGGTAGGTATCCTGCTTCCAGTGATGGCTGTAAGGAGATGCACAGTGAAAAGTAAGAACAGTGCAAGTATATATAGATATACTTTAAATATATATGTAAAAATAGATAAAATATTTTTATTATTTATCATATCATATTATATATATTTTTAAATATTCCCCTGTACTCCCCTGGGAGTACTCTCCCAACCTCCACCTCTTCTCAGTGAGGGAACTGGGCTTGTTTAGCTTGGAGAAGAGAAGGCTCCGGGGAGACCTCATTGCGGCCTTCCAGTACCTGAAGGGAGCGTATAAACAGGAGGGGGAACGCCTGTTCACACACGTTGATAGTGATAGGACAAGGGGGAATGGTTTCAAACTAAGACAGGGGAGATTTAGGTTGGATATTAGGAGGAAGTTTTTCACTCAGAGGGAGGTGAGGCACTGGAACAGGTTGCCCAGAGAGGTTGTGGATGCCCCATCCCTGGAGGCATTCAAGGCCAGGCTGGATGTGGCGCTGGGCAGCCTGCTCTAGTAGTTGGCAACCCTGCCCAGAGCAGGGGGGGGTTGAAACTAGATGATCTTTAAGGTCCTTTTCAACCCAGGCCATTCTATGATTCTATGATTCTGTGATTCTCTGACTTCCTGAGCCTGCCATGGTTTGTCTGTAGCTCTGATCAGATCCCTCTTCCAAGTACTTGTCCAGTACCCCTGCATACTTTTTGCATCCAGAGCACCTCTTGTTGAAGAGTTCCACAGAACTACCAGGCAATGTCAGAAGGACCACTCCTTTTGTTAATTTTGAACCTGTGTTAGTGTCATTTGACAGCTTCTTGTTCTTGCTCTGGGAAACAAGTGAACACTCTCTTTATCCACTCACGGGATCCACTTTTCCCACTAATAATTTCACAGCTCTGTTAGCACATCTTCTGTCAGTCATCTTTTTCTGAAACTCAGCAATTCAATCCTACTTAGCCACTTCTTAAATGTAAATCATTGCTTATCTTTGATGTTCATCCTGTCCTTCTCTGAACCTTCAGGTTCTGGTATCTTTGTTTTTGAGATGTGGTCACAGTCCTCAAGATGTGGGCAAACCAGAGTGTTAACAATGCTTTCTGTACTGTTCTCTCTTCCTTTCTTAATAATCCCTTACACTGGATTTGTTTTCTTGAACATTGATGAATGATGATACAGTGACAGATAATAAAGAAAACTGAGACAAAGCAAGAAGAAAACAGAACGATTTGAGTCAAAATCCTTTGGGAAAGGATGGTAAAGTAGAAAACCAGGATGGTGTTAGAGGCCTTTTTTTTTTTTTTTATAAAACCCTAGACCTTTAATGTGTCTTTCATATCAGGAATACATATTACTGGCAATTGTTGGTATGCAAGAGTTTAATATTCCAGCTGCAAACTCAAGAATAAAGGGATATGATAGCACACTTGTTTATCCCCACAAGTAAAAAGGGATGTATTTTGGGTGTAGTTTTGGTAGGGAAAATATTATAGAAGACCTGGTTACAGTAAATAATTTGGATCAGAGTGTTGATAGTGTTTCAGTGGAATGGGAAAAAAGATGAAATATATCTTTCTGATTTTTTTTTTCTCCACAGGGAAATTTTCAAGAAATTTAAGAAAAGCAATGAGTGAAATTAACTAGTTTGACATGCTCAGGCGTTGCATATGGAGGAGTATAAGAGTTTACACCAGAGGTAGAAAATCTTTCTGGAATTTGCATGCTAAACAAGGGAAAAACTAATGAGGATGTTCTCCTGAGTTACCTGGATGAATGACTGCCTAAGAAAGGATACTAGGTGTAAACAGTCTATAGGAACGGAAAAAGAGGTCAGTCAGTCTAGGCAGCTAAATCTCGAAGGTCAGAAACCGTAAGAATTCAGCAACAAGTGCCAAAAGTCAAGCTGAGTTAGACCTTGCAAAGATCTGTAAAGATAAATGCTGAAAGGTTTGCTAACTGTATAAATAGAAACAAAATAAAAAAGGAGGAAGTAGGGCTGCTGTGTACAGAGTAGGAGGCTGAGATCAAACACAGCATTTGGTTCACACTTAGATCAAGGGCCAGACCCAAGATGGTACGCAGGGCTATAATGCCAGGAAGTTAATTTGGCTCTGGGAACAAAATTCACAATGCTGAGGAAGATGTCTTAAGTCCTTTGGCTAGTAAATGAGAGAAAGTAACATTCCCAGGACTTGAATCTACCGCAACCTGTATGGTGCCTGAGCCGCTCATGAGGAAATGCTGAAGAGACTACGTCTTGTCTGGTTCTAGGTCTGTAACAAAGCGTCAGCCTCCCCGGCTACACCTATGTTAGTACATAAAGCATGGTTAGGGCCCAGCGTGGTATTTAACAGCTCCTGCTTCAGGCACAATTTGTGCAAGACAGCCCTCTGCCCAGCAATGCAGGGGCACAGTTCATGGGATAGCATGGGATTGCTCTTCCCAGTGAGATGTTTGAAGGTGGCCACCTTGGTTTTGACTTGTTTTGGAGAAGAGGGTTTTCCTGTGTGGATTCAGGCTGTGATGTGCAACTTGACATTAAGGACAGAGAATGGAACACAGTCCATTTTATTTAGTAACACAAATCTAGCTTCTGAGATTGGGATGACAAAAATGACTGAGATGTTTCCGAGATATCTTGTATGACCTCAGTAATGTACTGTTATGGGCCATTAAGAACTACAAAACTGTTTTTTTCTTAAATTGGTAGGAATTCCCTGCATAGTATATTCTGGGTTTCTTGTATATATCCTAATCTTCATCCCTTCTCAAATTAATGTGCTCTTATCTGACTTTCAGAACGAGTTCTCGAGACAGCAGGATGCATGGCACTCTGTACTCACCCATTTAAGCAGAGCTCCTTGGTTCAGAGGAGTGCAAGTTTCCTTTGTGATAAAGGAGAGCAAGAATGAGACAATATGACACTTGCCATGATAAAGGCAATCAGGTAAGGACAATCAGAATTCCTCCAAAACTACTTGGGGTCCAGTTGCTGGTTTAAAAAAACTCTTCCAGCACTATCTGAACTCAGTGTTCACACTTGTTGTTGTCTGATTGCTCCTCGTGTAACTAGGTCTTTAGTACTAACAGGAAGGTGGGACTTATTTGATCAGATGGCATTTGAGCTAATCAGCCTCCACTTTGGAGGAGGATTTGGACCACTGATCTGAATTTACAGGCCTTAACTAAAGTAGCATGTTAGGCTGTCAAGTCCTTCTTTAGAGTTTGTCCTAAGTGGTCAAAGTTTCCAGCAAAGGTATTGAGAAGGACAAAATAAGCACTGTTGTTGGGAGCAGGAATGTACACAATTTATGGTGAAACTGTTAGAAGAGAACCCCCAGATTTTAATGTACACTAGCTGAAAAGCAGATCATCTCCATCCCAGAACTGTGATAGATATGAGCACATAATTGAAAATCTGGAAGGAAATATTTTTGTTACAGATTTTTTAAATTACGGGTCGTACAACACAACCAGATGAGTAGCAGGGGATGGGAGATGGGATGGGACTCAGGTTTTAGCAGTAGAGAAGATATTAAGACACAGTTTGAAGAAAAAGTATACAAAAGTATTTAAATGAAAAATGGAACACAAAGGCAAGTGAGATTTCAAAAGGAGACCATGTAGTCTTTTTGATTAAAGGAAATAACTTTATAGCCAAAAGAAATGCAGCATATCTAATCTACTTGGACTTCAGTAAAGAAAATGGTATAGCGCTGTCTTGGAAACTGGTTTAATCGAGGAAAGGGTTAGAACATGAACTAAGTGGTAAGGAAAGTGAAAGGCAGTAGAACTAATGAGAGGAAGATGACGTTGACTGTGTTGAAAGAGGACTACCAACCTGGAAGAAAGTTACTTAATGGAGTTCTTTCAGGATCCATCTTGGGAACAGTTTTATTTTGGTATTTCTTTTAATACTTTTAGCACCAAAAAAACAGATTGGGTTGATAAAACTTGCTTAGATCAAAGTTGGGAGATATCAGAAGGTGAATGTCTTGGAGTTTATTGTGACAACTCTATTTATTTGACTAGGATGAAATGAAACAGTATGAAGAACTTCAGGACATCCAGATGAACTTCTATGAGCCTGAGACTTGTTAGCTCGGGACAAAAGAGTTATTCCAGTAAGACAGGTAAGTAGTGCTTACAGTTGTTCATGCCATTGGCAAGAATGCCTTTAGATGCAGTTGTGGCCTTTCTGTTTTCAGATTGTTGGACTTCCTTAATGTTGCAGCTATTCTGCTTGGTGCTATAACAGCCAGGCTAGGCAAGTTCATAAAAAGTGATTAGTAGTGAATCATCCTATGAAGAAAGGGACTTCCTAGCTGGAACTGTGCTTATTATTTTTATTACTAGAGCTCCAAGAGACTTGGTAGTATGACACGGTTGTTTTAGGTTCTGTACACAGCAACTGTCTCCTCCAAGGACTGGCTGCCTGAAGTTGTATTTATACCATAAAATGAGAAAGGGAGAGTCTTTGGGCCTGAAACCAATTTGTGCTGACTGGCTCATGTCCACACATCTTGGGCTAGCTCTCTCTGTGGTAGGTTTGTGTTAGAGGGGTGGCTGGAGTGACCCAAAACAGAGCCAAGAAGTGAACTAATAAGTGAGTGGTGTGAATGCCCAGGGTAGAGTACCTGAGCTCACTCCCATGCCCTCTTTTTTGAGCAGCACAGCTGTATCCTAAGAGACAACAGTTAGCTGGAGACAGACGAGGATGATATGTAAACAAGCAGACACTATTTGTTAGAGGAGAGGATGGTGAACTCACTACACTTACAGCCTCCCTTCTCAAAAGTTATCTTCAGTCATCACTGCAAAGGACAGACCTAAAAAGGAGAAAATGAGGTGACTGTGGTGATCTCTTTCACACTTAAGAAGGAAACTCAGAATTGTTAGTTTGTGAATTTGCCACATCGGTACTGTAGAGTGACACCATAGGGGATCAGAGGTGGAAATCAGTCTGTGAATACTAAAGGGGATATGGGGACCTGAAAAGCCTTGTACAGTACAGACCAGCAGATGCCGTTTCATACAAAATTACAAAGAGAGCTAGTGAGGGGCTGCAAAGAGAGAATCATGTAGTCTACACCAGGCTAGGAAGGGGGATAATTTTGCAGCATTTTGTGTGGATATGAGCAGGGCGTGCCAGAGTTTATCAAGGCACAAGAAAAGAGTGTTACAATAACCAAGGCACAAGAAAGGAAACTAAAAGTGTAAGAAACCAAATGTGTCATGGGCTTCAGCTTCTCCTGTTCACGAGAAAAAAATTCCTTTATCACCAGTCATTTGGTCTAGGAATGCAAAAAACACCCAAACAACACCTTCACACAGACACTCTGTAAACACTGGGGCATACTGGAAAACACAAACTGCCCTTTCCACCCTCTTCCAGTTTCCTAGCTGAGAGTTTTACCTGCAGAGATGGAGAGGGAAAACCTCCCACCTCCATTTTCAGTGAAGTCACTTGAATGTGTACAAAAAAGAATCTACAAGACTTGGATGTAGCCTGGATGCGTGATCTGGAACAAGGGAATTAAACTTTTTTTTTCTCCAAGTTTAGTTGAAATTTGTCAGGGTACCAAGCGTTGATGAGGAAGCAAACTGGGGCTCGAAGCGCTTTCTGTCTTTAAAATAATTTAGTTCTTCCTAAAACACTGTTTTGGCCAACTTAAAATTGTTCCTGTGCATAATTCTGGACTGAAATTGATTTAGGTCTTGAGATAAAGAAAAAAAAAACAAAAACAGTTAGAATCTCCCTTTCACCCGTAACTCAAGACTTAACACGTTCATCTGAGATCCTGAAGATCAACAGATCTATCTGAGGTTGACTTGAACCAATATTTTGAATCTGGAGGAATGTTTTCTCACTGAGGCTGAACTTTGGGATGCCTCTTGCCTGGCTTTACTATTCTTTATAAAGGAAAACAAAAACAAACAAACAAACAACAAAAACAACAAAAAACAGACATCTTATGGCTCCCCATGAATCCTAACTTTAAATAAATTGTAGGAATTATGTTTGCTCTTGTTTGCTTAGGAAAAGATATCATAAGATTTAATTCTTCCCCAGCCCTGGGGGAAGAGGTTTTCCATCAACTAGAAGTAGGACAAAGGCCCAGCTGAGCAGAATGGACAAATCCCAACATATAATTTGAAAATTCAGGTTGAAAACCACTCAATGGGTACTTCACATTTTGTTCAGTGGAGACAGGGAGTGTTTCTTCAGGTGTTAAAATAAATATGTTATCCACTTACCCATAAACCACAACTCTGGCATGTTCCCAGGAGATGTCACATGGCCCTTCTCAGGTGTCTTTGTCTCCAGCACACAGAAGAGCAGTGTGACGAGGGAGGCGAGGTGAGTCTTGCAATGGACTATGATGAGTCTTTGACTTCTATGACTTCTTTTCCCATGGGGCACGGCCTGTCAGGAACCAGCTGTACCTGGTGCAGGGGGAAAAATGTCTGGTCCTGTCCTGCAAATGAGTGAGATGCTGACAGGCTCAGCTACAGAAGAACGGGGTCCAGGAGATGATTAGCTGGAGTTTCTTGCTGGGTGTGAGATGTGATAAGTGCAACATGATCTACAGGATGTTGACAGTAAGACAAGTAACTATGGTAAGACTGTATAGCTGTATATTTTGTAGATCTTGAATAGTTTATTTCTAAGGATTTATTTATTTTTTAACTGGTTTTAAACAAGCAATTCAAATTTCACTAAAAAAAAACCACCAAAATTCCCTGAAAATGAAAACTAAACCACCTATTCTGCAACACATGGAAAGTCCATTTCAATCCAGCCTATTCCTCAACGTTTCTGTAAAAAAGCCGAAAGGACAAGATAGGTATGTCACAGACACTGCGGTTTTCCCAAGAAAATTGTCTTAGCATTTCTCAGTATCCTTTGGCATGTCTGGATGTACCCTTTTCAACGCTTCGCCTGTCAGTGATATCATTTCACAGCTTGGAAAATGCTAAATGACTTTGCCAGAAACAATGATCTTTCAAGAGCAGAAAGTACAAAAGTCTTTTTCATCTCCAGTGCTTTCAGAGAGCACAAAACACTTGAATTATATTAACGATTTCCAATAAAATCATGGCCTGCTTCCCCCCAAATAAACACAAGAATCTGAAGGAAGTCCGCTACACCCATTAAATCCTAATGGGAAAAAAAAAGAGAGAGCAAGAGGATGAATGAGAAAAGTAATCCAAGCACATTAGCAGGTGAAAGAACAACTTTGTTAAGAATGGGACTGACCCAAAGCGGTAACAGGATGTTAGCTCCGGTTATTTTAAGAAAAGATTACAGAGAAAAGGGTGGGATTGAGGGTGGTGGCTTCAGATAAAAATCGGCTGTAAATGAGTACAAAAAGCCTCGTGTTACACCACCACCTCCCACAGCTTTGTCTGAGTGCATTCCAAGGTGTCCCTTTAGATTTATAGTAAAATTATGAAAATGCATAGAGCACACTTCTCCTTACTGTCATAAGTCTGGAGTGAATCCATTCTTGGCAGTGGCATCTCTCCTTGTTTTCAGCATTGCAGGAATAAAATTTGGCTGAGAAGACTGTAAAATCCACTGTCTGATTCAAAGGTGACCTCTTGGCCCAGCTCTTGTTGCATCAGCTTTGTTTGATGCACTTCCTTTTATCCCTGAACTATTGCTAAATTCATCAATGCCTAAGCAGAGAAGAAAGCAATGGAATAAACCAGAAAGGATGAAACATGAGAGTATCACTGTGGGCAAGGCAGGGAAGAAGATCCTTCCAGTGAAATGGAAATACCCATTCGTAATTATTCTTCAGTATTTTTATTTGCCAGAGGTTATTATCGTAATGCTTGCTAACTTGGAAAGGAGCAAGTCACTCCCACAAGCAAGCAAGAGAAGGAAGAGACAGATAAAGGTGGCAAATACTTAGCTTGTGCCAACTGGGTGGCACCTAGCAGGACTGCTACCAGAGCATATCAAGAAAGGCATTTATGAGAGAGCATTTACCAGCTCCCGGGAAGATTCAAATACTTTGGGAATTGGGAGTCACCACCTCACCCAGAGTAACGATACCATCAGTGTTTGGGTTCTTTGAAAGGCAGTGTCTATTTCTTCCAATGTTTTCCTCTGGCACACTTAACTAATTTGGGAAAAGGAAAATCCAGCCTGACACACTGCTTTTGCAAAGCAGGAGAGCCCTGTTTCAGCTCCTGAGCATGCAAAGTGGGTGCAGCTTCCAGACCCTCTTCTCTTGCTCTGACATTTTACCTCCAGGGCACACACTGTACACAACTCTGGAGGTTGCAGTGCCTTTTACTGGAAAGCAGGTCCTAGTTCCTCGCTCTGGCACCATGCAGTTGGCTAGTTTCTGTGTGCTCACGGAAAGGAAAGTATTCAGCTGCGGTAGCCATGAGGGTTTCCCACCCATGTGATGATCAGAGAGCCCAGCCTGAGGTGGTGCCTGGCCTTTGCGAAACGAAAGCTTTTGAAAATCCAATCCACCTCTGCAGTCTCTCATTCTTTTCCCTGGTACCCGTTCTCTTACAGCTTCACGTTTGGCTAGATAAATTCTGCAGGAAGCTTCCAACTGCTAAGATGCGGTATGACTGTCCATCCCACTGCCTTTTCTACTGTGCTTTTGTGGTAGACAGGCCCTGTATTGGTATTCATCTTCCCCTAATTTCACACATCTAGGCCACATCTGTGCTGTTTAGTTAAACAGGACCAGGGCATGTCTCTAAGCACTATTCCATGAGCAGCCGTATTGACTGCTCTTACATCAGACAATTAAGATTGCCCAAGCCAGAAAATGCTTATGGTACAGAATGGTTAATGTCCACACTAGCAGATTTTCTTACCCTCCAAACCAGTGTGGTTGTATGTAAACAGAGAGAGAATGGTGACAGGTTTGTGCTAACACCTCTTTTATCTAAGGATTATTTGGAACAATGTTGGCATGGATCAAAACTGCCATGGAGCTTTGAATAATTTAGCAAGAGGATGACCAAGTTCCATGAATGTTCCCTAGCTCTATTTAACTGACAAGTAAAGATGAAGTGAATGCCACACTGGACCACAGTGTGGTCCCTCCCTGGTACAGTTTTGGCCTGGGGCAACTAGCACTGTCTTCAACAATGCATAAGGCATGTTTTGGAGGATGGTATGGACCAGGGACTGTTCTGCGTGTGGTTGGGATGTGGCCAGGTCTTTCTAGGGTATGAGTCATCTGGTGCACTTTAGGCATCTTCCTCAAAATGAGGTAAGGGCTCACTGAGGATAACCAAAGGCATGACATATCTTCTGTAGAAAGGATGACTAAGTCAGCTAGGACTTTCCAGACTAGAAAGAAAGATCTTGCTAGAGATATATGTGATAAAGACATATAAAAGCCTGCAAAAAACAGAGATGGAAATAGGAATCAGTTGTTCTCTGTCTTTGCCACTGCAGGTAAAAGAAAACTAGTAAGTAGTAGGTTCAAAAGAAATAAAATGATGTTTCAAACAAAACAAAATGTGTAGCGATGTAGTGGAATTTTATGTCACAGGATGTTGTAAATTCTAAAATTTTGCATGGGATCAAGGGCATCTGGAAAATGTAATGGAAATGAAGGACATCAAGGGTATTGTATGTACTACATACAAAGATACCATTTCTGTCTAATTGCAAATTGCTGGAGATCAGAAGAGTGTTCTAAGAAAATGTCTTAATGTGTTTGCTTTATCCTAGTTTCCCTACAGGTCTGCTTGGACTATTCGTGGGAACAGCACATTGGTCTAGCTGGACTCTTGGTCTGATCCAGGCAGCCATTCTTAAGACGTATGAGTAGTGCTCCACAAATGCCTGCTTTTGTCTGATTGTGAGAGAATCTATTACGGTGTGTTCACATGGAGGCATCTGCAATACAGATGCTGAAGGTTAGGGGAGCTGGATCTTGCTTTTACGTCTATGACTGTCACTGCATCCATATGTCCCTCAGGTTTCTAAATTCCACCGTAGCCTGGATGAACCTAAGTTGTACACAACCAAAAATCTGAAGGTAATGCTAATATCACCTCTCGATTAAACTTGAGACTCCCGGGCTGAATCTCAGCTGATCTGTTTTAGGCTTTTCCTTGTCTATTGGCTATCAAGTCTGCCAAGGGAAACTATCTTGGATGTAGACAATTCCACTTGCTCAACTCCTGGTCTTGCCACATCTTTTCCAATGAACCTGAACTGCAGAATGAATAGTCTTTCCCTTCCTCCCTTCCCTCCCTTCCATTCCTTTCACATTGCACAAAGTTCATGTAACCCATGAAAACTGCCCATCTCACTGCTACCTGGTGCCTCCCACCACCAAGCTCTGAGCTCACAGCTTCAGATCCTCCTGGTTTTTGTTCAGGTGTTACCTTTGTAGCCCCATCAGCAGACAGAACTTCCTCTTTAAGTAGCCAGGATGCCTACGTACAACCTGACCATGATACATGACCAGTCTGTGCCAGGTCTGCAGCCTGTCCTTTGGCTGGAGTTTACTCACCTGGATGTTGGCACCAGTGATGTCCAGGGCACAAGAGAACGCAGTGAATAATGTCATTCCTGAGTGCCACAGATTAAAATGAACTACAACAGGCTGACCAGCTGCTTAATAAAAAAACAAGGAATTATTAAGGTGCAATGGATGATCCTTCAATACAGAATTTCTTAATTATAGCAAAAAGAAGAGAAATCCCAGGACAATTGTTTGATTGTTGATTTTTTTTTTTTTTTGGCGTGCTATTTGTATCTGGCATTCTTTGGTACCTCAGCTTGGCATACAAGAGGGTTTCTTTTTCCTGAGCAGATAGGTTTAGGGGCCATAATCTGAGACCACTCTTACCCTTATCTATGCAGCCACGTCTTTTAATATGCACAGGAGATGAACCAGAGCTTTATGACAGTGACAGGTAGAAGTGGACTGCAAGGTGGCGGGTATGGCTGTTTGTCTCACGTGGAGCAGCCGTTGAAGGAAGGCTGCAGTGAAACATCGTTCAAAGGCTTTCTCCGAATGCTTACCACAAAACGTGCTCCAGCCTTCCCCTGTAATCATTAATGAGTGTGGATCTGTCATAAGTGTCACTAAGCAATTTCTTTATTGTTTATGCCTGCTTATTCACTGAAGGACTGTTCTACTGTTCTGCCTTTGTTCTAAGAAAAAAAATACACACAAACAATTCCTTCAGCTTTTCATTAACAAATGTTTCTTATCAGACTTCTATTTCAGTATTCCCCCAAGTAACTGTATTTATTTCTTACTGTTAAATGTCAAAATAAGCATAGTATTCCAGCTGAGGTTTCAGTGCTATTCCCTACAGCTTCAGAATTCATTCCTAAGTCCTATATACAATGTTACCATTAAGATGCTCTAGAAGAAAGGTATGGTTGTGTTTTCTTTTTCTCTTTTCCTTTCCTTTCCTTTCCTTTCCTTTCCTTTCCTTT
>VXAA01001602.1:179499-275124 GCA_013399115.1 Anseranas semipalmata
GCGAGCCGCGGCGGGGGCTTCCCGGCAGCCCGCCCTGCGCTGCCCCTCCCGCGAAAGCGGCCCCTCCATTTTCTCTCCCGTGTCTTCTCCTCGGCGCAGCTTTCTGCCTTCCCCCCCGCAGGGCATCGCGGCGCTCCCGTCTCCAGCAGGTCCCCCCCGAGGCGGGGAAACCCCCTCCTCACCCCCCTCCTCTGCCGCTTTTCCTCCTCAGCCTTTGCTGCCGGGGGGGTGGCCCAGCCCCTCCGCATGTCCCCCAACACGCCGGGGCCCCCCGCACCGCCTGGCCCCGGAAAGGGCCCGTGGTGGCAGGGGGACGGGGCCCGCCGCCCTGGCCTCTCTTGGTGGCACCTGGCACCAGCCGAGGTGGGCATCGCCACCGCCAGCCAGCCTGCCCGCCTTCCCTCGGAGCCAGCCGGAGCGTTGGAGTTGGGAAACTCATCCAGCCACACGCGTGTCCCCACTCACCGCTGTTCTCCGCTTACGTTCGCTTCGCACCGCGGCGGAGGACGTGCTTTGCAGGGAGGTGAAGGCCCGAGTGTTAAGGAGAAGGGAGCCTCAGACCGTTTTCCTGACGGTCATCCCTTGTCTGGGATTGCTGCAGCCGCGGTGTGTATTGCTTTCCTTTTTTAAATTGCAAAAGAGGCTGAGAATTTACTGAAATCCAGGTATCTGTTCCTGGCGCTCAAGTCAAGGCTGCACCCGACAAGTTCCTGCTGTCTGTTGTCCTTCAACCTGCTCTGATCGCTAGTTCACTTCTGTGATTGGGGAAAGGGCTTGTTTCCATTTTGTTTGTCAGTATTTCAGGGGCAGCTGGTTTGACTAACAGATGGATTTCTTCTCTTTTTGCATATTCATGTCTGAACGTTTGCGGCGGACAGGGCAGAGGGGGGAAGAAAAAAGACACTAAGAAAAACCTCAAGAGGGTTTTTGTATACAGCTAAGGCTGGAAAGAAGGCTTAGGACTTTTCAGGAGTCTTAGTTTTGGAGCAGGATGTAATTACCGTTGGTGCTGTACAGACTGAGGACAAGAAGACCATTTGCAGCTCTGAAGAGTTCACAGGCTGTGAATACGGGCTTTATGAGTTAGCTGTCTCCTAGCTGAGCGGCTTTGCCTGCTGCACGTGGCACGTGCAGTCATTTACAAACATTAGCTGCAGCCCCGAGCAGCAACCTCGTGACGATGTCTGCCATCACATGAACCTCAGCACCCCAGCTCCAAGCCGTGGGGGCAAGCGGGGAAGATGTGTTCGCACCTGCAGGTGCTGTGGGACAACTCTGCCTTTTGAAGTCATTCACTCTGTGACATTTGGCTGTCTCTGCCATCGAAGGAGAGGCTTAGGTAGTTCCTGTGCTGAGTTTCCAAGGGCAAGACACAGCATGTAAAAGCAGTAGTAAAGCAAAAGGGGTAAATCCTGCTCGGGCAGTTGTGCGTTTGAGCCTTGTGGCAGGGAAGCCTGTTTTGCTTTGGTTTTCAGCCCTCACCTTGTATTTGTTTGATGAAACATCTGGCACATGGTTTGTCACACATACACACCCACCTTCCCAACTGCATCAGTGTGTTTGCTGTCTTTGTCTCTGACTTGGAGAGAGCAGGCAGAAACTTTCCTTCCTGATCAGATACTCTGGGGACTTCCATTGCCTTCAGCAGTCAGCCTAAATGTCTTTTAGACTGGATTTGTATACGATGCAAAAGAGGAGGAATTGTGTAATTGCACAGGCTGCAGAGCTGCAAATGCTGACCCTGACACGAAGAACGAGCAAGCGCTCTGATTGCCACAGCCCTTGAAAGTTACTTTACTTTTTGAGTTTTTTGTGTTCTGAGTATCTTGTATGGTGATCTTGTATGGTGATCTGAGGGGGACAGCCCTTGTACTGTGCTCCACCACTTATGTGTCTTAGTCAAACTGGTTCCAGAATAAACCAGTTTCCTGAGCAGGACTGCTGGGTGTTTAGTCCTCAATTCGTGCCATTTCACTGGGATGAGTTTTGCTTGCAGACTTGTGCTTATCAGTGAGAAGACATGTTCAGAAGGCACTCCTAGTTTCGGGCGGGCTATAACAGAAACTGAGGCCAGCTAGGCTTCTAATTCAAGCAGTTCAGTTGTGAATGTGGGTTGAAATGTGTTATTTACACATTTGCAATGTTCTCTTGATTCCATGCGGAGGAGAGAAAAGGGAGCTGGATTTGCTAGACAGGAAGAGTGTAGCTTAGACAAAAGAGGGAACCCACGAGTGATAGCATTACTTTTTCTCTAATCTAACCAGTTATCAGAGTAACCAGCTCTGAGCTGTGTTTTTGTTGATATCTTTGCCACTCCATCTATTTTTATTTTATTTTTTCCTTTTCTTTTTCCTGTGCCAGTCTACTAACAGATTTCAGGTGGGATTCATCCCAGTATGGTGTTGTGCCTAAGCAGTGTGTCTCTGCTTTAGGTTACGTGACACGCGTGACGACTGATCTGTGCCAATCTATCTGGTGCTGAGCACAGCAGATAGTCTGGTCTGTGCAAGAGTGAGGGCACAGAGCTGTGGTGTTCCTTGTTTCATCCCAGATGGGGAAGAAATGTGGTTCAGGTGAAGGAGGGCAGGGATCTTGTTAGAATTACTGCCTGGACTATGTTTTGTTCACTCTTGATCAATCAAGTTCCTCAACCTTGATCCACCATGGCAGGCTAGTGAGACTTCAGCAGCCTTTCAGAAATGTCACTTTCAGTTGTATCCCAGCTTTCAGAGAGCACAAAACAACGTGGCACCTCTAATTCTCTTCTCTTGGCCCGTATCAGTGATGTCAGAAGCTCAGTGGCATGCAGCTTGGGGCAGGAGGAAGAGAGGGTGACTTTGGCTGCGGATGCCCCCTGCGGATGCCAGCTTAATCTGGAAAGAGGTGTGTTGGCTGAGCCGCCGTGCTGCCACGGGGCAGAGCTGCTTTGCCTTCCCCGAGGGATGAGCTGAGAGGCCCCACTGACTTAACCAGGTGTGTGGAGGAGCTGGTTGCACTGAGCACCAGGCTGGGAGGCTGGGCAGCGTGGAGGACTTAGCGTGGTGTTTGTGGGCAGAGTTGGTCGGGGTCAACTCAAGTCAATGCCGGCCCAGCGTTAGTAACCTGGTTGTGCTGAAGGTGGCGTTCATCTGGCCAAATGTAGTCATCTACGGCCAAGGTGGCCAGCCCCGTCTCCCTTTACAGTCGGCCAGAGGAGGGCTGGGCATTCCTGCGGCGTGATTCATCTCGGCCCAGCACGCCGAAACAGATGAATTGTGACCTGGAAGTTGCTTTCCACTGACTATAAAAGGATTAGCTCCGATATGTCTGCACTATAAATGTCTAAATGTTTATCTCAATGAACTTGTGAGATTCTCGGATTCCTCAATGGCTTTGGGAAGAGCTGTGGCTGTTTACACTATGGGTGAGTTTGTTCTGGAATTTGAGCACTCCCTTGTTAATACTGTTGCTGCCATACCACTGCCTAGTTAAACCTACAAAGAAAAAAAAAGAAAAAAAGGCATAGCTGAATCTCTTGGTCAAACAAAACACAGGGGTTAGCTAGCACCTCCCCAGCGATAACCCACTGAGCGCAGGATTCCCGACTGCTGCCCGTGGTTCCTGGGCAGTGTGGGAGTGCCAACGATTGGGATCTGGGGCTCCCACCTTTCCATGGCCCTGTGTGAGCCACCTCGCCTCCGGCGTGTCAGCAGCTGCTGTTGCCAGGACTGCTGCCTTGTCCTGAGCCCACCAAGGTGGCTGTTCAGCAGTCCCCTGAGTGGCATCTCGTACAGAACTGCCGTGTTTCAGAGTTTCCAAAATGAAGTAGTATGAGATTTTTGGCTCCGGGTACATATTGGAGTTTCCAGTTTTTCACTCGAGTGGAAAAGCAGTTCAGAAAACTTAGTTTTCTCAGAGGTGCAATTTTGGTGTGTTCAGAAATTGGGGTAACTGCTATAGGAAAAAATATACTACTAATTCCTTTGCTGAGCAGCATTCCACATTACATTTTCCTGTTAATCTAACCGATCCTCAGTGCCTGCCATACCATGTCTCGACAACTTCTCTGAGAAATCCACACAATCCCTGTATTTACTAAAATGCTAAATTTATTGCAGTCTACCTAATGGTAGTATTTAGCTTCACATTTTCTTACAGCTCTTTCTCCTGCCTTTTTCTGGGATGAGGAATAACTCTTGGGTTCTCTGTCACCAGACTTCCGGACAAATGTCCCAGCTGTCTTTTCTGAGCTGTACAGATTTTGTACGTCACTCTTGCCTCGTTGTTTTCCAAATCCTTGTCATTTGTTTGTATCTTTCCTGGTAGATCTTTTAGCCTGTTTAATTTCAAGTTGCAAGAATGAGGATTTTACTTAGTATGTTGTTTCTGAGGGTTTGCAATTAATTACTACCCATATTTACTGAGCAAGCTGTGCTTTTCTTGAAATTTAGAGGCTATTTCGTAGTCATCCCATTCTAAAAGTTTATTGTAAACCACTCTGATGTTCTTAAAAAAAGATTTGAACAATGAGCTTTTAGTTTAACTGGGTTTGTCCCTAGTACAGATTCACGCAGATTGGTTAAAATCCCTTGTACCAGCGCATTTATTTATTCCTGGAACCCGTTCTGTCAAATGAAAAAGTGTTCTCAAAATAAATAGCAGCGTGTGCTGTGACCCACATTATTCCTGGCTGTGTGCGAGCTTAACTGTCATACATTGCCAGGCGTTTTAATATAGGTGAGAAGGTCTGAGGTACAGGGTAGGTGCACATCATCACCTCTGGCCGCAGTTGCGCCTGCTGAAAAGCTCACCATTGCCGGCTGCCCGCTGGCATCCCGTGGCAGAGGCAATTGCTGCTTCAGTTTTCTGGCTGCTATCCTCGTGAGAGCTTGAATGAGACAGGGTAGCACAAGCTGCTTCAGTGGTAGGTCTTTGCTACCTTTGGTTAGCAACGAGGTTATCCCTTTGAAGTTCCAGCTAGCAAAGTGAGTAATATGGTGTACGTTCAGAAAAGATTTGCTAACTCGTGTTAGCAATGCTGGAGTGAAATGGCCGGTGGGTAGCTCGGTGCACAGAGCAGATAGGGTGGCGATGTCTAGGAATTAAAGGTAGAGGTGGTGCCAGCCATTTGGGGACATTCACCTCTGGGGCCAGTGCTCTCAGAGCCATAAGAAGATCTGCACAGTGCTGTCCCGGCTGTCCGCGCCACATGGACGGCATCGGTTTGGTGGTTCGAATAAACCAAAGGTGAGTCTGCCTGGGCTGTGGGGTATTTGTGGGGTGTGGTTTAGTGCCATTTTCCATTGTTTAATTTTATGGGTAAAGCATGCTGAGATCAGCGCTTGGGAGCTCTTGTTTCCCAAGGATCCGTCCCCATCACTGGGAGGTGAGGCGGCAGCGGGAGGCCCTCCGGTGAGACCTGGAGGCGGTAGTCAAGACCAGTTCTGCAGGACAAGAAAGGAAAAAAAGTACAAGCTATGAAGCGCAACAAAATCAAAACACTGCTAATGCTAGTAGTAGTTTCGTTTGGGAATGCCGGTGTGGGAGGTTTATTAGGGTATGTATGTGGCAGGAGTAAATTAGGGTGCAAGAAGTTACTGCGAGTTGATAAATGAACTGTTTCCTTAAGCTGAAGAAAAGCTTGCCTCCATCGAGTGAAAGATTCTTAAAATAAACTAGTTGGAAAAGCTGCGCTGCGTTTGTAGAAGTAGGTTACTTTGCTGAAGTGACTCTTTTACTAAAGTGGCTTCAGCTAGCAAAGTAAATAATGTGATGTATCTTTAGAAAATATTACAGAGGGGATTAGTTGGCTTGGGTAACCAGAATATAGCCTTTCATCTTTAGACTGCTGATTAAACTCCACTCTGCGTTGCTTGCTGCCTGACAGCTGTTTGATGACCCGTGTGAGATAATTCCCAAACAAAGGATGCTGCCGAGTGCTGCACTGTTTGCTTTTTCCCTTCCAAAAAGTTCACAGAACAGGGTGACCTGTAACATGTGTTGTGAAGGTTTTTTTCTTTGTCGCATCAGACTAGTTTGTGTGTCTATGGCTTCCGAAAGCTTAGAGCAGCCAGTTAAGAAAAATAAAGCAAAATCAACCCCTCCACGTTTGTTGCTTTACTTGGAACAGCAACAGAAGGTTGTGTTTTTTTTTTTTTTCAAGTTATTTTCAGTGAGAATCATGTAGCTATTTAGAGATATTGATAGTGAATGTATAATGTAATTGTCACCTTAGAAAAAACGTCATGTACTTGAGGACCTAACTTGTCTACCACTGCTTTAGCAACCAACCGAGTAAAAACATGAACACCATACAGACAGTGATCAAAACAGGTATTTGGAAGTCTTTTCCAATCCCTACCTGCATTTAGCTAACACAGTATGGAAGTGCAAAGATGCCATGCCATCATATACCCCTCGTGCTGACCACAGGTGCGGTAGGCAGGACCCTTCAGGCCATGTAACCTGCTGGAGGACAGGCGAGAAAGGAGCAGCATGTTCTGGCACCCTTAGCACGAAGAAGGGCAACACCCAGAGCTCTGCAGCCCAACAGTGGATTAGGGTGGAGGTGCCACATCTTGGAGGGGAAAAGCAACCGGTATTTGAGCTCCTGTTGGGGTTTGGAAAATTGAGATTTCTGTGAGATTTATCTCGATGTAACACCATGGATGGGGATGGAGATTTGATCTCTGGCATCTTTTTAGTTCAGGAAAGCTCCAACACAAGCAGCAGTGTGAAAACATGACAGTTAAGCCACTATGGAAAACTCTTATTTTTGAGGAGTGCAATTGTTATGAGGAATCATCGTACTTGTGAGGAAATTTTTGTTTCTGCTGTCTCTAGGTTCGGCCAGTTTTCTGTCTCGAGGAGCTGTCTCAGCTCCTGTTGGAGTTTCCATAGATGCCTGTTAATCGGAGAGCCCTGCTGGTGAAGGAAGGTATCTGTGGAGGGTTGTTCTTCCCTTCTCTCCTCAGAAGGGATAAATATATACCCAGAGGTGCCTGTCTCTGGCTGTCGGTTACAGAGGGCAAGGAGATGACACCTTAAGCCCCGGCATCTGTTCTGGAGTTGGCTAAAGCTAGCTGGGAGGAATCCTGCCCCTCTTAACCCGGGTGGCATGTGAAGAAATGCAAGGATATCCCCAGGGAAACTTGTGTAAGTGTTGAGGCCACACAGTTGGGCTCTGGTTGCTCCAGAGAGACCATCACAGATGTTAGAGTGCTTCTGAACCTGCTTTCTTCTTAGAAGGAAGTATTGGAGAACAGAGCAGCATGGTGCATGGCACCAACAGTTCTTCACTTTCCTGCTGCTGTTCAGACCCCTGGGGGGGAAATGCTAATTATCATTTGTTTCATAGTTATTTTGCTTTAAAATCACCCATATTTTTTTCCAAGTCCCAGTGCAGAGGAACTAAGCAGAATATTTACAGCCAGTGGTTCGTTTCCTTCCTGCTGTCACCTAAAGAGCCTAGCAGCGGCAGATTTTATTATACTTCAAAGTTTCTGGCTTGAGATAAGTGACATGTGGGACTGGGGAGAGACGGCACTGTACGTGCTAGAAGAACTGCATTGAAATGTATAATGCAACACCTCTCAGAGACTGTCATATTTGGGCCTCTCTGCATAACCCCAACCCTGTAAATGTGATTGAGAGCGATTTCCTTTGATATTGGAGTAAAGATATGGAAAACTATAATAAGGTTTTTAAAATGTATTAGTAGACTGGATGATAATAGTCATTTTTCTCCCAATAAGAAGAAGTGCGTATTTACTCCAAACAATATGCTTTGGCTGATAGGGACACAATTATTTTTAAGGATAGCAATACCACTTCCCTCGACAGGGCTATGTGCTGTGCGACTTCACTTATTTCTGTCACTGAGTTCCACGCTGGTACTGAGAGAGCCAAAATTTTTGTTTTGTGTATCCTGAGCAAATTCTCAAAATCAGGTACAGGGAGAAAGCATGCTTGTGTTTTAGGAACTGAGAAGCAGGTTTTGGGGCAGGCCAGGCTTCTGTTTGAGAAGATGGTGGGGCAGAGAGATGCAGATGGCAGTTCCAATCAAATCAGAAATCCAAGCCAGATTTCAGTCTACAAATTGGTCAGCTGCCAGGCTGATGGAGTGCAATGAGAAATACATGGCAAATCTTTTTTTGCTCTTTGGAGTTAATCTCTTTTGTCAATCGACTTGTGTTTTCGAGTGAGCCGGAACAAGCTCCCTTCATGGAGACGTGGGGATTGTACGAGCTGGCTTTCTGCAGCCCAGATTGCAACACAAGAGGGGAACGCTGACTGCAAGGTGCTGCCTTTCCGCGTGCAAAACTGGGGACTGAGCCCGTGCTGTGTTTTGCAGCAGCCTTATGGCTAGGCTCAGGCCAAATCTGCCAGCCTTCTGCATCTCCTATCTGCTGGCAGGCCGTGGGGCTTGCAGCAAACCTCAGAGGGCCCAGGAGGCTCGCTCGGCCGGGTCCTGCCCTTCTGCGTGTGAAAGCAGGGAGATGCGGCCTGCGGAGCAAAGCGCTGGCTTTGCCTTCCTCCTCCTGCAGCACAGCCGGCAAGGAGCAGGGGAGAGCTGAGCAGTGAGCTGAAAACAGCGTTTGCCAAAAGCAAACGAACTTTACGCCTACCTTGCTGTGAACTTTAATTCCACATCTCCTTTTCGATAAGGTTTATTTAGGTGGAATATATCAAAACTGGGCTCTGATATCCCTGTGAAAACACGAGCGGTTGATTACGCTGTAATCAGACCAGTCAAACGTTGTGCTTGTATCGTTTGGACTGCTTGTGAACGCGGTTTTTGGAGACGTTTTGTTGTAAATCCATCAGCGTTTAGGAGATGCAGAGTCTTTGCTGTGACAGCTTATGGGATTATTTGCAAATCACTTCTGAGACTGATTTTTTTCCCCACAATCAGAGCAGTAATCCCATCTCATATGCCTTTTTTTATTAATCAGGTGCTCCTGTCCCATTGAATGCTGGATTTTTCTGGCCCTTGCGGTGTAAGGGACTGAAGGACTGCCGAGCTGGGCAGGATTGGGTCAAATCCTGGAAGGAAAGTGAGCGCCTTGTGAGACATGAAGTTTTAACAGCGAGCGGGCAAGTACGTGGGCGAAGCTGCCATGGCAACTGCTCGTAGTGTTTGCAAAAAAAAGACCAAACCATACATTGCTGCGATTCCTAACCGCCAGCCTGCTCTGAGCAGCCCTCTCCGCTCCTGGTGGCCGGGAATATTGTGGAGAAGGGGAGGAAGGTGGGGAGATGATGCAACTCGAGTAGCGCGTTGCGAGCCTGGGAATTGGCGCAGGCCGTAGCCTTCACCGGGCTGCAAGAGCCGGGCTGGGGGGCCGGGCTGGTTTGATGGCAGATGAGAAGTGCGTGGCTGCTGCCCCGTCACGGGGAGGGACAGCTGAAGGTGCCTGCTTGGAGGTGAGTGTGGTGTCCGTCCCCTTGGGGCACGCTGTCCGCAGTCCCGCAGAGGTGCCCGCCTCACGCTGTACCTCCTCGGCCCCATCCCTCTGGACCGTCCTTGGCTCTTGTTTTGCCACGAGCGTCTAGACCGTAATGATGTGGGCACATCCTGTGTTGCTGGCAGCCCTGCTCTCCGCAGCTGCCCTGCCCAGTTCCCATCCCAAAACAACGGTCCCTGGTGAGGCATGTGTCATTAACTGCCAGGGCGTTGGGACATCGCCGCGTCCTGGTTATGCTGGAAGCGTGGTTGCGCCATCGGCACTCGGCATCCTCCTTTCTGCCCGGGCGTGGAGGTCTGTGGGCTGCTGCGGCCCCTGCTGCGCCGCGGGGAGAGGCAGGGGAAGGGGCTGCCAGCTTCGTGTCGGTCCCAGCACCGATGGTCTTGGAGGAGTGGAGGAGCCGCTGCTCCGTCATGCTCTGAGCTGCCCAGACTGCCTCAGTGGGGCTTTGTCCTCAAGGTGCTCTGCTCCTCGTGCTCTTCCCGGGCTGATGGTGGCCCCTGCAAGTCGCGCAGTCCTGGCTCCTTCGGCTCCGAGGGACCCAGCTCTGGTGGGCGGGAAATACTAGTTTGATCGGGTGGTAGCATCCAGTCTTTGCCTTGACTTACAAAGTGAGCAGACCTGGTGTGCGTCAGGGCATCGTCTTTCAGGGGAAGGTCCTCCTGGAGAGCTCTCTGGTGGGAATCCTGTCTGCAGGCAGTTGTCAGGAGCCACCATGAAACTACAGACCCGCAGCAGCATCTGCAGCCTCCTGGCTGTCGGAAAGTACACAACCACGCAGACCAGCTGAAGAGTGTCTGAAGTTCTTGTTTGTGCCTGCAGTGACTAATGCGTGGAGCTGGAAAGGAGCTGATCCCTCCCCAGCCCTTGAATGATGAATGGAATGCAGGAATACTGGGTCTAAAAGCAAACATTTTAGTTCATTTCACAGTAGGCTTCTTTAAGGTATGGTGTAAAGCGTATTCACAAGGCATGCTTTAATATTCGATGCACAGTCATAGAAGTGCCCTTGAAAGGTTCTAACGCATACTGGAATGCAGCTGGCTTGCTTAAGGAGAAATTCACTTTATTCAGAAAAGGGAAGGGTTTTTTTTGTAATTCTTCTGCTGTGTCAAGTCACTATCCAACAGCCACATCAAGGTGTGCAACTGGCACCTCTGACTTGGTGGTCTGTGTGTGGCAGGCACTTGAGAATGGCCTCCAAATCATTGGAAAAACTCCTGGATTAATGAAAACATATTCTAATTGCTTTATTTAGATTGCATGAGCCCTAAGGAATGATGTAGGCTTTCTAGCATAATTTGACAGACACAGTTACCCAAGGATAGCAAAAATTTCCTCAACTGGAGAAACTTTTTCAGGCTGGAGTCATCTTGGTAAGTGGGAGCCCCATGATTCTGCCCTGATTTCTGCTTTCCTTCCTCCCTGAACGAATGCGTGTCCAGTGCAAGCTGGGCTCTCTCCCTTGTGCTAGCAGCGTGGTGCAGCATTTCTGCTGAGCTGGAAGAAGAGATGAGAGCTTTGTTCTAAATGTTGCAAAACACCAGCGTAACCGCCCTCTCTGTGGGGTGTAGACGCGAGCCCTACCCACGCGGGGATTTGTAAAGGCTCTGCTGAAGGGGACTCCGGGTGCTCGCTGGGGACGTAGCTCGCCCATTCCTGTCCTTTTCCAGGTTGGTGTGCGTGTATGACCTTTTCTATACCAGCATTTCTGCAGCTGCATTTTGTGCCAGCAGGAACGATTCCTCCAAAATTCATTACAGAGCGTTTCCTCTAAGCAAAGTTCTTCAGACACCTCCACCTTTTGCACAGAAAGGCTGCCCCTGCTCTTCCAGTAAGGGAAATGGTTCCTTTGCTTTGAGTCATTACCTGTTATGGTAATGGAAGAAATTTGTAACCGAGACAGCAACGTGGTGATAAGCTGCAGCGGTGCCGGGAATGTGCCTGTTTGAGAAGCGGCTGACCCACAGACGCACGAATCGACGGTGGTGGCCAGACGCTGGAGTCATCTGCTGGGGCTGGTCCCAGCCCAGGCTGCCCTCGCTGCTGCAGGTGGGATGTCCCAGGGTGACCAGGGGTCTGCTGCCGCCGTTGGGTGGCCTCCTCCACCTCCCTGCCTCTAAAGGACGTAGCAAAACTGACTGATTTATACCCGCTTTGATCTGCCCCTTGTCCACACCTCAAAACCCCTGCTTGGCTGTGCATCTTCCTGATGGAATAGCAGTGTTTGGGGAAGTCTCCTTCCGTCCGTCTGGCTCATCGTGATGTGTCCCAGCTCTGTGCAGGGTGGTGTTTGTTGTTCTGCGTAAATGTTGGGGCTCTTCATTTTTTATTTGTTTGTTTCCCCACTGCTGTTTCAATAACAAACCAACTTCTGTCTCGGTCTGACTTGCTTCCTTATCTCCTCACGGACACTTCCCACCGTCTTCCAAGGACTATTGTCTAAAGGCCGTGCTGCAGCTTGCTGAGCGCCATGGCCGGACCTTTTGGCTAAGCAAAGCCCTGTCTCCATTTTATCTGGATTTAGGAAGACAGAAGCTTGCTTATTTAATATCATTTCCCAGGGCATATATTTTTGCTGCTTGCTGTCAAGGCTGAAGCCCCGGCAGATTACAGGCAGTTTGTCATTCAGACTCGATCCTGGCGTTCTGTCTCAGGCTCTCATTTGGCAAGTCTAATTATCAGTGGAGATCCCCTCAGGTTTTATGACAAATTGAGGGAGTTAAATCAAGCTGTTTTCTTGCAAAATGTAATTTGAAGCCATGCTGAGGAACTATTTGAGGAGACTGTAGTCAAGCTGGTGGGAGATTTTTCAATTAAATGTTTTTCATCAGAAAATAGTGATTCACATAATGAGAGAGGTGTGATGCCCTTTGTCAGCTGGGCAGGGAGGCGTCTCCTGAACTTTTTGATCCCCGAGGAGCTGCAGACAGCAAAGGCAGGGCTGCCCTCCTGCAGGAGCTTGCTCTCCTCAGCCTGGGCTGTTTTGAGCTGCGGACACCAGCCGCATATGAGGTATGGGCTAAAAAGGCAGAGAGCACCGACCGGGAGGCACTTCTCGGGTGGGAACCCAGCCTGGGAAGTGTCCCATCCTTCTCCTTCGCCTCGAGTGCTGGCCACAGCTGCTTGCCTGCCCTTCAGTTGTAGGCTCAGCTCCCTGCGAGGCTGGAAGTCAAATCAGTGAGGTGGTCAGGGTGGAAGAAACAACAAAGCCCCAGTTTTTGTACAGGAATATAAAGAATTGGGTTGATTTCGGTGATCCCCTTTGCGGCACGGTTACCCACATGGTTGTTCTGGTGCAGATTCAGGGGCGATACCTGGTAGCTGGGGGATAGGAACAAGCGGTTTCAAGGCTTAACCTTGCCAAAGCAAGCATATTATCCAGCTGCACCTGAGTCTTCCCTGCTGACATGCAGGATGCTGTATATCCAGTTGAAGAGGTATTTCTCTAACCTGCTCTTGAAACTTGGGTGGTGGAGACTCGCGCCTTTCTTGTATCCTGCCCCAGTGTTTCATTGTGCCCACAGCAAGAAGGTGGTCCTACTGCTGAACTTCCCCACTGCAAATTAATCCTAATACATTGTCTGTTTCTGCAGTAGATAAGGAGGAGATTTTTAATGTCTCTCCAACCTTGTTCCTGTTGAATGGCTTACGGTGGACCATCTTTGCTGTTAATCACAGTGGAAGCTTTGTAGAGAAGAATGGACTCCAGTGAGCTTCCGTTTTGGAAGTTTTGAAGCTTGTATCCTGAGAGGTCGAAGCATTCCTGTTGTGGCTTTCGGAGTAGGAATCTCCCTCCTTTTATTTTGGTAAAAAAAATCACTATTCATTTCAAAATGTGTTTTAATGTATAATCACAAATAACCCAGATCAAGTTTTATGCAGGCGTTGAAACAAAACATTGAAGTTTGCCTGCTATGTGATTTTGGGGAAATTCCTAGCTCACAAGTAATTTGCAGTTATGAGAACTGGTCTGGACTTGGGAAAAGGATGATCTTTGCCATCCTGGAAGTTCTCATGGGATGGGAAATGAATTTCTTTTCTTGTTGTGGACAGCAGCTGTGCCAGTTCAGAAGACAGGCTGGTGAACCACGGCACCCTGAGGCAGTCCTGGAGCACCAGCATGCTCTTCTCTTTCGGTGGCACTTGATATTCCCCTTTCAGTAGCTGATGACTGGTGAGTAGGCTATGTAGGGATTAGAGAGGGCACCCCGCTGCTCCTTTTCCAATGGAAGGAATCCTCCAAGGCTGTGAGATGCCTGCAGAACAGTGGGAGATGCAGCCTCTGAAATATCCCTGACGTTCGGGAGCTGGAAGAACAGAAACCTGCACGATCCCCGGCCATGAGCGGCAGCGGGCTGGTTCCCAAGCAACACATTCCTTGTGCCATTGAAACAGCTGTGCTCAAAAGAGGAAAGTAATATGGTCCCCTTTTTATGGGCAGCGGCTCTTTAGGCAGGTAATTAAGTTTGTGGTTTTGTATACACTGCACACCCACTTCTGTGTGTGTGCTGTTGCTACTTAGTGAGTAGTTTATATTTAACTGGATGACTTTGTTCTGAGTAGCAAATGCCTTACTAGTGAGTGATCCCGTTTTAATGACAGAACTGGCAAAGAATGTAACATTTAGTGTCCACGTATATACATGCTGATGTAATCTACATTTCTGTAATGTAGATTTATATAAATACATACATATGCACACATGCAAAAAATATGAAATAAAGTTATGTGAATGAAGAAGGGAACAATTTAACAGCACACAGACGAGTCTTGCCTTGTCTGGTTATAATATGTAGGCAGGATGACATCCTTTTACGCACAATAAAACTGATGCAGAGATTTGCAGTTTCTTTCAGTGGCTCTTGGCTTTGGCTCCTAGCCATTCCCACTGCTATGTTAGGATATCTTCCAGCTTCACATAATGCTAATGCATGGTCATGCCTTTATTTTCATCAGCTGTGAAGCCTTTTCTCTAGTGGCAGGCATCTGCAAATTGCTGCAACTGCAACTTCTGAGTCAGTTCTTAGCACTTGTCCCAAGGGCATCCTCTCTAAGCTGCATGCCTTCTCCAGTGCAGCTGCAGGAGGTGCTTGCTGCAGGTTTGGAGATGCAGCCAGACAAATCTTGGAGTCTGGTGCTATGCCCCTTGCTTCTGAAATTCACAAGGTAGGTGTTCAAATGTTTGTGTGGAAAGCTCAGCATCTGCTGTAGCTGTCTTTTCTCTGCCCTGTCACTTGTTGCAAGGTAACTTAACAATGCATTTGTACATTTTCCAAGAGAGGTCCTTCCAAAATGCCTTATCTGACACACTTCTTCCTTTAATGCAGGAAAATAAGGTTTCACATCGCACCTGAGGCTGACATGCCTCAGTTATTGTTTACTTTCCTCAGTGTATTTCTGAATGATGTTTCAGAAGGCAGTCAGCGGTTCTGGTATGGTCCCTTACAACATAACCTCTTTGCATCTAGAGTCTACAGTTAAATCTGACAACAAAAATATCTGTAATGCTAATGGAAATAGTAGGAATAGAGGTTTTCCACATCTTCTTTTTCTGAGTAGCACTTGTGTATGAATGGTGCTACCTTGGGGATGGAAGAAGCAAAGCCAGCCCTTCGGAAAGGGCTCCCAAGGGGGTTTGTTACCTGTATATTGATCAAAAAGTCATCACCACGTGCTTGTTCAGGAAGCTGGCTTATGTTTAAAATAAAAATAGAGGGCTGAACCCATGTGGAATTGTTTGCCAGGCATGCCAACGCGGCATAAGCACACGCTGTTAGTTCTGCTGCAGATTAGTGGCAGTGATGTTACAGCTGCGTGAGGAGACATTTGTTGAAGACCAAAAGGATGCTGAGGAAAAATAAAACCACCCATGGGATGTCACTTCGCCGTGAAGGAGGGGTGTTGGCAGCAAAGGTTTCTTTGTGTTTCAAAATGAACATAAGCATCCATGGGACAAGGCTGAGCAGGGTTTTCTGTTCACGCTTCCTCTGCAGAGGTGCCAGGGCAGTTCATTACACACGCAGCAGGGTTAGGCTTGGGTTTTCTCTTTGGCTTAGTAGAAGACTCCTTGTTCTGCGTAATCGGCTTTAATTTTATGCTCTTCTGCATGTTGGAGTTGGCATCTGAGAAGAAAATTCTCAGGAGCAGAAAGGCCTTGAAATAGATAAGGAGTGGTTTCCAGAAGTTGAAACAAATTGTAATTGTTTAGGAAGTGATAGTACTGCTTATGTTAAATGGTGCCCTGTCAGCTTATTTTTACACATGGTGTTTTATGTTTAGCTGGACAGATGTTTGTTATGGTTTACTTTTTGCTGTTAGCCAGATGCAAGATTGCTTGTTTTCTTACGGGATTGTTTTGAAGAATGTCCTTTTTTAAAATGTTGTTAATGGGGAAGGAAATCTATAAACCTGATATAATAGGTATGTTAACCATTAGATAAGAGGAGGAAGAATATCTTATTTTACTTTAAAATACAATACAGCCGAGGCACGAGAATTTGGACACGGAACAAACATAAAATGCATTGTAAATAAAGGACGAAGACCAGTAGGAATGGGTGGAATTTGGCCTTATTGAAGTCGGTGGGAGCTTTGCCGTTGACTCCAGCCGGGCAGGATCTCACCCGAGGATGTGAACCCTGCCCCGGGAGCCTTCCTGCTAGGTTATCTAGGAGGGTCGCTGATCCCTCGGCTCTCAAAGCTGCGTGGTGCTGACTTCCCTCGGCTCCTGCTGGAGCCCCCAGGTGCCCAGGGCTTTGGGGTGAAGCCGCCCGAGCGGCCGGGCTTGTGCCTCGACTTGTGTTTCTCCTGGGCTGTGGCAGCACAGGTTGCCTTTCCACGCTTCCCAGCAGCACGTATAAACGGCGGGAGCTGCAGAAATCAGGCCAGCTCCTTGTGTCACGTGGTGGTGTTAAGTGACAAGAGGAGGGGAAGGAGGGTTATTATTTAATGAAGTTCTCTGTGCTGCTTTGGTCCCCTGGCTTCAGCGCAGGCTCTGGGCAGGCAGAGGGTCCAGGAGCTGTCCTAAGACCCACGTCCAGCCGTGCTCCCTGTTCACCTTCACCAGGCTCAGAGGGGCTCTTCTTCGCCTTCCCGGAGCTCGTGCCCAGGGTCACAGAAGTCTCCTGCAACAGCTCTGTGCCCTGAGCACCGCCAGGCAGCTAAAGCAGGGTCAGAGTCAGGCGTGTAAGGGCGTGCAGAGCTAACTCTGGTTCATTCAGATCAAGCTTCCTCAACTTGAAGGTGGTTCTGTGCCATTTGGCAGCATTTCTAGAGTAATTGATATTGTTTTACGCGATTAGGACTGCATTATGCCGCAAGTGCGCTGACCATACGTTCAAAAAAAGGGTCATCGTTTCAAGTGTGGTTAGTGGGAGTGAGAGGAGCCAGCCCAGAACACGTTTCCGTACTTCAAAGGCAAGAACAGCTATTTCAAAAAGCGAGATCACAGGCAGGTCCAACTTCTAAGGAGGGAAAAATAATCTCCGCCGAAGTCACGCTTTGATGCAATTGTGAAGATAACAAATGATATCAGAGGAAGGGTTTTGGACAGAGGTGTAATGGCCCCTCTGCTGCATCCTGAAAGACGTTGTACTGCAAACTGAGAGATCTGTCTCCTGAAAAAAATCACACTCGTCCTTGTTGAAAGTCACTTTGCCAAGTGATTGTGAATGTAATTGAAAGCGAAAGGTTGGTTTGGTACCCACTGTTTCAAAAGCAACAAAAATGTGTAAGAGATGCTCAGGATAGTCATCACTCATCGACACGATGGCAGATAGTGCTGTGTGTGAGGGGGTGCAGAAAACAGCTGCAGTTCGCGTACCCCGCGCCCTGCTCACCCTTGGTAATAGGCAGACTGTAGGTGGTGTTTTATTTTCAAGAGAGAGTCTGCAACTTTCCGATGCTTTATGGACAGGATGAAGTTGATATCTTGATTTTCAGATCAGCCAGAAGACAGCTGTCTGCTGGCATTGAGCCCGTTTCAGGATGTTGGCCTTAATTTCTAGGTCTGCCATAATTAAACAGTTCCTCCTCTAAACAGATTATCCACAGAAAGCAGTTCTGCTTTATTCTTGATAACCATAATACAGCTGTAAATACCTGTAGATATGCCCGAGGAAGCATCAGAATGATTTTTATTTTTTTTTAATTTTTTAGTGGGATTCTTGAATTTATATATGTGCTTGAGATAATTCACTAGCTATTTTTTCAATGAATAAATCCTACCTCCCCCTGCCCCCAGACCTGGCCAAGCTCCTGCCCTGGTCCACCATCCCTGCAGTGAGGGGCTGTTTCTCTCTTGGGGACATTGCTCCTTCCCAGCCCCGTTCTTGCCCAGGGAGGGATTTGTTGTGACGTCTGTGGCAGAGGGGGGTGTCGGGTACTTCATTTTCAATGTAGAGATAAAATTCCCATTTGTTTGCGACCACTGAGTTATGTTCATTACATGGAAAATAAATGGTCTACAATTATTATTAGGCAGTAGGTTTTTGAAGCAGAGGCTATGAGCCAAATCCTGAAAGAGGATTAGGATCCCCAGCTCCTCAGATTTTGGTGATGGTGGAAGAGGAAGGAGAATTGCTCAGGACTGCAGGGATCTGTGGTCTACCTTCACCTGGAGGATGTATTAGACCAAGGTACATCACGCTGCCTTTGTTCACCACAGAGCACGTCCTCTGGAGCTTTGGGCAGCGTATGGAGACAGTGGGTCCCTTCCGTGCCATGGGTAGCGGTATCATTAGTGCCACGTGTCACCCAGGGTTAGCCCCCTTCCCCTCGTGTGCCATCACAGAAACCCACGCCTGCGTTAGCTTGCTGGTGAGCGAGTGCACATCATAAACGTTTTCCGTCTACACGTTGCACGGCCCAGCCCTCGAGGTAGCGTCTGCTTCACCTGATTGTTGGTAAACAGCCCTGTCATCCTTCTGAAGGGAGGAAATAGTTTTCCCTCTCTATGTGCGTTGGGAATTCCCGTGGTTCACCAAATGAGATTTTTCGAAGACTTGCCTGAAACCTGCCTTTCTCCATGGGTTTGAATCGGTGTCTTTCTGGACCGTAGCTGCTAGTCAGGAGTTTCTGGTGGACTAGACAATTCCTGGCACAGCGGGACTTCCCAATCCTCAGCTTTGTTCCTGCCATTGTAATTACTTTCTCGTAGTAGGGGAGTTAGGCTTAAGGCCAAGGGAGAGGGATTTAAGCCCAGGTTTATGACTGGTGTCTTGGAAAAATGAAGAGTTTTTTGATTTTTGTAGTTGATGATGTGGTAGCAAAATTGAAGCATTGGCCTTATTAGCTGACTCAATTAAGTTTCTTAGCATGCATTTTCCCACCTTTTACACTAGGTTTTAGCTGGAGCCGATGAAGTACAAGTCTCACTTCTCCATACTGTAAATTGCATTTAGCAATATTTTTGTCTACACGTTATTCTCAGCATTAGTATTGGAGTGCAATGTATACCAGAGTTCCATCATTGCTAGATGAGGGGTTATTCATTTCAAAGTGAATGCCTCAGGCCAGCATGGCATCTAAATAAAATAATTTTTCCTCCCTTGCCATAATTAATGAAGAAGCATTTGAAAGTCCTACTGCTGACGCCAGGCTGAAGGTACCACACAGAAATCATGCTGGGGCTCCTTGGAGCTGCGAGATGTCATCTGAGATGAGAGCTGCCTTCATCCTCGTGTGCTGTGTCTACATGAGCGAGTCACGCAGCCGGCAGATTTGCAGAGCAAAGCAGGTGCTGCTGAGAATCGGATGTCTGCACTGCACGTATTACGGGGCAGGTTGGTTTGGACTGGCTGGTGGCTGGTCCTGGAGGCTCAGCACCCGTCAGTTGTTGGGGCACGTTACAACGTGCATTATATTACCCAAACGCCAGATTCTGAATGAGGATGTTGGTGCTGGGATGAAGGTAGAATGGCGGGGTGTGGGCCGAAGAAAACGGCTACAACCAGTGGGAGCAAAGCTCAGAACAGAAGGGTCAGGGATGAGCAATCGGGAAGGACCAGGGCGTGGAAACAGTGGTGAACCAGCAAAGTGAAACCTCTGCCAAAACAGAGGTGGTGCCTGCTGACAGGGGAATAGCAAAGGGATGAGTGGGTTTACCCATGAGAGACTGACAGATTCATTTGACAATTGTGTCGTAGCTCCCTCTTTATCTTGACTTGAGTAAAGCTTTTGACATGGTGCCACACAGGAAGTTATTTAAGACGAGGAGCAGCAGGAAACCAGCGAGGTGCAGAAGGAACCTGGTGGTGAGAAGTCAGGGACTGGGAAAGGAGAACAGATACTTGCAGAGGAGATGGGCACTGGAGTTCTCAGTGGTTGCTCTTGGGATGCTCTTGTTGCTTCTTCTGATGGTTACTCCTGGCACAAAAAGATAGAAGGGTGCTAATGGGGTGCACTGCTGCTCAGGAGGGTGGTTCGGAGGGGGCAATGCAGACAGGACAACAGACTGCCTGGTTTCTTTGGGGCTCGGATGGCTTACCTTTGTGAAGTGAAGGCCGAGAGGTTACGGTTGGTCTCTGAGGGTACTCTGAGGTTACCACCAGAGGGGGGAAAGGCTGTTCTGGGCACAAGAGCCCAGGACATGGGTAAATGTTCCCATGTGAGCCCCATGTAAGTAAACACTGGCTAATAAAGCGTTCTGGCTGGGGAGTAGAGAGTGCTTGTGGAGCTTTCCTGCAGGGGAGATAAAGCACCTAGAAAGTTTTAAGGGAAAGGCAAATACATTTATGGAAGGGATGTGATGTCACCATGTCCTGTGACAACTGGGGCTAGACTTGTCAGTGTAAAAAGCAAGAAGTTCCTTCTAATACCTGGCCAATGTGTTCAGGCAAGACTGTGAGGAGCAGCTCTCTATCTGCTCTTGAAAGGCAACGAGAATTTTGAAGCAACGTGCTTTGTTTTTTCAGAAAGAATAGGGCAAAACTTCCATACCCGGGGGACACAAGCCTCGAAGGGCTGGATTTTGCAAAGGATTGCTTCCTAATGGCAGCGGTTCCTAGGATGTCCCCTAGGAGCTGACCCCGCTGCTGGCCGCACTGGTTGGACTGGTCGTAGCTTTTAGCAAGTGCTGTTGCTGCCTGTGCTGGGTGGACGTGTATGCAGGTGGCCAAATTTGCAGTCCTGATGAGTTGCATAGCAAAACCTTGGCGTAGCACTGCAAGGTGCATCTCTTTCATGGGAAGGGAAGCTCCTAAGGGATTCATGCACACAGAGGGGAATTTGCTTTACCCCACTGCTAATCCCATCGTAAATTCCCAAGCAGGGGAGCTGCACCTGAGCTGCTCGCAGGCTGAAACCGCTGCACACCGCTGTTGGGCTATGCCAGCATGTCTATACACAGGAATGGCAAGGGCATAAGTTACGTGCGGATAAACATCGCTTTGCATTAGGATTTGTGTTCCATATGCTTCCAGGTATGATGGATGCAGCTGTGGTCCTCTGAAAGTTGGTCTTGCATTATAAGTAAAGGCTGGGCATTTCCATAGAATGCATCTTAGAATATGTGGATGATCTACAAGGCTTCATGGACATTATTATGTGTTCGTGTGCCTTCGGAAGCATGTTGCTGAAATGGGACCACAGCTGGAAATGCTGCCCCACGGTTTCGTTACATGTCCCCATCTCGCTGTCCTGCTGTCCTGCTGGGACTGAGAAGTTCAGGGAGCTGCGCTGTGCCTCAGCTGACGCAAATATAAAACAGCCCGAGCCTTTGCCTCAGTGTAACCAAGTTAAATAAAGCTTGGTTCTGTGTGTCCTTTTTCCCAAATTGTATCTCTTCCAGCCTGTGTCGTAGGCAGATGCCAGCCCGTGCTGCTGCCTGCTGGCAGGAGCTGCAGCTCGGGGAGAGAAACGCGGGTCTGTTTTACTGCGAGCAGTGTCACACCGGTGCACGTGGTCACGTTACACTCTAGGGACAGTGGCACGTCTGGTGCCTTATTTTGGGATGTAATGCTCACAAGTTTTGCTCTTCTTAGTTCACCCCCGAGACTTTAAAAATATATATGAGTGCATATCTATATATATCTCTACCTTTTTTTTTTTAATTCCCAGCCCAGGAAAGCTGCCCTGAAATCTGAAAGACAGGCTTTGTTTTTTTGGCTTGCCCAGTTGTGTATGGGCTGTGTGGTTGTAAGGCGAGTTATTGTCCCTTCTGGCGTGGGAGCTGAGGAGAGGACAGCTCGCTCTCCCAGGACGGCCCAGACTTCACAGTATGAATGGGAGTAGGAAGCAGAAAATGCTGTGTTTTTTTCTGTTTTAATTCCATGCAATAAACCCAGATAACATGGTGAAGGAGAGAAAACGTGGGAGGTAAGTGGGAAGATTCTTCCGTTGAAATTTAATGGGGTGCAGTGTTATAACTCTGCAGCAATGCTGTTTTATGGAACGTGGCTGGTCCAGGTAATGATGGCAGCATCTTTCTTGCAGGCCCAAACACAAAGATGGAGTGCCAGAAAATTATCAACTTTGGAAACCAGCTTCTTCGCCGGAAAAATGTGGACTGTGCCCGGGAAGACAGTCGGCTCTCGCGATGCCTCAACACGTTTGACTTAGTGGCCTTGGGCGTAGGCAGCACGTTGGGTGCAGGCGTCTACGTACTGGCCGGGGCCGTGGCACGGGAAAACGCAGGACCCGCCATCGTGATCTCCTTCCTGATTGCTGCCTTGGCTTCTGTGCTGGCTGGGCTCTGCTACGGAGAATTCGGTGCTCGGGTTCCTAAGACGGGATCAGCTTATCTCTACAGTTACGTGACTGTTGGTGAGCTGTGGGCCTTCATTACGGGATGGAATTTAATCCTCTCCTACGTTATCGGTGAGTACGGTGGGTGTGCAGTGAGACCCTAGCTTCGGTCCAGGATGACAGCCTTGTTGGTAAAATCAGCCGTGTTTGCACGCTTGTGCTGCTGTGCACTTACCAAAGATTTGAGGGTTCTTCAGCAGGGCGCACTGACAGTGGCTCCTGTCACTCGGCGAGGTGAGAGATATACCACGGGCTCTGTACTGGAGCCAAATTATTACTGCAGCCACTTCCTCTGAACTCCCACATCATCCCTTTGGCATGCCCTGGCTGCTGCACGCTTGCCAGGGAGCGAGAGCGTTCCCTCTGCTGAGAAAGAAGAGGCGGACAGAAGGATGCTTCTACACGGCAGCATCAGTGCTCCCAGCTGATAAGGAGTTAATTTCTGGTCCCTTCGAAACCTGTTCAAAGTATCTGGAGATCAGAATTCTGTATCATGAGTGGTGGCAGGATTAAGCATAGGGCGAGCTGCAGGTTCGCAGTCTCTGAAAGGTCCAAACCAAATCCCTTCTAAGCCCTCCACTCCCACTAGGAGAGGCCTTGCATCATGCTCTGAGCGTGTGGTGTGCAACCCAGCGGATACATTAGAACCCAACCACACTTTGCCAATTAAGGATTCATGTCTTTTCGAGCACATTCTGGGCTTGTCATCATGCCTATAATTAAGGCTGCAACCAACTTGCCAGTTGAGAGTGAAGGCTTACCAGTTAAAAAGAAAAACAAGGTTACGCTAAATGATTAAAGGAAGTTATTTTTTTTAACTGCATTTTATGGGATGTGCAACTGTTACCTTGGAGATTAGTTCCCATGGTGCTGGGAAGGGTAAGATCACATCAAGAGTGATACAGTGACACAGCAGCTGCTTGTGCAGGCTCTTGTCTGTGTGCTATCGAAACCTTTTCCTCCTCTTCTTCTTCTTTTTTTTTTTTTAATAAGAAATGAGAGGTTGAGAAACCAGAGTCAATTAAACTCATCTCCTTAGGAAATCTGAGTCCTGTGGTTCTTCTATGAATCAGGTTCATTCCAGTGAGGAGATAAAAATAGTTTTTAAACAAAGTAAGCATATAATTTCCTCCAGACTTCTAAAATGGACTCTGCTTAGGCTACATGTAGAAAAATGGAGCAGATTTTTTGGTGGTTTATCTTCTGATCCAAAAGGGTAATGATAGATAGTCTACTTTGTGCTCCTTATCTTGTTAGTTACATGGTGGCCCTTCCTACCATGATGCTGGACTGCCAAAATGACCGACATAGCCATGGAAAAGTCTAGGCACTGTCCCCAAACTGGATTCTGCAAATTCACCATGAAAAGGTTTACATACCCAGCATTACACTCCCAATCTGGGCTGAGACTAATATTTCAGAGATTTTTTTTGTCCTCTCATAATGGCTTTTAAACCACTGCCTCAGCCTTTATTTTTGAGTTGGCGGCTTGTTGTGTTGCCACAGAGTAGAAAATTCAGTAACAATTAGGTAGGTGTTGTCCGGGAATGAGTTCTAACACAGCTTTGTTACTTTTAATTGAGCCCTGTGACAAAAAAGGAATGTTTGCAACTGGCTTCCTCATAATTCAGGAAGAAAGGTGGCTAAAAAAAAAAATCGGCCCGAGGAGGATGTGAGCAGTGCTAGGTCTCTCTTCTGCAGCTTTTTTCCCCGTGCTAATTGCCCATCTTATGAGCAAGGACAACTCCCATCAGCATCAGGGACGTGGGAGAGAAAGATATGTTGGCAGGCACACTCTGCAGTTGAGAGCTGGGGGTTGAAGGGGGCAGAAAGCCAATTTTTTCAGTAGTGCAGCAGAAAATCCTGAGCAGTGCCACCAAAGCCGGCCAAGATGGCAGGAGCTTAAATTTGTAAGGGACTCCGCCAAAGTGACGTTGTCACTGAGGCGTTCAGACATCCGTTCAGAAAGTATTGTGGGGAAAAAATGAAATCGTGGGGTCCCAGGATCATGGTGGCCAGCTGATGGTGGGTGGCCAATACTGTCACTTGTGACTTGGCCTGGGGAAAGACTGGTACAGGGTCAGGGCAGGAGCCACCTCCTTTCTGGCAAGGTTGTGCTGACCCTGAAGCGGTAAATCCTCCTGGATACAGGCCTATTGCCTTTGCACCATGCTCTTCAGCAACAATAAAGATATTATCCAGGTGTCTGCAATGTTGGAAGAATGTCAGCTTCCCCCCACTCCTCAAGGCTGTTGGTTACAGAGAGTTCAGGATAAACTGCTCATAGTGACGTGGAACTGGCTTCCAAGCGACTGGCATCTAATATAAAGCGTGCAGGAGCTGGTTGTTCCTGTACTAGAACATGAAATATTACAGCCAAGACAAAAGAAAACACCCTAGAATCGTTCTGAAGTAAAGCTGAAAATTTGTAACATGGTATATTGTAACTTTCTGAGCTTTTCAAGATGAAGTTGATGGCACTGATGTCCCGTCTCTCTGAATGCGTTCACTGTGTGTACCTCTGCATCTTGGTGGACAGCACGGTATCCAAACGGGTCTGATCTGTGGCTTGTTTTTATACTGTTAACAAGCCAGATGGGCACAGGGAATGTTCCCAGCGTTGCTGCAGGTGCTGCTGACCACTGCTGAAGAGGATTGAGCTGTGGGGAGGCGCGGAAGTTGGATTTGGGACCTGAAAACCTGCCCCTTGGTGCCTGTGTCAGGACAGACTGTTCTGGGTATAAGTGGGCACAGACAGAGGCCTCTCAGGAATTGCTCTGCAAACCAAAAGCAAGCCAACCTCTTTTTTTTTTTTTTTNCAATTATGTACAGTAGTAATAATATCACACAATTACATGCTGTTATATATAGTGTCCTATATAGGACATGGATAGTGTAACGGCAGCCGCTGTAATGCAGGAGGGAGAAGCAGACTGTCTGTTACCCAGACCTGTTTATTTTACACAGTGCTGCCACTGACTGGTGGTAGCTCTTGGTTGCTGCTGGTTCCGTTCTGTGACATGGCTCTTCTGGCCCAGATAGCATCCCAGCCTTGTTCACCCTGAGAGCCCCGTTTCAGCCATCCCAGCGAGCTGTGGCGTGGTGTTCTCAGGAACTGCAGCAACCAGAGGCCCCAGAGAGGGGAGACTAAACGCTCGCTGCAGGGAGCAGTCGTGTCGCTTGCTGGGATCATCACCAGCACCCTGCAATACACTGATGTACGCTCAGGTAAGCCATAGGCTGTATTTGGGCCAGAAGTGTCTTTATGCCACTCGGATGCTCTAGCACTGGAGTCCAAGCTGAGCTGCACGCTGCTGGAGAGCAGAGCTTACTCTGCTGGCCGAGGTTTTGGTCCAGGCTCGGTGCTCCAGCATCACGCCGCCAGGAGCTGGCTGGCTCGTGTGAGACCTCTGTGCCCGGGCTGCTGTCACCCAGCCTGGGCACAGCCAGGGCTTTCTGCCAGCCTGAGGAGGGACCCAGGCTTCTTTGCAGCAGTTACCAGGCCTGTGGGAAGCTCAGGCTGCTGGGGCTGAAGGAAAAGGTCTAGGCTATTTCTTAAGGTAAACTTGGGGTTTCCTGGTAAGCCAAACCGCTCTGTTAAGGACTTTTTTACCTTGTTAGCTGAGCATGAGTCTGATGGCCTGCACTGCCACAAAGCAGATGCTAAGCATGAATACAGGCTGAGGTCTGGAGTTCTCCAGAGGGCAAACACCAGATGGGGACCTTCATCCTGTCCCAGACTGCCACTCACGAGGTCCGGGAGGAGGTAGATCCCAGACCTCCTTGTGTTTGCTCTTGCACCTTATGCAGCAATGTAGTGGGCTGGGTGTGCAGAGGAAAGTCTTCTGCTAGCACCTGAGAAGTGAACGCAAGGCTGCCTTCAGGCACCTTGTACTTTGAGACCTGCCGTGGCCAAAAGCCAGGCAAAGTGCCCTGCGTTTGGAGCATGTGCCAGCTACAAAAGGTGACCTGCATCCTTTCTGTCCTCTGGCAGGAACCTCCAGCGTGGCCAGAGCCTGGAGTGCGACGTTTGATGAAATCATAGGCCAGCACATTGAAGAATTTTGTAAGAAATACATGACGATGGATGCTCCAGGAGTGCTAGCAAAATACCCAGACATCTTTGCTGTGGTGATAATCATCATCTTAACAGGTAAAACCTTGGAGGGGTTTGTGAGTCTTGGACTTCCCTCTTCTGTAATTTCATTGTTTACTTTTGGAATAGGCACAAAGTCCTCATTTGTTTTGGACAACTTACTAAAGGCTCTTTCTTGCTACAAGGGTTGGATTGACCTATATAGCTGCAGTGGAGTTAGCGCTGGGCATATCCTGTTTACAAGCTTTTTAATTAGAGGGGAGTGTTCCTGATATTTTTGAGCCACTTCTAAAACCTTCAATCAAATTTTACATAAAGAAGGAAAGAAAAGATGACTTGTTATCCTCGATCAGGTATGGAAGTCTAATCCTTCCCCCCACAAATCCTATTATACAAGAATTTCATTCTGTTACTCTATTGCTTTTATTCCCCCTTTGATAATCTGCCAGTGCCTTGGGCCAAGAAAGTGAGAGAAAAAATATGGGACTCAGTAGCAACCTCATGTACTATTTTTTTATGTTGTGTCAAAACATGGAAGTATGTATGGGCTTCAGCTTGCAGCACTGAATGCAAGACCCCAGCAAAATAAATACCTGAAAAGCAGTCAGGTCCTGTTTTTTCCTAAAAATGTGCTAAGGCTTTGATCAGTATTTGGAAAAGTTTTTAAAATTTGTAAAATTAAAATCCTTCTGAACTTTTACCAACTACTCCAACTGGATCTTGCAAAACATTGCCAAATTTAGGCAAATTAAAAAAAAAAATTTACTCTTCTCATGTACCTCTCTGTGGTTTCTAGCATGCAGAAATGCAGCATTGCCCCAGCAAGGTTATCCCGACGTTTTCCACTGAGATCTGGATGGGCATCTTGCAGTGGGGGCTGTGCTCACTGGGACAGGCTTCGTAAGCTAGTGATGCTTTGGCATCTGAATTTGAATTTGGATCTCTTATATGGCTGTCTCAGCTTATTTCCTATTTTAAAAGAAGGAAACATGAGTGCACAGGAGTCTTCCCTTTCCTTGAAATGCCTTGGGGTAGCAGTAAGGACACCATGTAGAGCTTCTCTTGCCCCTCAGGCCTGTGTGAAGTTATTTACTTTCTCTCTCAGCCTTCTTATTAAATATGGGTTCGAGGTTTGGGTTCTTGAAAATCAGGTACCTGAAGAGCAAATGTGATTTACCAGAGCTTGTTGCTCAGAGAAGCTGAGTTATGCCTCAGCGAAGAGCTGGTTGCCAGCGCCTGCAAATATGCTCTTCTCCTGATGGACAGTCTTAGGACCACAGTGGCAAAGCTCCCACTGATCTCAATGGGAGCAGGAATCCCAAGAAGCCACCTTGTTCTGTGTCTTGAGCTAGCAGCAGCTGAGCTCCTTGCTTCAGTCCCTGTGAGGATGGCATTATAATTTCCCCTGCTCTTGAGGAAAGGTGAGTGTTGTTCAAAACACCTGCCTTTGGCCAAGACCTCTAAGACAACGTTCCTTCCTGAAAAACCACCTGCGGTGCTTTCTCCAGGTCCCTGGGTGGAGTTTGTGGCTGGGTCTAGGTGGCACAGCATAATGCCGTGAGGTGAAGCAAAACACTTTTCCTGGGGCATGTGCCAAACGGGCATGCTGCGTGGGAAGGTGTGTTACATCAGACAGGAGTAATGTGTGGGCTGGAGTCCCTGTCCTCCTTCCTGGTGGCTTAATCCCGACCTACCTGAGCTGCCTGGCTTTGTGGAGAAACAAGAAATACTAAGTTGGGCAGAGCTCAGCGTTGATGCAGCGCTGATGGTTTCAGTAAGCGAGCTGTTCTGTGTTACCTTTGCAAGCCCCCTGCGCGTGCTGCTGATGGTGAAATACCTGACTGTATATTTGCTGTTTTTGTCAGGGCTTTTAATCTTTGGTGTGAAGGAATCTGCCCTGGTGAACAAAGTGTTCACCTGCATCAACATCCTCGTCCTCGGCTTCGTTATGGTTTCTGGCTTTGTGAAAGGATCAATTAAAAACTGGCAGCTGACTGAACAGGACATTTACAACACCAGCCACGGCATTTATGGAGACAAGTAGGTTGGACCTTTTTTCTCAGATCTAAAATTGATGCATTTTCAACATCAGGGTTATAGGAGGGTTTGTGGAGCGATTCAGAGAATCAGTGAATGGGATGGCTTCCTCCTTCACCAAACACCTTGGGGGCAAAGATGGTTTTGGTGGATGTTTGCTGAAAGCAGGCTATGCTGTTGGGGTGACACTGGTAGGAGTTAGGCTGTGTCAACATGGGCCCTGCACAGAAGTGACCGTTTCCAGTGTCGTGACTGGAATCCAAAGTTGAGAGAAAAGAGCTTTTCGGATAACCTCATACTCAAGGCTGCACCAGGCTGCCTCTGGTGCCTGTTTTAAGCCATGACCAAGTGTAGCTCTGTAGTTTCTTTGGACACTTGGGCAATTTCCTTGGAGAACCACTGTACCTTTGGGAGACCTTGTCCCAAATGCCTGAGAAAGTGGAAGGCAAGTTGCAGATTATTTTAATGCATTGCAGCAAGCATATCACAAATCCATTTTTAATGACATTTTGCCACTTGGCCCAAATCCTCTATTCCTACAAAATACCAGAATTAAGGAGCTTACCAGGGTAGCCAGTGATACAAGGCCATTAATTTTTTACTCGAGACTGTGTGACACAGAATGACTGCTCTCTGGCTTTTGAATGTCTCCATGTACCTCAGCTCAGCCCTGGCTCGCTATCTAAACCCTTCATGCTGGCCTGCAAGGAAACACAGTCTGGCACACTATGGAGAGGTTTATAAATGTTGCATGGGTCTGGTTTGGCTCGTATACAAGCCACTTATTGAGCTTCTGTGCAAAATTCAACCTGCTGTGATCTTCTTCGCTGCGAACAAATTGCTTCTGTAGGAAAGGTCCCCCCTCCTTCCCTCCTGCTATTCCCATGCAAGTAGCAATTAGTGCAATAGCTTCAAAGTGTAACTGTAGCTCTTTCACGCGTAGCTCTTGCTATTTTTGTAAATTCTGTCTGGGGTTTACTTTACTTTATCATTATTTCCAGAGCAATCCACATTTGGGTTGTGCTATTTCTGCAAATAACAGGCGAGTTTTCGTCTCTCAATGGAACTTCTACAAGAGAGTTCAGATGCTTCTACCTGACAAGACTTGCAGTTTTGGGATTTACCTTCATTTAATTGTGTTAATTCATCTTTACAAAGGCCTTTTCCTGAATTTTGAGTGACCTAAGTTACTTGAACTGAAGGATATTCTATACATGTATCTCAACACAGGCAGGTGTATCTCAGGCTTTGATCCAGAGAGCACTGGAGTCATTAGGTTTCTGTCTGTTGACTGTAATGAACTTTGGATCAGGTTCAGCAAAGTATTTGTTTTGTCAGAGATGCAGTCACCTCTCCTCCCTCAGGGTTGAAGGCAGGATTTGGATACAAGGTTGGTACAGGGAGTTTTGAAGTTGAGGGTAGATTTTAGGCTATCGTGGCAACCTACCTTGCTCTGTGATGTCTACTCACACTTCATCTGAGTCCTTCTTAGGTGAACAGCAGATGGTTTACATTTTTCTCTGTCTTCAGTTTTCAGAAGTACGTTGTGCTTTTTCAAAAGCTTGTTTAAATGAATATGTGTATGTACACACATAAAATAATATTAGGAGAGAAATTTTAATATTTGTGTTATTTTCTCCGTGTCTAAGCCAAGACATTTTTATCCCCACCAAAAAACAGGTGGTGGGAATAAACTGTGAACCATTTTTATTCCATGCATTCCCCAGGCTGTTGCAGGCCAGTCCAAAGATCAGCAGTGGGTAGGGCTTAGCATTTTGCCTGGTATTTGTGTGCTGGCATGAGAAAAGGAGAGCGTGTTCCTTTGAACTCCAGCTGTGGATGTCGTTACGAACTGTATGAATAGTTTTGTTATTGCCACCTAGGCAGAATGCCTTCTAACCCAGTGCCATGTTTTTCAGTCATACACAGGGAGAAGAGCTCTACGGTGTTGGAGGGTTTATGCCTTATGGATTGAAAGGAGTCCTTTCAGGGGCAGCCACATGTTTTTATGCTTTTGTTGGATTTGACTGTATTGCTACAACAGGTAAGAGGGAATATGTCTTCATTCCAATTGTGAACGTGGTTGCTGGTTGATTGGCTTTCAGTAATGTTGCACAGCACAGGTAATGAGTAATCCAGGACACTGCATTTATTTTCCCTGTGAACCTCAGCCCAAAATACATTTTTGACTCAGCTGCTCCTAATACTCAAACTGCTGAGTATGTCCAAGTCCCTGGGTACGTGAATGTTGCCTTCTAGCTGGTGTGGCAGGCAGCTAGATCATATTACCCATAAAGGAGCTTTTTCCCTTCTTTGCCTCCAGGGCTCAATCCCATGGTCGTTCACTGATGGCACTAACCGGATCAGACTCCGTAGAAAACATGGCCAGTGTTACCAGTTAGGCATGCAGGAAAACCCAGGTTCAGGTGCCTTTTGTGACTGGTGGAATTTGAACCTCTAACTCCAGATGATGCTTTAATCAGGTTATTCTGGAATAGGATGCTTCAGTGCCTTCAACTGAAGGTGCTCCACTGGCTTGGAGAATTTAAAGAGCCAGAGAAAGAAGGAGCCTCTGAGGAGGAGTCTGCAACCTAAAGCAGTGCCTCAAAATGAAGGGGAGTTTTTATCTCCAAGGGTTCAGAGGTCTCCTTCTAAGAGAGTAACCATCAGCATTGTCACATTTCTCCTGGCTTAGAAGAATCTAATTCCCCTGGAGAAAGGAAGGATTACCTTTAAATTCACATTTGGCAAGAACTGAGTTGCTTCAAAGCTGGAACAGAGGGAGGAGATCATCACAAAGACAGATAAAGCAGTACTGCCTCGTGTTCCAAGAAGTTTGAGAAGTGCTGGCTCCGTTACTTCAGTTAGCCCTAGGGCCTCTCCTTGGAGGAGAAACACGTTTATCTGTCTTTGACTTATAGGTATATGGATCTCTGCTTATTGGTTCATCCTCCTGAAATGCCAAGCCTCAGAAGCTTTTGCTTTGAGGGAGGAGCAGCTCTGGAGAACAAGGAAGGCTCAAAGCTGTTTCTTAATTAATCATTGCCTGCATTTGGAGGATTTTTTTTTTACACATTTTCCCCAACTTGGTTGTCCAGAATTTTCCATAAAAAACAGAGGGAGTTCTTTTTTGAAAGGGATTTTCAAAAACCAAAATGATTTTCAGGTGGCATGCAAAGTCTGACTTTCCCTAGAACTTGGCACATATGGTGCTGTGGTCACAATGCAGTTGCTTTGGTGGAGAAGCTAACGGAAATTCTGACCCAAATATTTGCCCCACAGCTGCAGGATATTTTTTTTGTCTTGTCACTTGTGACCATTGAGCTGTTTTTGGAGCTGCGCTATCAGTGGGGATAGCAGGAGAAGTTGGAGTTAAAAATAACCCTTTTGGGGGAAGGGACTACTTTTGATCCAGATCGTTTCTGTGTCTGAGTTTACAAGTCCTCCACAAATGTTTATGTCAGAAGGAATGACAGGAGCAGCAGAAGTGGGAGCAGACAGCCAGTCTGAGGTACTGAAGGGCTCCTTAGGCCATTGATAGTGTGCAGCTCCACACAGCAGCCTTACTGCCCACAGAGCCTTCGAAAGCTCCAGCCAGTATGCATGAGGTTGGGATGAAGTTCTTGCTTGTCTTTGAGCTGATGCTTCAATTTCTTTCTTCTAGGTGAGGAGGTAAAAAACCCTCAGAAGGCCATTCCCATTGGCATCGTGGCATCTCTGCTCATCTGCTTCGTGGCTTATTTTGGTGTGTCAGCTGCCCTGACGCTCATGATGCCTTACTACCAGCTGGATACCAATAGCCCTTTACCCAATGCCTTTAAATATGTAGGTTGGGATGGAGCCAATTATGCGGTAGCAGTTGGTTCCCTGTGTGCACTTTCTACAAGGTGAGACGCTGCTCTTCCTTGGTGCTTCTTTCAAAGCAAATGCTTATCTCCAGCTCCTTTATAAAATGGTGCATGTCAGGGCTGTGTAGTGGCCCAGCTTGTTTGCCTTCATCACATTCCCCTTGGGTCATTATTAGCAGAGGAGCTGGGATCAGGGATGAAATTCAGAGCTATTGACTTCAAAATGGCCAGGATTTCACCCTGTGACAAATTTCAGCGATGCTATGACCAGTATCACTTCAGAAACTCCCGTCTTAGCAGCAAACCCAGTAGATATATCTCTGGAATAAGAATCTGGGATCAGTGAGTGAGTCATGGGAACAGCTCCACAGTGCAAGCACAGTTTGCCCGCAAGACATCCTGGCCTGCTGGGTGGAGAGCAGACTCATGTCAGGTAATGTGAGGTGCATCTTCTGGAGCCTGTGGAGCTTACCATATCTGGGGCTTACCATATGCAGGGCTGTCTGTCGGCAGGTTGCCTGCAGGACAGCCATCTGGCCAGGAGGCAGGGCAGGCTGGAGGCAGAGTATGTCACGTTCTTACGCACTCTGGAGACCTGTTGTTTCAGATCAACTTAGATATATGCAATTAGGTGAGCAACTCAGAAGCTCATAGAAGTTATGGGTATTTTGCCACCTGAAAATCTGGCTGTTTTTATGCCCCATGGCTAAGTTTAGGTATCCAAAATCATGGAGCTGTACCTCAGTTGCCAGCTATCAGCAACGTGGGTGTTCGGAGGGAGCCCTTGAAAAAGAAGCTGAAGTGAATGAAAGCCACCTGTTCCGTGTTTCTACTGCCATAAACTTGATTTCTCTTGTGTGCCTGTGCTCAGCAGGAAGTGTTGTAAGTAGATTATTTCCCCCTTCTGTGTTCTTAGTCTTCTTGGCTCCATGTTTCCGATGCCTCGAATAATTTATGCTATGGCAGAAGATGGACTTCTCTTTAAATTTTTGGCTAAAGTTGATGAGAAGAGAAAAACTCCAATAATAGCAACAGTCACATCAGGGGCCATTGCAGGTAAGATCCTAAGACTTGCATGAATGAATGGAGGAGAGACATAAGCTCATCCTAGGGGCAGATAAGTCTGCCTGACTCTAGCCCACTTATTAGTCGGATATATTGCACAGCGTGACTTCCCAGAGCATGTTGTGGGTTTCCGAGGCCTGGAAGCACAAGGGCAGGGGGAGCGTGAATAGCTCGCTGTGTGTCTGTACCTCTTGCTCAGAGCTCATTGCTGACATCCTGTCTCATGCCAAGAACTGCCTTCCTCCACTCCCTGGGTGCTCTGCCAGCTTTAGAAATAATTAACCCCCTGCAGGTGGCAGCCAGCTGTGCCCCAGCATCCCTGTGGCTGTTGGCCTGGCTTGGCTGCAGACCCTGCATGCTGCACTGTCTGTAGGTAGCTGCTGAGTGGAAGATGCCAGAGCAGCCGGAGACAAGCAGATGGACCCTGTGGCACAGGCATTTGTTAATCAGTTAGTCGCAGCTGGTCACAGTCCTGTCCTCCCCTTCCCTCTCCCACCTCCCAAGAATACAGGAATTAAACCTCCCAGACAGGAAAGATGAGTGGCTTATCCTCTTCTCACAGCCACCCCCTTCCTCACAGCACCCAGCAAACAGAAGAGTGTTGCTGCTTTCTCCTTTACCTTCTGCCATCCAAATCTGGGAAAAGCCACCGGTGTAAGAATGTGCCACCTTTGAGGAGTTGTTGCCAAATTGTCATGATGGGCTCTAAGTTCCAGTGAAACAGCTCAGGCTCCTGCAGCCGCAGCCTGGTCCCTGTGGAGTTTTTCAAACAGCCACTTCCCTGACACCTTTCTCTTCAGGGTGCCTTGAGTCCAGACTGGGGAGTAGAGCCAGATAAAGTCAGAAAACTTGTTTTGCCGTGTCTTCTGATCACCCCAGTGTGGTCTATAGTGTGCAGGACCAAAGTGCAACCAAAGCTGCAGGTGTGGGGAGTGCTTGCCACTTGAGATTTGGTATGGCTTTGGCTGTTGAGTTTGAGGCAGTGCACTAGAGACAGACTGGGTCAGGCTCAGCTTTGAAACCCCTGTGCTCTCATATGACCTGTGGTGTCAAAGTGTTATCTGAATCTCTGACTATAGTGTCTATCCTGCGTTTACTTGCTTCTCCTTCTGAAGGCCTTTATATAAAGGTCTGTACAACAGAGTTGCATAGTGAGGGTGTGCAAGCGAAGTAATATGTAAGAGATGGCAGGCTATACTTTTTTTTTTTTTTTTGAAAATGCCACGAAAAGAGGCATGTTACCTCAAGATACCCTTGATGCTTTGTCCCATTGTGTGCACACACCTGGTTTCATCCTCACTGAGCTGAGATGCTGGAGCGAGGTGCTGCCTGTCCACTGTGCTCTCCAGTACAGGGCTGACCAGGTACTTCCAGGAGATAATTGTGGTCTCAGGGGTGCTACAGCTGTGCTGGGGGACTCAGGCAGTGAGGCTGTGGCTTAAATGCTTGCTCATTGCAAGCATTGCATGGTTAGAGATGAGTGTTACTCCAGCCTTGCTTCTCTTACAGGTGTATTACAGGATGCCCTTGCTTCAGCATACCCATATGAGAAAAACAGGCTGAAATTTACTGTAATAAATGGTTCTCTTGCTTCCAGTTGGTGAGACTGTACTGTGACAGCCCATGAGGCTCAGGGAATTACGAGGCCATTGGCACTCAATGAGTCTTGCCTTTCCCCATCTCAGGATGGCTCAAGCTCCCTGGGTTTCCCTGGCCAAGTCCTGAGCAACGGTCACATTTGTGCTGTGTTGTTGTTAATGCTCCTGGGTTGTGCATATTCTGCTGTGTTACTGTTTTTTCTTCCCTCTCACCTTCCTCTCCTCCCACAGCTGTTATGGCCTTTCTCTTCGACTTGAAAGATCTTGTGGATCTCATGTCTATTGGGACCCTCCTGGCTTACTCGTTGGTGGCAGCCTGCGTACTGGTATTGAGGTATGGATGTAGAAATAGCCTCTCTTGTACCACACAGACAGAAGTCCACACATGGTGGTTGGATGCCCTCATCATTTCCACAGACCCAGTAAAACTGTGAACATCTCCAGCTAGGTGTGTGAAAGACTTGTTTCTTTAAGGTCATGGGGGATTGTACTAGCTGGTGGTGCAAGGAGGTCCTCAGAACTTGCTTAGCCCCTGGTCCATGCCACCTTTGCAGCAGTCAGACCTTGCATGTCCTAGATGTGCTGGTGGGTAGGGGTGAGAGATGGGTGGCCCTGGATGCCTGCTTCATCATCACTCTTGTTCCCACTGGGGATAGAATTTCAGGCTTTTGAAGGGGGATTCAAGAGAAAATAGGTTGTCAGTATGGTCCTACTATGATGAGGGCAGTGGGAAAGAGCTATCACGAGCAGTAGGGCTGAAGATCCATGGACATCTGGCTCCTTTTTGGTGTTTGAAGAACAGAGCTAACTCGTGGTCAGATGCGTGGGGGTTCCCTGTTCCTGTGTCATTTCTGTGAGAAGGTGTGAGAGTGGGAGTTCAGCTGCTCTCACCTCAGCATTAAAGCCAGATGGGGCTGTATTGCTCATGAGTTTTGCCTTTGCATCCTAGAGAAAGTCAGCAAGGATATCCTACAGTCAGCAGTGAACTGCTGCAGATTGTCCCAGACAGTAATCACAGAATCACAGAATGATTGGGGTTGGAAAGGACCTCTGGAGATCTAGTCCAACCTGCCTGCTCAAGCAGGGTCCCCTAGAGCACATTACCCAGGATTGTGTCCAGACAGCTTTTGAATATCTCCAGGGGAGGAGACTCCACAACCTCTCTGGGCAACTTGTTCCAGTGCTCGGTCACCCAAGTAGTAGCAACGTCTAGCAGCAGCAGCAGCGAAGCTGAGCATGTGTTTGCAGGATCAGTGCCTTAGTGCATGTCTTTTAGAAGTGCTGAGCTCCCATAGCTTCCCCAACATAAGCTGAAAATTGAGTATCTTAATTGCTTGGCACCTCACGGACAGCAGCACTCTACCCGGAAGGACTGGATTTTGAAGATCATGTTGCTGAAAAATACCCTTATGTGTTCAATGAGTTATTCAAAGTCTAGTGGAGGCTTTTTACCTGCTCACAGCAAATGCATTGAACTAAGAACTGATGAAGGGCTGACACTGTACTTTAATACCATTGCTCTGTGCCTGTGCTGTCCACCCTGCCCCAGTGCACAGAGCTAGAGGATTTTCCTTGCCCTTCATACCTTTCCTCTGGTTTCCTGGCCCTCTCTTCTCCATATGGCTGCAAATGGCTTCTTAATTTGCTTTTGCAAGCTGCAGTACCTATCATACGGTGTTTTCCCCATTATAGATTTGCGGAGCTGACAGCCAGCCTTGTAGCAGCCGGGGCAGCTGATTTGGCTGCCTATTGAAGGAACAGCTCAATTGTTTCCAAAGCTGTAGGGTGCTGTGACTAATACCCTGCTATGGCTGGACCCAAGGATTTCACTGCATTTCACAATTCACGTTTCATAAGCTCTCGTTGTCAACATATCCCCACAGAAATGATTTTAAGGGGTCTGGCAAAATGACCCTCTCCTTTAGTTAGGCTTGTAGCTGAGAGTCACATGCAAAACCTTCTTTAAAAGAGAGCTAAGGCTGGAAGAGTGTTTTTTGTGTATGGATCCATGTGGTTGTTCATCAGGGCCCTGTTGAATGAAGTGTTGTCCACACGTGCAACAAAAAACTACAGTTCTTCATTTACCCCTTCCCTCACTACGTAGCACTAGACAAAGTAACAGAAGAGGCTGGAACAGAGGAGGACAGCGCACAGGAATGTCACCGTGTGGTGTGATCAGCAGCTGCCAGGGTGTGATATCTGCTGAGCTGATAGTTCAACTGCCTCCACACCAAAACTCGAGAGCTGAACTGCCACAGATAACCCCACAGTCTGGTTATGACCATCTGACTGTTCCCCTGCCAGTTCCTTCTCCAGTCCTATCTGCTATCAGCTGATAATATTTTGGCGATGTGGGTGATAGGGTTTATGAAAGAGAACACAGTCCAGCTTAAAACATGGACATTACAACCAAGCTTTAGGTGGTGATAGCTGATTGTATTTGCTCACATAATGGCTACATTATTCCTCAGATTCTCCCCTGAAACAGAAGGCTGTAGATATTATTCTCTTGCTATATGGATCTGGGGTGCAGTCCTAGTTTTTTGTGTGGTACCCTGTGCCAAGTTAATATGCTCTTTGTTTCACTTCCCTTTTCCTAGGTATCAGCCAGAGCAGCCTAATTTGGCATACCAGATGGCTCGAACAACAGAGGAGACAGATAACAATGAGTCTGTGAGCACCAGTGAGTCGCAGGCTGGGTTTCTGCCAGAGGAAGAGGAGAAATGTTCCCTCAAAGCCATACTGTGTCCCCCAAATTCAGACCCTTCCAAATTCTCTGGTTCAGTGGTGAACGTCTCAACCTTCATCATTGGTAAGCATCAGGCAGTGCTGCTCCGGAGCCGTGAGCCAACTGGTAGGCCCTTGTGCTCACCGTGGTCGGAAAGCTCACGTCCTTGCTTGTTAGTGATTTCTTGTAATTGCGGTGAGCTCTTGTAACGGCTAAGGTAACTGAGGATCTACAGGTTGCATTGATGACTTGCAAAGAAATACATGGATGGGGTGTGTGCGGGTCTGTAGGGAAAGGGCATTAGTATTTTCTTGTTTTGCAGTTTTGTTTGCTGGGCTTTCAGATTTTGCTTTGCCCTGCTTGTGGTTTTTTTTTTTTCCTCTTCCTAATAAAAGCATCAGTAAACTTTCGATTCCTGTTCGCAGGTTTTCTTATCGTGGGCAGCTGTATCTTGACTGCCCTCGAGCCAAGCATTCTGATAAAGGCTGTATGGATTATTGCTGCAATACTGGTTCTCATTATCAGCTTCGTTATATGGAAACAGCCTGAAAGCAAAACCAAGCTTTCCTTTAAGGTGAGTGTCCTGGGAGGTGTAGCTGGAAAAGAGCTGTCTGGGAGGTGGTTGGAGGAGGAAATGTATGTTGGCCCATATCAGAAGGAGGGACTTGGCCAAATGGACAAGCTGAGAATGTAAGCGTGAAGCAAACCTTTCCATGCAGGTCTGTCAATAGAGATGATGGTTTGAGGTTTCCAGCTAATGTGACTGCAACCTCTCACAGTCTGTGCTCACTGCATAAAAGGATGTCCTATCAGAGCCGAGCTTAGCCTCTGAGTGTGGTTTCCTCTTGGGGTCTAACCTCAAATGCCAGTGTAGGTGCTTGAGTGGGAGGGAGACCTTCTGCTCTCCCTGCGTTGCTGCGAAGTGCAGTGCAGCATAAGAAGCATTGTGGCGAGCCTGCTGCCCTGCAGCACCCCATGGGAAGAAGCAGATTCGGCACGGAAAGAGGGACTGAAGGGATTAAGTGAGAGGCTGGAGGAGGGAACTGGGAGGGGAAGTCACAAGTGGTCAGGTCAGAGGACTTGGAACGAAATGTAAATGGCACTGGAGTCCAGGAGAAGCTGGGAGGGTAGAACCTGGTGCAGAGATGTGGCCAGATGGAAAGGCAGGACAGTGCTTTTGAAAGCAGATGGTTATAGGATGTGGAAGAGACAGAGACCAGAGAAAAAGAGGATGCTTTTCAGCAGATTAGAATGATCACGTCAGATTATGGGTACAGAAGGAGAGAGAATCAAAGCTTGTGCATGAGGATCAGAGGGGTACCCACTCAAAGGCCCCAGTTCATCCACCAGCTCTAGCAGATGAGGTGTATGTAGATCATTGTGAGAGGGTAGTCCAGTCCTTTGAGACCTCCAGTGGCAGAGATACCAGCCCTTCTCCTTGTCATGTTTTCAGTGCTTTGTTGTCCACATAGCTGGCAAGCTTTTCCCAATAGCTTAGTCTAAATTTCCACGATGCACATTTAGCTAATATTTTAGTGTCCTACTGGAGACTGTGGGATGACCATTCTCTCTTTAACAAAATTAAGTAAGAGAAACTCTTGTCATTTTCTTAACTGCTCTTCAGTTATAGTTTTTCAGTAAATTCTATGATTTTAATAACGTAATCCATCCGTAGTTTCTCAAACGAGTGTTCATAGCTCATCTTGGGGTTATGGTCCCAGAAGTGGAAACAGAAGTGTCCGTGAGCAGAAAAGTTAAGAACTGTTGTCTGGACTGTATTTTCTGAACTTACTTCTGAGGAGATCTCTTTGCCTGACGCTCGGGATATTTTAACTCTCCTTTTTTCCCTCAGGCACTACTCTGTCCGAGAAAAAGAAAATTAGACCTGTCACTGCTGAATCTGTAATGGCTGTTTCTTATCTCCTTGTTGTCCTGTAGACATTTACAACCTGACTGCTTAGTGAATTTTCTTCAAAATCTCTCTGGGAGTCCAAGGCTAACTGGTTTGTTCCCCAGTTGTTTTCCCGTATTTCTTTTTAATAGGTAATTTGTCTCCCTTCCCCAGTTCTTAGAGCCCTTACTGATCTACCAAGAGCTCTCAGAGATGCCTACTAATAGTTCAGAGATCATTTCTGCAGTCTCTAGGTACATACCTCGTTCCCACAGGGAAGTGTCATTTGTTCCTACTGACTTGACAGCACCTAATTTAGGAAAATAGTCTTCTTCCATTTTCTAACTTGTGTGTCCATCCCCTTTTTAATGATGTGAATGGCTGGCCACTATAAATGTTTTTTTTTTTTTTTTTTTTTTTTTTTTTTGTGAAGCTTAAACCAGGAAAGGCTTAAAATATTTCAGCCCCTTTTTTTTATAAATCTCCTTTTCCTTATGAGTGAAGGGAATTCCTTTCACTTTCCTCTCAGTTTTATCGTATTCATAGACCTTTCTATTTTTATAATTTGTCCTTCCTGATTTTGTCTCTACATGCCTGTGCTATTTTTTCATATTCTGACTTTTGCATTTTGGCTTTATTGTATAATTCTTCTGATTCTCAGATCACTGTTGGTATAGCTGCACTGGTCTCTTACAACATTTCCTATTTTTCTTCTGCTCTGGAATAGTTTGCACTTTGCACTATTGCTTAACTACGTTGGTACCTGCTAGATGAAGTTCTCAGGTCCCTCCTCTGACATTCCCTTATCCTCTTCTCCTGGTTTTCAGTCGGTGCCTGCTTTGATGCTCTCGTTGGTTTTCCTCTTTTCTCCTTCCCCTCACAGTATTGGAGCTAAAGTTTGCTTCTTGCTTCCTTCCAGACCACAAAACAAGGACAACTGTTCCTTAAACAGAGTGGAGTGATGTGAGTGGTGGCGTTCACATCCATTTCACACAAGGGATTGAAGTCCTGCATTTTGATCTAACCTTATTTTTCTCAGATCTGGCAGCTGAAGCATTGGTAACAGCCATCACTTCCCATTTAAGGAGGGATGTGATGTTCTTGCCTGCCCAGTAGTCTGTCCTGCCAATGTAATGTATCCCTCTTGCTTTTTCAGGTACCTCTTTTGCCCCTTCTTCCTATTGTGAGTATTTTTGTGAATGTTTACCTCATGATGCAGCTAGACCTAGGCACATGGATACGGTTTGCAGTCTGGATGTTCATAGGTGAGTTTGAGAGAGAAAAAAATGCGTGTGTTCAAAGTTATGAGATTTTCTTAACTATAATTTTATTGTAGCATTCCAGGGAGCGCTTCTGTGCTCTTTCAATCCTCGAGTGACCTCTCTGAATTTATTGAAGCCATTTAGGCACTGTGTCTCTAGCTTTGTTTTAAATGTAAGGGTCATGAAGCCTTTGTGAGGACAGAACAACAAGCCATCTTGCATCATATGCACTGCTTCCATAGTGGCTTCATGCACAGCTACATAGAAATAGAAGCAAATGTTGCCTTTTTTTGCCATTTTGTTAGTTTGTGTGCTTGTGTACTTAGAGTAAGCAAGGGGAGGTGTTGATCAGTATGTGGCATGGGATTGTGACTGTCTGATCACTTTATTGTCATCTGTAAGATTTCAGGAGCTTTACCAGGCTACTGCTTTATAACTTCTTCCTGTAATGGTAGGAGACTTGGAGGATCAAAGAGAGGTGAATCAGCAAGGGCTCATTGAAGCAACTGCCCACTTTACTCTGAACCTGGTCAAGGCAAAACCATACTCCAGATAGCTTCCTTTTGGCCCGTATCACATTTTTCTCATCCTCCCATTCCCTTTTTCATTCTGGTTTACCTGTGAATGTTAACATTTTCCCAAGTTGTCCTGGCCTCAGGACATCCCAAGGCTAAAACAGCACTGCCTTATGCAGTGGCAGACAGATTCATCCAAAAATTAAACCCCTCTGTGCAAACCAACTAGCTTGCTAGAGCATTTTTGTTTCTTTAACTTGTAAAATCCTCTCTGTGCCTTCTTTCAAGATGCCACTGGATATCAAAACAAGCTGAAGAAGGAGAGATGTGTGTCACCATGAGAGAAATCCGTATTAAAAGATAGAGCAATAGGATGGCTGTGAGCCAGCAAGCAGGGTGTGCAAATGAGCAGTCTTTGTGCTTGTGCTTTTACTTTCTTTGTTTGTTTTTGTTCCAACTGCTGGTTTTATAACCTGGATTAAAACCTAGATTATATTCTTCCTGATAGATGTCATCTGAGTTCTGAGAAGAAATAATTAGGAAACGTGTGTGTCAGTGAGCACATCAGTGTGTGTGTGCGTGTGTAGCATGTGGTTTCCACAGGGGCACAGGGCTGCTCACTCACCGCATGAGGGGACCTTCAGCATTTCTTCTTGGCTGGCCTTGACCTGCCGTCCAGGTGGTGGGGCTTGTGCTTTTGGGGCGGGGAGGTGCTGAGCTCCATCCTGAGGTGTTCCCGGCAGCCACACGGAGAAGGCTGAAAAGCCCAGGGAGCTTGTTATGATAAGAAGATTAGCATCAGCTGGGGATGTGTTTTACTGAGATGGAGGCTGGAGGCACACAAATGGAGAGGGAAAGCTCTTGTGCAGAATGAACTGCAATGGATGCGTTGAACAGTGTGAGAGGTTTATTCTGCAAGCAGCCCTGTTTTATCTGGTGTTTTCAGGGCAGGGATGGATCGTTTTTTAAAATACGGTGCCTGCGTTTATGTCTTTTTTCTAAGGCAGACAGTGGCATGATCTGCTAAAATGCTAGCTGTCGGGATGGTTGGACTGAACCCGTAACCTGTACGTGTAACCTGGCACTGTAACCTGTGCCTGTAGGTGTGAGCAGTGGTTTCTGTTCCCTTACAGAGCTAACCTTGCTCTCTCCCCTTGGTTCCTGCAGGCTTTATCATCTACTTCACCTATGGAATATGGCACAGTGTGGAAGCCACGTACGCAGCCTCAGCAGATGCGGAGAGAAACACGGACGCTGGCTCAGACAGCTGCAAATGACTGCATGTCGGGCTTACGGGCAACTGGGGAACCGCTGCAGCGAAGGCAGCTGTGCCGTGGGGATCCTGAGGCGTTGCATCTGGTTAATCAGTAATGCAGAAATAAGGAAGCATAATGTGGGAATCCCCGGCCCTGTTGCTGCAGCTTGCAGTTTGCTTAGTAGCGCAGTTAAAAGGGATCACAAGGAAAAAAGTCGCACCTCTGGCATGCTCCCGACAACACTGTCAGCTAACCCGGGGCTATGCGCTTCCCCTCCTCCCTCTCCTGTTTTTTTTTTTTTTATTTTTTATTTTTTAGTGTGTGTAGAAAGAAAATGGCTTCTGTGTGCCAGTTAACCTTAAATGCTGCTATGAAACCAGGCCTCACAAAGGTCCTTCTTTCAGTAGCCCTGGGAATTACCTCCCCACAGATACTCTAACTGATTATACACAGAGCAGATCTGCAACGCTACTGTCACGCTTAGACCAGATCGTCACTTCACCTGATGTGAGCTGTACCACTTGTGTACATACGAAAACAAAAGGCTCTCACCAAATGCGAGCTTTCACCTGGTTAAGAAAGCACCTGCAAGATTTACGTTCTTTAAAGTATTGGGTTTTGTAGTTTTTACTGTATTTAACTTTTTTTTTAAAACTCAGTATTCGTATGCTTTAAAGCGCACCACTGCTGTGAAATGTTGGGAGGGTTTATGGTTGCTGCTGTTTGGGTGAATGGTCATTTGCCAGTGTGCAGATAACGCAAATAGGTGTTTCTGCTAACTGTGCGCTCAGCAGAGGGATTTCCAGGTTTTGTCATAAAACTATCTGGTGCGAGTACTTGAATGGCTTTAATAGCACGGGTGTCTCCAAAGAGCCTTCCTACCTCTTCACGTCCAAAATTGCCAGCAGTGGGGCCAAAATGGGGGGGTGGCAGAAGTGCTCTCGAGCCCATGTCTGAAAATAAGTAGGGCCTGACTTTCCTCTCCATGCGTCACGTTGGTTGGAAGTCAGAAGAGCTGCCCCAGCGCGGGCCACATGAATTAGGCAAAGGATTTGGCCATGAGACGTGGGTTTGGTGTCGGGGTGAAGTGAGTTGGATGGGGCTTTGAGCAACCTGATGTAGTGCAAGATGTCTCTGCCTGTTCCGAACCATGCTATGATTCTGTGAAACTCAGAGGTGAGGCCAGGGTCTGTGTGGGGTTGGCAATGCAGTTGTTGCCTTAGCTTTGCTGTAAGACAAATTTTTTTTTTAATTCTCTCAAATATCTTTCCCCAGCCAAATTCACTGCCCTAAAAAAGGCTTGTTGAAGCATTAGAAAGGTGGGTCATGCCCATATAACGCAACTGATCTAAATTCATGCTTTATCTTGTACTGAAAAACAAATCCCAAACAGATACTACAGAAACCCCTCTCCTAACTTGGGTGGTTGCTGCCTTAGGTGTCCTCCACACTCCTGCCTCTGAACACCTGACAATTGTTGATCTGTTTGCCAGCATAGGTCTCAGTGATGAAGGGAAGGGCTCCTGTCCCCGTCATACTGATGGAGAGCTGAAAAACAGACTCCTAATGACTTGACCAGGGTCTCGCCAGGAATCTGGTGCAGCAGAAAGGGGAACCAGACCACCTCCCGGGTTACATGGTCAGGCCATGGGCCATGTCTCGCAGGTTTCCAACCTTACAGCCTTTCTGCACACTGAGGGGTTTTAATCTTGGCCTTCTTCGAGTGTACTGGGAGGCTCTTCTTCCCAGGGCTGGAGTCGGATGGAGTGAATGGAATCTGTTCACTGCTTCCTGGGTGCATTTTCAGGGCGCTTTAATACTGGCAGATGGTCTTGACCATCTGCCAAGCCTTTTTTACTTGCGCACGTATGAAGTCTTACTCAAGCAGGGAGCGAAGAATATCAAAATTAAAACCCATGAGGTTGAGATCTGCTTTCTTTTAAACACAAGCAAACTCAACACACTCCACAGCCTTCCGAAAAGCACTGAAGATGCAGTAGGAGGGGAAAAAAAAAAAGAAAACTCAGAAGGGATTTAAGTTTCCCATTGCACCAAAAATGTAAAGACATTTTTCTGTACCTTGGGTACCAGTTCTGAGCAATTAAGATATTCAGCATCGACGATATGAGGGTGAATTCTGACTGGAAGTGTGTTTCCAAAGAAAATTATTTAAAAATATGCAGATTTCTTGCTGTATGTAATTTTTTTTATATATATATATAAATGTTAACTTATTTTTGTTGTCTACTTAGGGATCTGTTCTGGTATTTATATTCCATAACTTGATTTCAGCTTTTGTGGCATATAATAGCAGCACTTAGAAGAAAGGGAAAGTCTGGGTTGGGGTCATTTTTCTTCAGCTTCTTTACCTCTGAGGCGGTTTCATAGGAAAATCCGTCTGTTTCAACAGATTTTGCATTCAAACGTGCCATGACCTGTACCAGCCCCAGAGGCACCTGCTGCAAATCTGCTGGTGGAGCCGAGGGCCTTTAGCCCCATCTCCTGCTCCTCCATCACGGACTTTGCGAATGGGTGATTTTTTTTTTTTGTAATTTTTATTTTTTTGTCTCTGCCTCCCTGCTGATGTGTGCGTGTAACATAGATCAAGCCAGGTATCTTTGAAGACATGCAACTGCTGCTATAACCTTGCTATTGTGAACAATATGCCTTCACTCCTTTGAGCTTTTCTTTGTAAATAGTTCAGTAATTATTTTGTTATTACTAGAATATTTTGTACAGATGCAGAGCATTTCACTATATGAAGAGGTGGGGAATAGAGAAGTGATGATGCCTTTGCTCAGTGCAAGAATGGATCCTTTTGTGTCAGCGTGATAAACACCGCCTGCCTGATCCTCCAGGGCAGGATCTGGCCCGAAGGACTGACCTTATTTTAGCCTATTTGGTCGGTCCCAGTTTGCTCACTGGAGAGAAGCCCAGCACCACATGGCCAGCCAGCCTTTCTCCAAGGAAAATGCTGTAACAGCAGCACTCCCGCACTCCCCCGAGCTAATTGTTTTGTGTAAAAAAAACAAAACAAAACAAAACAAAAAAAACACCTACTAGCTTTTGCTTATTTGCTTACAAATTTAATTCTTTGGTTGCTGAAAATCATTCCTGGCTGGGTTTCGGCTTCGTTTTGCGTTCTTCTCGCCCCTCGGGGTGGAGTTCGCTGCCGGTTTGGGCAGCAAACGCCAGCGCTGCTCCGCGCCGTGGGGCGCAGCAGGACTGGGAGGGGAACCCCTGCAGCCCTGGGAGCCCCTGCAGCCCTGCTCGTTGTCTGTGGTGGGTTTGGGACAGGAAGGTTTAGCTGGCGGCGCTGGCCACGGGCACTCACCCGGAGGAGAACAAGCTCCCGTTCTCTGGCTGCCTCGTGCCTGTGGGAGCTTCTCTCCTACTGACTCAGAGAACAGAGAGCAATATTATAGGGTATTATGCGTACATTTTGTAAGATCAGCTCCTTCAGTGGCGGCGTTTTATGTATTAATCAATTCCAGTGGGATTTTTTAAATTCCTGCTAGCACAAGAATTTCCACCCCCAGAAAGCCCCGTACAAACGAGCCGTGTTGTGTCTGTCCGAGCGAACAAGCGAGCGCACGCTGGCTTGGAGGGGCCGGGGGCGCGTGGTGCCGGTGCCCGCGGCAGAAGGCTCCCCTGCGGGCCCTCCCCTGCTCGCCTGCACCTCGGCACCGTCCCCTTTGAAAGGACGCCCGTTCCCTGGGACCGGAGCTGCCGGCTGGCCCAAGGGAGGGCACCCATGAGGGCACGGCGCCGAGGAGCTGGGGGGCTCAGCTGCCGCTCGCACCCGCAGCCCCCCGGCTTTTTCTCAGGGTATTCGCGCCCCGAGACGCGGGGCCAGCCGTGCCTTCGGGCCTCCCGCGCAGCGGCAGGCAGCGAGTGCGGCGCTGCCGGCCCCGGGCGCTGAGCGTGGGCCCTTTCTTCAGCAAAGCGGTTTGTACTGACCGAAGCCATGGGAGAGTCTGTATATTTTTATTTTTTAATTCTTAAGCAAAATGTATATACCTTTCTGTTGCCTGATGGTCTATTTTCCTAATGATTCCTCAGAATTTCTTACAGGTGTGTTAATAGTTCTAATTGTTCTGCAAACAAATCAATTTTTTACCTTTTTTTTAACCTTTGTTTTGGTTTTTATGTTTTTATTTTGTTTGGTTTTGTTTTATTTTTCTTTTTTAACTGCGTTCATGTAGCGATTAAAGCCTTAAGTTTTAAAATGTGAAACTGGCCCCCAGAGCACAGCGCGAGCGTGCAGCTTACTTTTTATCCTGGCAACACTGTAAATACTTCTCCCCTGAATGAAGCTTTTGGAATTTGGAAATTCACTTGTAATTATGTGGTACAGCATTAAAACATTTTTCTCGATAGTCAAATAAATGATGCCTATCGCTTACCCTCATTCTCAAGCCTGCCACTGTTTGCAGCCTGTTTCAGCGCCTGCTGGCTGTCCCCGTCCCTGTAGGAGAGCTCCTGCTCCGGAGCCGCTCGCGTTAGCTCTGCCACAGGTGGCACACGGCAGAATTTGGGGAACTTGCCCCAGTGCTGAGCCGCTGGCCTAAGGCGCAAGGGCTGAAATATGCCCGGCACAGATGAGCTTATCCCCAAAGCCTAGCAAACGGGGGCAAACACCCTTCATCCGCAAGCACTGACCTCAACCAGCCAGCACAGCTCTTTCCCCAGGAGGTTATCGGGCACATTCCTGCCACGGGCTGCGCCTCGGCCCCTTTTTAGTGCTAAGGATGAGATGTTCTCAACGGGAGAGCAGGGCCAGGGGAGGGCGAGCTGAAAGGCGGGTGCAGGGTGCGCGAGGGAGCGCGCGTGTTGGCTGCAGCGCCTGAACACAGAGCCTGAAACAGCTCGGCGCACGCTGACCCCAGAGAAACTGAATCCACGGGATTTTGACCCAATTTATAGCATGTGAGCCACAGCCAGGTAACCCCACCAAACAGCTCCCTGCCCAGGGGGCTTCGGTCTTTACCATACTACAACGGGATTTTGCTTTGCCTTTCATTCACTCCAGGTTCTGCGTGCACAGACGTACAGCAAACACTGCGGGACACACCGGTTTTTATGCGTCTGCCCATTATGTGCGCTGGCGCATGTATTTATTATCAGGAATATATTACACTTATCTGTACATCATAACTGAAATAATACAAACTCTTCCTGTACTCATTAGCCACATAGTAAACCGGACCACGGAACTCCTACTGCGTGGGAACTGTACAGAGGCTCCTCAGCGTGTCCATGGGACACAAACACATCAGTGCAGAGACGTAAAATACCTGATTTTGCACCCGTTAGCGTTCACTTTCCCGCCCCTGCCCCGCCACCATCACAAGCCTTCGCCGCTGAGCATCTGCCAAGCTAACCCTAAGCACCCACGAACCAGAGCGGGAAATGCGAGACTTGAATTTCCAGCTCCACCTTTGCTAACCCCGGGAAGTCTGGACGCTGCCCGAGGGAAAAAGGGAGGCCGGGGCCTCGCTCTGCCTCCCCCCGGCTCGTAGTGCGCGAGGACACGTACGAGGCACTTGTCGGGCACCCGCTCCCCAGGGAAGACGTGCATTAGCGAGGCGGGTCGGGGAGGGCTCCCTCCTGCCCTGCTCTGCAAAGCGGGGAAGCAGCCGCAGAGGCTCTGACGTCTGGGAAGCCTCCAGCAAAAGGTCTGAGCCGGGCTCCCTTTGGGACAGGGGACGAGGGCCAGAGATGTGGCGCCCGCAGCATGCTCGCCTTGCCCGGCTGCCCAGCGTGAGCGGGGTGACTGCAGGACTCAGGGTCCCCGTCCCCCAGGAATGTCCCCGTGCCCGGAGACAAGGAGGAGCAGGGCGGAGGAAGAGGAGGAAAAAGGAATGACGTTTTTTTGGGAGAGAACTCTCTGTTCCTGGGCTTGCAGCAGCAGGAGACACCCGTCACGTCCCCACAGGGAAGGTTCGCTGGTTCCCTCCTGGCCAGGCAGACCTTCCTGCAGCTTTGCTAGCGATTGGGCAGGCCCCCGGGGGCCACGCCAAGGAAGAACCCAGTGACAGGCAGGATTGGGAGGCAAAAATTTGATGGGAAAGGGGTTGGCAATGATACCAAATGATGGTGGAGCTGGGATCGGTCCCAGTTTTCCCACCATTGAAGCCCCACTCCCAATTCACTGCTGGAAGCATCTCTTGCATATGAATTTAAGCCAACAAAGGGAGAAGGAAAGCACCAGAAATAGAGGAAAACAATGAAGAAATAAAAGAAGGATGGGCTCGGCCAGCCCATCCCAGGCTGATAATATGCTCTGCTGTGTTTAGCATGGAAAAATTTAGATTAGCATCACGGTAACAACTCTGTCTGCATCATCTCATCGTATCAGAATTGCATCAGCAGACTGAAACATGACGATGCAGTAGGTATTGCAGATGTCTGCGCATTTAGCAAGTATGAAAGTGATTAACGTCGTGTTGGCAAGGAGGGGCTTTGTGTGTGTGTGTTACGTATCTATTCTATTTTCAGGTTGTACTCGCTTGACACACTAAAGTCTAGTAATGCATTTCAACAGCAGTTGGTGTGGAAAGATCTACTCTAACAAGATGCTCGATTTATTCAGTATCACAGTATCATGCAAAAGCCGCTACAAAAATAAATTTCTCTAAAAAAGGAGAAAAAAAGAATCACCTTTTTTTTTTTTTTTTTAGCGCCGTGGAAGGGGCCACAGACGCGCTGCCGGTGGGTGATGCTGCGTCTGAGCGGCAGCCTGCGAATCCTGAGAGCCGCAGCACGGCTGTGCCACCCCACCCGTGCCCGTGTCCTTGCGCCCCGCTGCTCGGAGTGGGAAGGCGCGCGGGCAGAAGGCGAAAGCACCCCGCAGATCTCCTTGTTGTGATTTATGCCAAGGGGCCCCGCAGCCCTTCCCGCCCCTCGGCGGTGGGCGAGCAGGGGCGATGCTCAGCCCGGGCATTTTTTTTTTTTTTTGCTTCAAGGCGGAGAAGTTAAAGGTAGTTTAGCCACGCTATTCCATGAATCTCAAAAGTGCTCTGTAACTTTGGGTAAAATTTATCAGCGTGAAAGAATAGGTAGATATGGAAGGAAAGAAATTCTGACCTCGTTTGCACCCATGCAGTCCTCTGTGATTCGCCTGGTGCTTCAGCAGGGAGGGGGCCAGGGCCCCAGCAGGCGCCTTATTGCTCAGCCTAACGCTGGAAAACTCTCGGCCAGCAAAGGCCAAAGAAGGAAGGAGTAATTTTCTCCTTCTTGCTCACGGGGCTGAAATAAATCAAAATGGAGAGAGATTCTGACTATTTCCAAAACAGGTCAAGGTAAAATGAGATAAAAGAAACTGAGGATTTCAAGACTAAAATTGAAGCACGTTAGCCAGTAACCTCTACCAAATTTGCTAAAAGCCTCAGGTTTCTCATCTCTAGCCTATCTCCACTTACAATATTGATGCTAAGAGTTAAAAAGCAGTGAATGGTACGCGTATCTCATCTGGTGTTCAATGCAAAGGTGATGGTTTTCAAGGCAGTACTGTCTCAGAATTTAAAAGTCGCTGGTGTTCATGTTAAATAGAGTACCACTTGGTGGTCATTTGGAAGGCGCTTCTACTTCTGTGTAACTTTCTTCTAGTTCGGGTATAAATATTCCTGGGAGGCTAAACAGAAATGAATTTCGTTTAGATACAAGTCTTAGGCACGAGTTAGAAAACTGCTGACTGTAATGAAAATATATCAGCACTTAGTAGTATCCAAGAATATAAAAAAATGCAATTCAGAACATCTTCAACTACATATATATGTGTGTGCGTCTATATATAGGTATAAAGGTACAATACATACATGTATATAAACACAGACACACATACAGAAATATTCACAACTGGAACTGTATTTGTGACTAACCTGAAATACTGCAGCAGAAGTTCATTCCGATGAACCATTAATATAGTATTTTCCAACTTTTGGCTCTAACCATAGGTAAAATGTTAACACATCGAGCTAAACACTTGCTATCCTAACTTTCTGCTACCCTAACTTTTTGCTATCCTTTTTGCTGTCCTCTTTGCTATCCTAATCAACGTGTCGGAACCAAGAGCTCCTATATGGGGCCTCTAAGAGTGCCCTGCCTAGTGTAAAGCTATGCAGCTACAGAGCATGCTTGCAGCCACGAGCCCTGGGCGCCTACTGATGGTAATACTTCCTTGGATGGTGAAATTCAGCAGGTTGGAAATGCATACGAGGCAGGGGACCGTCAGCACACCGCTACTGGATCATCGCCGCACGGTTCTGACTTTTGCTGGAGAGGAGTTCCCTGATGAGCAGCGATAAAAAGACGTGGAAGATGCGGGTGGGGATTTCACGGGGCTCACGGCTTCTCCCCCCTGCAGCTTCCAGAGGAGCTCTTCGTTCGTCCTGCTCAGCCTCTTCTTCTCCTCCACCTCCTTCTCAACGTATTCTTGAAGATTTGCGTTCTCCTCCGATAATTGCCTGGAGGGGGAAGCGAGACAACACGTGAGGCTCACCACAGGGAAGATGGTGGCATTAAGGCGGCCTGCTCTGTGCAAGAGGCAGGGCCGGGCAGGACGCTGCCCACCTCCCTCCCTGCCATCCCCCCTTGCCCCTAGGGCTGCAACTGGGCTGCCCGGGCTGGGGCACAGCTGTCCCGAGGTCTCTTCGCTGCCGGGCGAGAGGGGCATGGTCGCAGGTCACAGCAGCCCCGCAGCGCCTTTGCTCAACACCTCGGAGGCAGCCCAGCCGCCAAAGCTTACGTGGGATGAGTCCTGGCCTTCATCCACTGCCTCGTGCAACTGTGGACATCGTGCATGGCACGTGAGGGTGCCAAGGGCTTCGGGCATTGGGCATGTACTCCAGACACTTAAGATTTGGCCATTTTCCCATATAGACAGCAGAGCAAAAATTGCTACAAAAATGTTGCGTATTTGTTTCTTTCTTTGTATATTCAAAAGGAGCAAGAATGCCAGGCTGAGGTGTGTGCTCAGCCTCCCCCAGTGCTTGCCTTTGCTGGGAGGATGCAGGTTTGTGGGCAGGGGGAGCTGAAGAGACACCCATCGGTCCCCTTGGTGGGCAACTGGGACTGCAGAGCGTGCCAGGTCCGTGCCCATCCTGTGCTCGTGCCCTGCCGTGGGTGCTGGCAGCTGGGGAGGCCTTCAGAGATGGCCCCAGATACTTAGCCTCGGGATACAGGTATGTATAGGGGCTTCAGGTTTCCTCTTCTCATCGAAATCTGCTTGTGGCTGAGTTGGTTTCAGTCCCCTGAGAGCACGTGTCCAGTGAAGCTGCTTGGAGCGTTATCTCGCCCCATTCAGCACATGGAGGATGCAGGTGCCCAGCATGGTGCTGTGGCCTCTGTTTGCACCATCCGTTCACTGGCACAGCAGTTTCTAACCAGGAATGTGCCCAGAGCCCTGGGATGGAGCCCAGAGCCCTGGGTCAGCAGGCATTTGTGCTCCCTGTCCATGAGACCCCTTGGCAGAGCTCCTCTTCCTGCACCAGGAGGACAAGGGGCTTCAGAGAGCAACCCAGCACAGCCCACCCTGCTAAGGGCACCCTGCAGGTAACCGATGAGCAGCACAAAGTGCAGGTGGGCTCCTTAACTCCTCTCTTCTCTGCTTCAGTGAGTGGCTTCAGCCACCTTGCCCAGTGGCACTTCTGCTTGTAAAGCTGCCCCATCTTTTCCAGAGCAGCGCAGCACCTACAGCAGTCCCCACAGCAGGGGAATCCTGGGTTTTAGGCTTTCTTCTGTGTAAGTGAGGACAAAAACCCAGTGTCCCAACTCCATCAGCGGCTGTAACTCTCACCCCTGTTTCTCAGCCCTGCTACCAAATCTGTGCCATGAAGGAGGCGTGTGTAACCTGATGGCTTTTTGAGAGGTGGGACAGAGAAATCTCCTGTGGGCACCAAACCCTCCCTGAGTCTGCTCTCCTCTAACCAGGTGGCTGGTTTGGGAAGAAATGGGGCAGTCCAGGCAGACTGTAGGACCTGATCCAGATGTGTTTTGGCCATGTTCTGGGAACATCAGCCTCTCAAAGGACACACGCAGGAACCCCTAGTTTCTGCTTCCCCATTATGCTTGGGCAAGAGCCAGGTCCTGATGTGATCAGCCTGGGGCAGCTTCGCGCACGTACCTAACCTGATTTCCAGGCAGCTTAGAGATTTTAGAAATAAACAGGGAGGCACCTAACACACATGCACCCCCAGTTTTGCCAGGGTTCAGCAGCAGCTGGGTGTGGATTTTGGATGCAGACACTAAATTCTGCCCAACTCCTTTCCTAGGTATAGCCTGAAGCCTGTAGCAGAAATCACGGACTGCTGGCTCACTCTTCTGGTGCCATCAGAAGTCTCTAAGAGGTTGGGGTAGTATTTACGATTTTGTTCAAAAACATTTTTAAAGGATTTCTGCTTGTTTAGCCTAGTTTCCTACAGAAAAAGAGCTTAGGTGATTGTGCATGTGCCTGTTCCTCTCCCACTCCGCTGGAAATTTTGAACCACAAAGCAGCAGCTGGCAGAGTCAGAGGATTAAAAGGTATAAGTTGGTAGAAGATTTTGGAAAGCTATTTGCCTAGCAGAGAGAAAGATCCTATTCATGATCCCATCAGGGAAACAGCTGTGGCATGAGCTCACAGTCTAAACGGCACAAGAAAGCCCACAAGGGAGCTCACCCTGTAGAAATAACTCCATTTTGTTGCGCATGGAATTACTTTTTCTTTTCTAGTGCCCGACACGACAGGCCATAAAATTGATACCCGACTCCCCATTATATCCTTTTCCAGCCAGCATTTGCTGAGAAAGCATTCGCTTTCCCCACATTTGTGTGGCTCTTGAGCGTGTGACTGGCTCTCAAAGCTGGCAAAGCTCAGCGGGGTGGTGGAAAATGGCTCGCCACACCTCAGAGCACAGCAAAGGGCTCAGCCCTCTGCTCAGAGCACTGCCTGGGAACAGGCAAACGCAGAGCACAGCCCCCCCAGCGCACACACACACCACCCCCTTTACGTTGGATGCTGCTCGCTAGAGATGCGGCACGATGCACGGTGTCACAGTGTCCTCTGCAGTCTCTTGCAACAGACTTCGGGACGCTAACGCATGCTGCAATTCGCCCGCAGAGGCAGGCTGCATGCGTGACCTTCGGGCAGCGCAGGGAGATGCCTGAGCAGCAAAAGCCCTGCAGCCAAGCGCCCGCGGACACGCCGTGCGGCACGCAGACAGGTTCTCAGGGGCGACCTGCTTTGGCACGCCGATGGGGAGAGGAGGTGCCGCTCGTTACGCTGCTTGGTGGAGTCTCACGCGCGCTGCGCTGGGAATTTAGGCTGTGTCATCCGAGGTGACGTGACTGGGCATACGCAAAGGCAACTCCACGCCGGCTGGAGACAGGCAGCTCGCGCTGCCGGCAGTGCCAGCATCCTTCAGCACAGCGTCCTTCAGCGTCTGCCCCTGCTGCACCACGGGGAGGGACACGGACACGTGCAACATCGCTGCTCACAGAAGAGGCACATGCCCACTCAGCCCCTCTTCATCGTTCAGGCAGAAGGAAGAGACACAATGTGTTCTCACTATAAAAGTTTGTACCTCAAAATATATCTTCTATTTTTAGACCTAACCCAGCTGGGAAATCCTTTATCCCCAGCACCACAGACGTTACAATCAGTCATGTTCCTCTCCTGGCCTCCTGACAATTTAAGTAGCTGTGACAAATCACGGTGCAAACCACAGCCCCAAAACCACAGAGGTGTGCAGGAGCACACCAGTGTGATAGGGATGTGGGGTAAGGTGCTCGAGTTGTACCCTTAACTCACATCGAAGCCTCTCCTGAAAGGCCCAGAGGTCAGCAGGCACCTACCTAGGCTATGCCAATGGAGACCAGACACCATCCTGGTCATCTTCATTTCCAGGGTGCTGCAAACTTCCATTCCTCAAACGTCCCCAGTCCAAAGGACCAAAAAAATGCTGGTTGATTTGGAGGGAGAATCTGAGACATTGGGAAATGGCCAGGCACTTTGGCCACTTTCATAGGTGTGGAGAGAGACTGGCCCTTCCAGAGCGCAGCTCACACAGCCCAAAAAGCAGATGTCTCATACTGGTCTGGTGACCCAGACCTTAAAAATTCCTGTTTCTTTTCCCCAGTCACAGAAAGGTGGTAGGCAGCCACTTCAGTGACGTGTGCTTTATAGATATTCACAACTAGGAGGGATGAAACCTAACCCTCACCGCAACCTGAAGGTTAGTGTGTATATATATATATGTTTTTAAAAATATCTACATGTAGGAGAAATTGTTTTTTTTTAAGGCTAAATCATTAATATAGGAGAGTCTAGAAAGAAGAACCTAAAATTATATCAGATGTGAGATGTTAAAGCTTAAAAAAGTCAGCTAAAAATTAGGCCAATGGCCTCTGCTCTGGCAACAACTGACAGCTTGCAGCTGGTGTGCTGGGACAAGTTCACCTCTAGCATCTCTCCTCGGTACCCTCCTGCCTGGCTCCAGATGCGGTCGCTTGCCTTACAGTAGACTACAAACTCTCTGGGTCAGGGCCTGTCTTACCCTTCTCCACTTCCATACCACCTAACAAGGAGCCTTGTCACCCCAGCCAGGTTGTTAGTGCAAACAAGAAAAACCCACCAAAGGATAGCCCCGCCTGGCTGGCAGCAGCATCGTTAGGATGTCTCTGTGAAATTACCACGTTTCCCATCCTCGCTACCTCCTGGCCAACGAGTTCGTGGCACTGACACTGGGATCGGAAGCAACTGGCACCTTTGATCCTGCCAATGCCAGAATCATGAAAATGATTTTGTATAGATATGTGGCCTTCCTTATGTTAAAGTAAGCAAACCCTGATATAAAAAGGATTTGTTAATAAAGAAGGCAGATCAGGACAAAAATACACTTTCAGGAGGAAATACACTTAGTTTTTCTCCTTCTGAAATAAGTGCCAGCCTTGGGCAGTAAAAATCTGCAGTCTCCTCTCAAGCTCTGATGGACTGCGAGCGTCTCCACAAACCTTGTTATGACAGTATTTTGCTCAATCCTGGCTCTGAGTTCTTCATTCTGCTGTTGCAGCACGGTGATTTTTTCTTCCAGGATTAAATTTTTTTCAGCCTGCAACGAGAGAAGGTTTTCTTTTAAGTCTGAAGAAATCCCACAGCCTGCTGCAAGAAGATTTGTTCTTTATCTTTATTTGTCCCCAGAGCAACTTCTAAAACCTGAGGATAGATGGAGGTGGTCATCTTGACTGCAGCTGAGACTTAGAGGTCTGACTCACACCACATTGTTCTGGTCAAGTCGGTGGCTGTCAGCAGAGCATCGAGGGGAGGCAGAGCTGAATTAGCCCTTACTTCTAACTGAGGAGGAGGAGGGTCCTAGTCTTGGCCAGCGCAAATAAAACATTTTCCACCATGGTGCCCCCATAACTTTCATCCCTTGAGTGCCAGCTTTACCAGCTGTTGTTCTCAGCTAGGCCCAATGTTGGTGTCGACGAAGCTCAAACCTCCAGAAATGAAGCAGCAAGCACTGAGGCGTGCTGCTGTGCAGAGGCTCATGAGATTGCAGGGCTGCACGTGGTTGGGTCTAGCAGGAGAGGGAGCTGCTGTGAACCTCTCCTGCAACCCCCGTGCTGTGTGCCTGCAGGGAAAGGTGCGTGGCCCAGCAGAGACTGCGCAGCCCTGCTGCTGGCCAGGGGGCTGGTGACACCTGGGGAGCACGGGGATGCCCACTGTGGAGCGGATGCTGCAGCGTGAGTGGTCAGCCTAGCAACGATGGAGGAGCGCGAGATGGATTGATGGGCATCACCCAGCTCACCTAACCACACTGGGCATAAATGTCTGGCGTCCAGCCTCTAGAATGACAATTCCCTGGTTATGGGGAGGAAAGAGTTACCCACCAAGACAGAATACTCCCAGCAGCCTTGGACTGCTGATGCCTTTGCATGAGGTGGGCTGCCCTTTGGAGACACTTCTTTCCACTGCTGGCAGTGTCAGCTTAAATGACTGCCTTAATCTAGGCACTTAACTTGGAGCTACAATTAGGTGAAATGAATCCTATCCCAAGTGTAGGTTGCTTTTACTAGGGACAGTCCAAGGACAGAGTTTGAGGATGTCACCAGCAGTGTATTAAAACATCACAAAGAAGTTTATAGGCATGCACCATGGCCTCAGATGCCCTTTTTTTCACAAGTTTTGAATTTGACATACTTTATCACCTTAGTTGTTTTTTTGTTGTTTTTTTTTTTTTTTTTTCCCCAGCAGTTTGAATGTTGCTGAATTCAATACTTTTGGAAGAAAACAAGATATCACAGGGTGACCTTATCTCCGTGTGAACTGGGTTATTGAATTTCCCTACCTTGTAGAAAGAATCAAAACACTGTGCACCGTGGTTAGCAATAACTCACACTTTATGGTGGAGGCATCAGTTTTAAGCAGTGATTTCCAGCCCGTGCAGGTAACGGTAAAGGATGCTGCTGATTCTCTGATATTCTGGCCCATCCCAGTACACTTTGTTAGAGCAGATTCTGGCCCCATTTTGAAATGCTTTGAGAGAGGAATCTCCATCACAGGCACCTTCTCTGCTCCCTTAACCTCTGTGGTTTTAATTAGTAGTAGCTATGCCAACATAAAGCATAGGAGAAGACTCGTGAATCTCCTTCCCTCTCCACTGCAACCTTCACCCTATATCACTCTTTTTCCTGTCACCCTCATTTCCAGCTGCCCTTTCAGCAGACAAGGAACCAAGCCTCGGTGTCCCCTCATGTTGTCTGCCCGGCCCAGCTCCATGCCCTGCTTCAGCACGGCCTCCCAGCCCACCAAAACTGGCCATCCCCACCATGCCTGTGCCACCACCCCATGGTTCCTGCTGTGCCTCTTCCACTCTCTGCTGAGCTCAGCTGAGATACAGGGCAGGGAGAGGGTCTCAGGACATCCCAGGAAAGCCCAGGATCCTGATGGCACATGGCTGAACCATGCAAATGGGCAAGTCAATTCTGGCAGGCCATCAACCTTACCCAGCCCTGCTTCTTTCGGGGCACAGTCATTTCAGGCCCCTCTCACCCAACTGACCCTGTATTTGAAATGTCCTCCCCCTCCCTCGTTAGGCATCCCATCTCTCAGAGCCTTTGGAGATTCCCTGTAGGTGTTCTGGCACTTATAAAGGTAGATCTTTAAACAGAAAGCAGTTGTACCCTTGGATCACAGTAGACCGAGTGTTTTACTGTGATAAAGGGCAGCAGTAGGACTGTGTGCTCATATGTGGTTAATTAGCAAAAGCAACTAAATTACCAGGAACTATGTAGGTCATTAATTTTTTTTTTTCAGTATAACTCTACAGTGTGTGTTTTCAGATGCTGGCTTAGCTCCAGGAGCAGTGTGTTGGAAGGAACACAGTTAACAAATCTCAGCTGTAAAGAGACATTTTTCTCTACAGCCACATACTCAAGCATCTGTTCAGCAAAATAATCATCTGAGTTCTCAAATTTCCCCGTAAATGGAAACAAATCTTGCTGAATGCTGTGCTGAACCAGCTGTCCTGGCTCCCCAGCTGAGGTAATGCCTCATCCTGTCACCACGCTATGCACTCACTGTCGCTGTAGGTTATTCCTCACAGAATGAATCCCCTTTCCAATAAAAAGTGTAATTTATGGTGAACCGGGGAGTTTTTCATCAGGGACCCCCACAAGCAAAGGATGAGAAAACAGTGTAGGCTGCAGAAAAACATTACCTCAGGGTTGGAGGGAGCTTGCCTAGTGTGAGTTTTGCTAGGGACTGCTCACTGAATATTGCTAATTCATACCTGTGGCTGGGAGCTCCCTGCATGTCTGCACGAGCTGCAGCAGGACACAAATGGCTGGACTTTCCTCCACTTGCCCTACCCAGCCCTAAATGGCCACCTGGCTCCTGCAGGGGAGCAGAGGCTGGTCCACAAAATTAAGCCCCAGAGTACCATGGAGCTCCCCCTCCACCATTCTTCCTATGCCACTCACCCCGCTATGTAATGCACAGGCCGACCACATGGAAATGCAATACAGACCAACAGGTGTGCGGGAGAAATCAAGGGTATCATCGGTGGGTAAAGGTGTGGGAAAAGATCTTAATTTCTGAGTGAAAACCTGAGACGTTATAGTAGAAGAAGTTACGTGTTTGGCAGTGGAAAAACACAACTGATAGCCATTTATGAACCTCTGTGACTATGTCTTCCCCAGCCCCAGCTGTTTTTCTCACCCCTTTTAAATTCATCTGCTGTAACCAAACTTTTACTTTTCTACCTCTGTGATGTCTCCTCTGGAGGAAAAATGACGACTCACTTGTTTTTCTAGCTCCATAATCTTCTTCTCCTGTTCGTGAATCTGATGGTTCTTCATTTCCAGAACATGTTTTAAGCTCTTCAGATCTTTTTCTAAGTGCAGATACGGCGCTCGTGCAACCTAGGAAATATACCAATACTTTGTATATGTCATCCATAAATGCATCTGCAGCCATAAGGTAAAGTTTTCCCAGTCTACCCAGTGATTTAGGAGTCTCAGTGCTGTGAAAGGCAGCTGGACTTGGCCTCCTCAGCCCATCTGAGCCCTCATATTCTCTGCTAGCACATTCTTTTATCTAGACAGTCAATGGTACCTTTTTATTGACCAGCCTCATGGCTAGAAGGATGGGATAACAGGTTGTTCGGCAACTTCATTTCTGCTCATAGCTTGGGCACTGAGGAGGTGTTTTACGATTGTGCAGAGATTTTTGCTTGGAAAAAGTGCAACCATGAAACTGAAGAAGGAGCTGGACATTGGGAAAGGGGGCTAGAGGTGAAAACTATGGTGTTCTGCCTTGCCTGCCCCACGGCATCATGGTGCTTGTTAGCAAAGATCAGCTCTGCGGTGGGAGAAAGAACAGTGATTTCTGTCAATAAGATATTTCTCTCCTCTGCTTAGGAACTTCGGATGTGGGGAACATTAGGGTTCAGCTCATGGCAGAAGATGTGCTCTGAATTATACTGATGAAATACTGCTGCTGACTTAAGCGTTTCTGGATTTCTCTGACTGTAACTCACTCTAGTGAACTGTCTTGGAGTTACTGGCCTTAACATCACGGTGACACAGCAGAATTTGTCCTTTCATGTAAATTAAATGCTGCAGCAGGGAAGGAAGGGACTGATGCTGCCTGATTCCCACAGCCAAGCCAGTTTCAGACAGACACTTGCATTCCTTTCCTGAGGATTTCTCCCACCTGAAAACTTCCTGAGCTACATACGCTGGGTGAAAGAATAGAGGATAGAAATAAACTCAAAAGACGATTGACAATGGCCCCAAGTTGAGAGAGAGTTCTGTGTATTCAGACTGAGGCTAAGATTGTTGACTTTTCCACAGAGCTCAAGGTCTGGGGTCCTGGCTGAGGCCTGCGCCCCAGTCCCTGGGGCTGGGATCCCATTGCTAACCACTGAATCGTGTGATGCATGCCATACATAGAAGCACATAACCCGATGACTGTACAATTATAGTTGCCATCTACCTTCAGCTGTTCCTCAGTGTTTTTCTTCAAAGCCTCTTCAAACCGCTCTGCTTTGGCCTTCAGAGATTGGTTTTGGAAGGTGAGGGTGTCTATCTGGTCCTGCAGAGGAGGAGAAATGACCACCCCACCATGTTATCACCCCTCTTGCATTCGTACCAGTCAATTCACACCGTGAAACCACCAGGGGAGCTGAACAAGGCTTAGAAAACACTGCCAGGTGGAATTTTTTACATAAAGCCACTTGAACATACAGTGGGGTTTTTCATAACCAGTGCCTCAGGGAATCCCGAAATCCCTGCAATGCCTGCGGCTAGCTGACACTGGCTGGCACTACTTCACGAAATGTCTTTGATGTTAAATCACCCCATCACCTTGGGATAGATAAGAACAACCATGTCCTTCCATTTATACTGCAGGCATGAAAGAGATCTTTTGTGCAGTCCCTAGAGTCTGAATGAGGCGGTGGAGATACCCACCCCTGCTTCCTTCACCTTTATAGGCAAAACTCCAGACTACTCGGGAGCTTTGAACAGGATAATAAGTGACGATGAGTTAGTGGTGTGGGCTTTGAATGACAGCCATTCCATCCCAAAGCTATCCACAGGAACAACATGCTATTTTAAGCAACCATATTTCTGTTGCCATCAAAGGCATTCTTGTTACTTCTATGCAGACAACACCTGTAAAAGCCACAGTTGCTGTGAGGCCACTATTCTTATATATTTTATATTTGTAATTTCTAAGCTGTAACATTATATCAGTACTTATTGCAACACTGCTGACACGTCTCAAATTGTAAAAGTTGCATGAAGAAGGCAGTGACAATTGCTGCATGCAACACTATACACTAGTTGGGGGTTTAAAAAATTGTAATTAATCTCTGCCTACAAAATCAAACAGAGCTTGCATTATTTGCTATGGCATCTTTACTTGTTCACACAAGACTTCCAAACTTAGCATGAATCATGGGGACATGCTTCTGCCCCCCTCTCCCCAGGACCGCTTCATCTGGAGAGTGAGAACTGCAGGGGGTTGTTAGAAGGCTGTTAGAAGGGCTGGAAAAGCTGAGATGATCTCAAGCTTGGTGTTAGTGGGATGTGAGAGATGTGATGTGCAGGGTGCACCCCGGCCACAGCCAGCTCTTCCCTGCCATGCAGGGGAAGAGCTCGACCTTGCTCCGCCTGGCTTCAGTGCTGCACCAGTCAGCAAGGTCAAAAGGATGTTTTTAGCTTTATCCAGCTGCATTTCCCTCCCTTTAGGTTCGCCCGCTTTTGTCTTTCAGATACAGTTAGTATTCTGCTGAACCAGCCAAGGTAGGGAAAAAAGCCTTGAGGAGACATCTTTGCTGCTAGATGCCAGTTTGGCCAGGCGGAGGAGAAGAGGCCATTGGAGAAGCAGTGGCAACCCTGGTACAAGGGTCTCCATGCTGAGGCAATGTGTAGGGATGTAGGGGAGTAGTGCCCTTGCAAAGGGCATCATGGGCGATAGCTGGTCGGCAATGATGGCCCCGGTGTGCTAGCTCTACAACATTGGTTTGGGGTGGGAAATAATGAAACTGCTAACCTGGAGTGACAGCCGCAGTTTTTCAAAATTCTCTTTTAATTGTGTTTTTTCCAGTTCATGAGCAGCGACCAGTTCTGGGGAAGATACACAGACATGACATTGCTTAGTGAAGTCCAGCAAACCAGGATCTGAGAGCACAGAGACTGTGAGCCAAGCACAGTTTGGGAAGCAATTTTAGGGCATGGAGGTGAAGGAAGAAGCCTGTAGCAATGTACTATGTGGTCTTGGACAAATTGTTTTAAGGATCAAGATTTCCACATCTTTCAATGATTGCAGGTACACGCATTTCTATGTGGCCAAATTCTGATTTTTCAGGACTGCTAAGAATTGCCAGCTCCCAGGGGCTCTGATCTGAAAAGGTTCAGTCTGAAAATGGGCAACTTACCACTTCAGAGTATCCCCAAGTCAAGGGATTTGATATTAGATATATTTACAAGTTTGCACTGCAATTGCTTTGGGGTGATAGAGAGGGGAGCCAGCAGCTCAGGTGCAAAAATACGAATGATGGTGCTTCTCCAGGATCTGTGACAGAAGACCTGTGCAGTTTACCCCACCAGTGACACTGCCAGACCCTGGAGACAAAAAATTCCTCTATTTATATTACACAATTAAAGGTTTCGCTACTAGAATAAGTCACCCTGGGCTTATTAATAACCAGAAATTTGATAACCAAAGCAGAATAAAGTTTAATGTCTAACCCCATGGCATGAAACCGGCATTCAGCACAGCAGTAGCACCTCCCTTTTAGTATACAGACACCCTATGTTGTGTCTCCCCCCCGACCCCCGGGGGGTTCTGCCCCCTCCCATCGCTCGCTGACACAAGAGCAGCACTGGCTCTACCGAGGCTGCAGTGCCCCTTCCAGGCGCAGGAGGGCATGCCGCACCCGCAGCACCAGCACAGCCAAGTCTTATCCTCAGAAAACACTGACAAAAGTGGATAGATAAGAATATCCTCAAGCAACGAACAGTTGTTTTTTTTTTTTATTATTTTATTTTTTTATTTTTGAAAATAGTATATTTTAATTTTAGAATGGTATTATAGATACCACCTCTGCCTACAGGAGAGGGGAACAGGCTGCTCTCAGTTAATATTGTGCTCTGGATTGTGTATCTAAATAATACACTGCAGAGCTAAGCAATATTGCTCAGTTTGGGGAAAGTTGTGGGAAAGCCTACTAGAACTATTCAAAAACTAGGTACTCATGCTTCCTTGTAAAAAAAAAAAAAAAAAAGGAAGGAGATTGTACATATGACTGATAAACATTGGCTAAGCCATGTGCAAAGACATGTTTGGACACCAAACTGGTAGATTTAGACACTGAACTCTGGCTGCAGCATCAAATCCCACAGAAAAGCCATAGGACAAAATAAGGACAACAGTGCTGAAGTGCAGGCTTGCAGCAGTGTGGCTCTGCTCTGCTCTGCTCAGCATGGCCAGACTTTTGTTGATGAAAATGATGAGTCTTGTTTTCAGAAGCAGTGCAGGCATTTAAGCACTGATACTGAGGGATGTCAAACGAGCTCTAGCCTCCTGAGTGCCTGAGGATTAGGCACATGGGCTCTTGAGAAAAGTCTGTTGGTGAAGTGAGGTGGAATCTGGACTCTGTGTTCAGCAACCCATGGAGAAAGCCTTGTCTTTGTCCCAGAGACCCCTCAGATATTCTCAGGTGCAAGTTAGATGCTGTATGCACCGCATACAGCTCTCCCTCACCCCAGCATGAACCTGGTGGTCCACCCAGCATGAAAGCACCAGAGCAACACAAATTTTCTGTATGATCTGCTCTGGGGGAAGAAACTCCAAGCTTACACAGTCTCGCTACAGGGCTAATTCCTGCTCTGGAATAGCTCTGTAGCCATTGGGTTGTCCGTGGCTTACCTCGAATCTCGCAGTCGTGCTCATCCTGCAGTACCGCAATGGCCACGGTGTGGTTATTTTCCAGCTGCAATATTGCAGCTTCGTGGGCAGCTGTGATATCGGCCACCTGTTCCAAGGACAGCGAATGGAGACATGGGCGCACGATTAGACATGGTGTGGCACACTGACAAGCCACTCTTAGACAGCTGCAGTGAGCTGGAAACAGTAAAGGGATCTACTGGGCGTGACACTCCCCGTACACGAGCCGGTTTCATTCATTACAAAAGAAGCATGTTGGCTCCTGGAGTGGTAGGGCGTAGTCACAGCTGCTTGTATTTTTGCTCTTTCAACTTAATAGTGGTAAATGAGGTACATAAGAAAGCACAAGGCAAAAACGTCCTTAAGTGAAAAAAGGAAGTGTTCAAAAATCTCAACATTCCATTAACCTAAATGATATTCATAACCCGACTCCCTCTGATGGTCAGATAAACTTGCACAGTTCTGAGTAATCCTGTTTTTTTCTTCACGGCTCTATACTGCAATGAGTTTTATTGCGAGGTCTTGAATTAACTTCCATGGAGAGTGCTTATGAATTATTCATAGTAGTAAAATATTTATTTCTAGAGAAACATTGAAATTATTGTCAGCGGGTATATGAAATGATTTGCAATCTATCATCCTTTTACTTCAAAATGAGCATCCTACAAAGTCATCAGTACCCAAATTCCTATGTCCTCCTGAAGCACACATTTTGAGTCCATGTCCAATAAACCTATGAAAGACATGACAGCACCTTTTCCAATGCAGGCATGGGAATTTGCAGGTTGGTATGGAAGTAACCGAAATGACAGTGAAGACAGAAAGCTTTTTCCTGATCTCCTGCTGAGGCCAGAAAGCGGTCCTGCAGCTGCAGACTGCCCAACTCGCACCGCACACCATACTGCAAGCACCACGGAGCAGGGGATACGGTTGCTAGAGGGCTGTGTGCAGCCCATGTTCCTGTGCACCCGATGGGTTTGGGACTTCTCCATGACACTGTTTGTTATAGGACTTGGCTAAAGGCACAGCAAGATCCCTAGTTATGGCGTTCTGGTATGCATCATTAAAGAAAATACAGTGAGAGGTTGTGATCAAGGGTAAGTCAGTGCTTTAACACCCACAAAGGCAAATGAAGTATGAAGTAGCTCATAGAAGTGTGCTTTTATTCTTCAAGTCCTCTTGGCAAACTGCACATGCACATATTTTTAATAGACTACAGGTGATAACGAACAAATACACATACAAGACCAGGGGCTTGTACATCCCTTTATGTAAATAAATTTACCTAAAAGAGCCCTCAGCTTTTTTCCACACCTGCTTTGCATTTCTGGTGTGTTTCATGTTCTTGGAATGGGACACACTGGCAAACCCTCTTAACTGACAGACTGCTTGTCACCATGGAGTGAGAGGTGGGTCCAGGTCCCCCTCTCGTCTCTATGTCTTCAAGGCCAGTCTCCATAGGCAACTCCATAGCTGACATTTTTGGAAAAAAAAAAAAAAAACAACTTTGCAACTTATCTATTTCACAGCTGACATAAGCTGCAAGCCACAGAGAACTCCCTCTCTCTGAAACAAGCTGTACTACTAAAAGGTAAGAGTCACAAAAGCATCCCCATGCCCCACTACACAGAGAGAGCAGGTGACGTCCCTGTTGTTGCCACAGCCTAAGGCCCCGGGCCCAGGTGATACTGGGGAGCCTTGCGGTGCTGATGAAGGCAGAAACCACTCCCAGTGGTCCCTGCCAGCCTGATTTGCAGAAAGTCCTCCTTCGCTTCAAATGTGGCACTTAATTCTGTGTGTGTGAGGAAGACCCACACGCTCAGAGGGGTGTTCCAGCATGAGCAAAAGCTCCCGTGCACCCCTCCCTGCAGCCTTCTCCTAGCCCCCGTCCAGCTCTGCAGTTCACAGGAAAGAAAATCTTCTATAAATCGGAGAAGTATATAAAAAAACACAATTTCTGATTGGTCCCTGCAAACAAGTGGCAGTGTCCTTGCAGTGTGTGCCGACTACGAGGCAAGTATGGCATGAGCAGGGAGAGCAGCCACTCTTGTCAGTCTGGGCTGGAGAAGAGTTTTTCCTCCTCGCCCACCCGAAGCTCAGCCTGGCAGCAGCACCATTTGGCAGCTGTGCCCTGGTGCCAAACAAACATGGCCCGCCTGGATCACCTCCATGCTGCTTGTGGTGATCTTTCTAGAGAGGATTTATTCTGCAAACAGAGATCCAAAACTGAGGCTGGAAGTAAGCTACCCATTAAGCAGCTCAGATGACCCAGGGCCCAAGGTTCAAACTTTGCTCCCTGGTTTTCTTTTATGCAGCAGCTCTTCAAGAGGAAACAAAATGGGACTGCCAGCTCCGAAAAGAAGGCCGTTAGAGGGGAATGACTTCAGAAACGTCTTGGAGTTCACCTCCAGTTCCTTAGGGCTTCAAGGAACCTCCAGAGCAGTTTCTGAGTGCTACCCATTGATGACCCGATTTGCTTTTCCAGGTATTGTAATCACAGTGATCTTATTCCCTATATTGAACACATTATCTGTCATACCTGGCAATGCAGAGAATCAAGCTGTTCTACTTTTACAAAGAAACAGCTGTTCATTGCAAAGTCACTTCACTTTACACAGCTTCTTTGTCCACTGTTACGTTAAATAATGATAGATACTGCAGCCAAGCACAACTTGACTAGAATAAATGTTATTTCACTGCATTTAACTGTCAAACATATGCGTTAGAGTACCCAACAGAAGCAACATTTCCAATCAGATTGGAGAAGGCTTTCTGTTAAAATGAAAAACAGGCATTAAACATGGAATTTAAAATTATACAAACTCATTTTCATAATGCTGTGGGAGACAACTCAGTGGCGAAGAACTGTTTGCAAAACAATGTGGGACTCAGCTTGCTGATATAATGCATGGAAGAGCAGGGCAAGGGGGGTTAGATGACTCAATGGGCTACTAATGGGATATGAACTATCACTTGACTTCTCCCAGAGCAAAATGTCCTTGTTTATGATGTCTGCATGCCTCATGAGCATTGCTACATTCTTTACCTCGCCCTTGCTTAAGTCTTTATTCATGCACTAATTGCTTCTCAGCTCAGCAGCACCCCATAGGAATGATTATGCTCAACTCCAACGCCCTCAGAAGGTGAAGGGTTCTCCTTTCTCTGCCACCATCCTTGGCAGGTTATCTATAAGACCAATTAAATATGTTCCAGTTTTCAAATGTACCCCAGGGATTTTTCTGTCTTCTGTATGTTTTATATTCCCTCACCAAATGACTCCTTTTAATCTTCCAGCATGACCCGCAGTTTTTCATAGCAGACAGTCTACTTGGTACCTGGAACCAGACCTCTTGGATCACATTCCAACTCCACCACCAACTTACTCTATAGGCTTGGTCAACTCACTCAAACCCTGAGTCACAGTTACTTCTGGCTATAAAAAGAAGCTCAGCTGGGATTTTTAAGGATTAATAAACTAAAGTCAAGAGGCAGAATGACAAAACAATTTGAGCTGAACAGCTCAAGTAAGAAACACTGGCAAGCCAGGATCAGAGATTTATGTTTACAATTTTGCCCTTAGTTGCAAGGAGGACAGAGAAATATTGGGATGCATTGGCACACCTGACCAGTGCTGGCTCAGCAGTATCAGGGCTGAATGACTCCGGTCCCTCGAGCAGGCTTGTGTGTTTTGGCATGCTCAGAGCCAGGTGCTTCTCCTCTCCTGAGGGTCGGCTCTGCGAGTGGAGCTGGGGATGAAGAACCACAGATAACAAACCGTTTGGTCTGCAGCTGTTAGGGATCCTTATTCCTCAGGCAACTTGGTTCCTAGGCTAACACAATTGTCCTTCTTCTCTTCAAGGGCAGCGAGGCCAAGAAGCGCCGCAGGTGAGCAGCTTTCCAACCAGGCCTGTCAGCCTCCTCCGACCAGAGAGTGGTGAACACCAGATGGGTGTACAGCTGAGTATGAATTAGGAAGGAAAATCTACTAAAACTCATCACGAGGCTCTGGAGGAACCATGGATTGAAAAGACAGAGATACCAGGGTCACAACAGTGGTTTCAAAGCATTGGAGAGAAATGTTTGCATTATCTCCTGTAATTCTGGGAACAAAGAGTTCTGGAGCAAACTAAAGGATTGGAGGAGGGAGAACTATTTGCCCCACAAAGGGAAAAATGTGTTTCCATTGCTTCAGTGTGGTGATTAACAGAACCACAATAGAGGAGAACATTAGAAAAATAGGCATACTGACAGTCAAGTCCTACTGTGACCTGTGTAACTCACACCTGCAGTGATCAACCCGAAGGGAAAAAAAATCACCATCCATCCTCGTGGTCCTGGGAGCTTGCAGAACACCTCAAAGAGGAGCAGAGATAAGTCATAAACTCTCTTAGCAAAAAATTAACTTGCAGAACAAATTCATTCACAAACGCTAGTGCCTGATGATCCAGGAGGGCCAAGGCTTGCAGCTAGAGCTAGTATCTCTTGAAAGACAAACTGGCACACTGACACAGTGAAGGGAAAAAAAAAAAGCCAAAGCTTTTGGGAATGCCACCCCTCCTTCATATCAGAAACTAAAGCAGAAAATTTGAGGATCTTTGCAAGAAAACCATCTTTCATAAACTGAAATGAGAACCAAGAGACATGGCTCAGCACAGATGCTACATATTTAGAGAAACGTTTTGAAAACTCTAGTTTAGGGCACAAAAAACAATTTTACAGCACCTTCTACCTTCTACAGCACCTTTTCTTTTAAAATCAATGCACTAACAGAAAAAGGTAGTTCGTCCAGGACAAAAGAGCCCAGTCGCATAAAGCCTTTGTGTTGCACTTTACAAGCCCTGCAAATCAATAGCAACTAACAGGCACAGCAATTAAAATGGATAAAATCCAGAGAGAGTGCTTCAGACTCCCCCACAGAGGAATCAACTCAAATCCTTATGCAGGAGAAAGAAGAAGAAACACCCTCAAAACAGACATTTGCTGGAATCAGCTATCAAAGATTACAAGTCCATTGATGGCAGAGCAAACAAACAAGAAACTAGCCAGCAACTTGGGGTGGGAGCTCTGGGGACAGGAATTTTTGCCAACAGCTTCCCCTTTCGAGGGAAAGTTATGAAGGAGCCCGTAACACAGCTCTGCTGCACAGAGCCCAGCTGCACACAGCTTCCTGTCCCCTCTGCTTCCACGGTGGCACCTGGGGCAGCAGGGGCACGGGTTGGGATGCTGTGTGTCTGTCTGACATGGCTGTCTGACCCATGCCACCAGGGACCATGCTGTGCCCAGCCCTGTCGTATCACTGGCATTACGCAGTACATCTAGCAGCGGGCAGCTATGGCACAAGTGACATAAAACTGTCATCATCTCGGCTTGTATTTGCATTTCCATCCCAGGAGTTTTACAGTACATCAAGTAGAGGGAGTAAATGGTGTCATTTCCCTTTTTAGAAATGCTTGAGCTTAAAGACGTGGGCTGCAGTCTCTGCTGTGCCCCGACTTGCTGCTTTCCCCTCCCTTGAGCTCGGTGCAGTGTAGCCCCTTCTCCTGGAGCTACAGCAGCACAGCGATGCACCAGCCTTCACCCCCTAAACCCACTAAATTAACTTGCACACAGGCTCACCTGATGCGGATGGTTTGCTTCCAAGCCCACAGCAAGCCCTGTCACCATCTTAGTGGGGGGAACAGCGTGGGGCATGCCTGCACTCTGCAGCCCACCAGTGCCCACTGTCAGTTCTCTCCTCGGCCATGGACAGGGCAGGAGCAGCAGCTGTGGAGCCTCAGCCCCAAAATGCACACTGAAGACACAGAGCATGCAGACATAAAGCCTTCTCCTCGACCTTTGGTCACATCCTTCCCTCTCACAGACCACATCTGCACTATGCAGTGTTGCTGACAATTTACATGGCCTCAGAGAGGGAGAAATTCACTCTCCACCTCCACCTGCCATGGGCACTGGGGAAATGTGCAGGCTGGTGAGAATGATGCTCACAAGCAGGGGGGCTGCTGGCTGGGCTCATGCTTTGCAGACGAGTGAGCCTCGCGCTGTGCCGGGTGCCTGGGTGCTGTGCCCATTGCAGTAGGGTCTATGGCATGTCACAGCTTTATGGTACAGATTGTAGGGTGTACCTGAGTGCCACAAGTACTCATGTAAGAAAACCCCTCATGAGCTGTGGTGCTGAGCAATGGATAAGAGTTGCGAATGAAAAAATCAGAACTGTAACCACTGTTCACTGAGTACAATACAAAACATGAGAAAAGACCAGCTGAAGGCTTTATTGGCATAATCCACAGCAGGGCATTTGGCCACTGTGAGAGGTCCCTATAGGTGAGTTACGGTGATCGTTCACTTCAGTCATTAAAAATAAGACTAAAGTAGCTGTATGTGGGAGCATTCCTTCCTACCTACATAGAGGAAGCAAAGCAAGGAGAAATGCTTGGTGTGTACAGTCTAAGAGATTAAACTGAATGGTGAAGCAGAAATCGGGACACCTGGAGTGTATCACCCGCTCGGTATTTAGGCTGTGTGTTACATGGGCCCCATAACTTCACTGCACCACCACCAGCATTTGAAATAATAAGGGGCAGGGCTCTGCTGGCCTTACCTCTGTGTAGCAGATTCTTGTTCAACCATTGGTTTCATATAAATTGACTAGAAGAGGTGGGATGGGGAGCAAAGTGTGGGGAGCAGAGATACTCAATATTTGTGTTAGTTGTAATACATCTGGAAGCATGTAAAGAAAAGACAGCAATGTAACGTGCTACTGTGTTGAAACATCATTAAGAATAATAGTGAGGAAATGCAGTAAAGACAGTCTTGAATATATTCTTCTAGTCATCAGTTTGTTACCAGTTTCTTCATGTTGGAGATCGTCAATGTATTTCATTACCTGAACCCACTCAGTACTGGCATGGTCTGCTGTTCAAAAGCAAACAGGTTGGAACTGACCTGGTGCTGATGCTGAGACTTGACTCGCTCCAGCTGCAGCCTGTGCTGCTCCTGCAGGCTCTCCATCTTGGTGCTGTACTCGTCCCGCAGCCGCTGCTCCAGCACCTGCAGCTCCTCCCGCTGCTGCCAGTGAAGCTTCCTCGCCTCCTCCTCAAAGCGCCTCTCCAGCTCCTCCTTCTCACTTTGTAGTCTCTTCCATCTTGCTGTGTTGAGGGCTGAGGACACAAGACCACACAGTCAGGTTCTGAGCTCCCTGGGAGCAAGCGGTGGCACCAGCTTTCTGCAGCACTGAGCACAGTGGTTCTTGCCAGCACTGGGGCTCCCATGAATCCCAGCCATGAACAGGCTCTTCTCTGTTTCCCTCCCTCTAACACCAGCATTTTTTTAAATAGAGGCACTGGCAGAGTCCTGCAAAAGCCCATGCAAAACTGGGATCTGGTTAAGCATGATAATAGTAATAAAAAGCAGGGAACTCCATGGACCTCTGTCCCCCTGCAGGGATGTCCTCTCCTGGCCAGCACTGTCCTGGATTCACAAATCAAGTCTTTGGGGCTTCTACTTTGTCTTGGATGCTAGAAATGCTATGTGAGACAATCACTTGACACAAAGCCTTTCATCTGTGACACAAGGTTTTCCTTATCTCATTCTCTCAAGCCATGGCCTTGGCCATGGCCCCACTTGCAGTGACATATCAGGGAAGCAGAAGACCCCTGGGTTTTCGGAGCATTGTGTGCACGTTATGCAGGGGGTGTGAAGAAGGACATGTATCTCATGCATCCCATTTTCCATCTGTAGAAGCTGCTCACCCCATAGGCCTGTCTCTTATACCAGCTCTGTTGAGGACCTCTTAAAACCATTAATGCACACTTGTAAACATTTTTGCATTCAAACCCCTATCTTCTGTGCTTCATGGGATCAGAGAGCATCCAGGAGAGGCAATCAGAAAGTGTGAATTTTTCACTCTTGTGAAGTAACCCAGTGACCATGTCTCTGTATTCACAAGAGTGTCTACAACTTGTTTCAAGAGGTGCAGTTCCAACAGTCTCATCACGCCAGGCATAGTCAGTCTGTTTCCCCATTTGTTTCCTCCCCAGTATCACTCCCTGGGTCCCAGGATAGTAGTGCCACAAAGTGCTCCTCAGCCTTTTACTTTGCCACTGAATGGTTGTAATCAATTTAGGCATTGAAAGTTTGATACAAGTTGGGCAAGGTCAGCCAGACTACGTTTAGAAAGCAAGTTTGCTCATTTGCAAATATTTAATGGGTAAGGAGTGATTAAAATCATCATGACCACAACATTCGGAACAACGCTAGAGAAAAAGATGTGTTTTTAATGGCACTACTAGACCTTCTTTCTGATTTAGACCCATGGCTGATTGAGAAAAAATGATGAGCTTTCAAATATACTATCTGTACCAGCCGCTCTTCCTTCCTTCGCCTTTCAAAATGCATGTGCCATGCACAGACATAGACATGTATGGATTTGTAAATCAGTGTACTGGAAGCAGCTGTCTCTCTGGGTAGACAACTTCTGAATGTTTCAAAAACATACTTATCCTATGACTGCCATGTTATGTTTGTTTAATGTTTGCAGAAAAAAAACATGTTTTCCTGTCTCCTTTTATGCAGCATCAGTCTAAGCTCTACTCTGTGCTGGTGCGGCCTCACCTCAAGTCCTGTGTGCAGTTCTGGGTGCCACAGTATAAGAAGGACATAAAACTATTGGAGAACCCCCAAAGGAGGGCTACAAATATGGCAAAGGGTCTAGAGAGCAAGACAGATGAGGAGCGGCTGAGGTTCCTTGGTTTGTTCAGACCAGAGCAGAGGAGGCTGAGGGGAGGCCTCATGGCGGCCTGCAGCTTCCTCACGAGGGGAGCGGAGGGGCAGGCGCTGATCTCTGCTCTCTGGTGACAGCAACAGGACCCGAGGGAACGGCATGGAGCTGTGACAGGGGAGGGTCAGGCTGGGTGTCAGGAAAAAGTTCTTCACTGAGAGGGTGGTCGGGCACTGGAACAGGCTCCCCAGGGCAGTGGTCATGGCACCGAGCCTGCTGGAGTTCAAGAAGCACTTAGACAATGCTCTCAGACACACGGTTTGGTTTTTGGGTGGTCCCGTGTGGAGCCAGGAGTTGGACTTGATGGTCCTTTTGGATCCAACTCAGGACATTCTATGATTAATCTCATTTTTTCGTGATAGCAACAATTTGTCTAAATTGCCTACCACTGTGACCAAGCTCATGTTAGATGTATCCACACAAGGTACTTTGGGCACCCAAGCTAACCATACCCTTCCCCACATAGCTATTTTTCATCTTGCTTTGAGCTCTGCTTCCACACTTAGTGGACAGTAATATCCAAACTTGCTCAGTGTGTCTAGACAGATATCACTGATGCGGTCCTGTTCTGATCCCGACATTTTCTGGAGCATTACAATGGACACTGTGCCCCTTTCAGGCCCCCTGCTCCTTACAGAAAGAAAGTGAGCTGAACCAGTGAGCTTAGTATCGCAGCAATGGTACATAGAAACCTTTCCGCCTGCCTCATACCTGAACTGGAACAGCTGCGATGTATATGGTCATTAGCTGAAATGTCCTGTCTCTTGGTGGTTTGGATTATAGCTGTACACCCTCTCTCTTTCTTTTGCTTTACCAGTTTTCCTTGGTGTGCAAAGCTACTACAGAGCTGGAGGACAAGGGGTAAAGCCTGCAGCTCTGGATACAGAATAATTGAAACTTACTCAGGCTTTAAATTGGAGCTGTAATGAAACCCTTCTCTCTGCAGCCTCTCTAATGAGATTACCCAGCACACAGGGAGGGCAGACAATGAAGTGGCATGTTCAAACCAAAAGAAAGTCAATCTGAAACACCTTCCAGAACCTGAAATGCCTTCCGTAACCTGAAACACAAGTGTTCACGCCTTGCAAATCAAACTCTGATGCAGGTGTAAAATGGAGGGAAGAGCAAAGCAGGGAAAGTGCGTCTGCATGGCATGTTCCCACATACCCCCAAAATGCTAATGGAGGCAGATAATAAGGCCATTTCCCAGGAAATTTGTCCTATGCTGAATATAAAACACCTTTAACCAGAAGGGGTGTTCCCTACCACAGTCCCCCAGACCTAGACCTTGTGCGTGAGGTGGTGAGGAAAGACTGAACCTTTAGACAGGAGGTGGGTCCTTGGGTCAGGGTCTGCTGTGACAGGAGGAACAGAAGGAGACACCCACGCAGCCAAACACAAGGTCTGTGACTCTCTTACCTGTCTTGGGAGCAGATAATAGTGTGGGATAGCCTGCCATGCTGGAGCCAGCTTTTAACCAGACTGAATCGCCTCCAGCAGGGAGGCCTGAACAGAAGACCCACTAATTTTGCTGGAAAACAGTGAATTTTGCTTCCAGACATTGGAATATGGATACTGTTAAACTGAGTTCCTTTTGTGGCAAAAAAAAAAAAAAAAAAAAAAAAAAAAGTTAAAAAAAANAAAAAATCACTAAGGAAAGTTACATGCTATGCAATATCAGCATGGCAGAAAAGGCATAAGACGAGTGGAATGCAACTGCAATCAGCTGCTGTTGAGAAGAGTTACAGCCTGGTTTTCTTTTTCCTTCTCTGTAGGTATTTCAATTGCTGCTTACACGCTGGAAATGAGTCTAACAGAAAATGGCATTTCCCAGGATGACAGCCGTGCTGGGTTACATGAGAGCAGCTGCCATTGCCTCCCTGCTCCCCGAGTTGCTCGTTTCCCTGCCTCATTACAGTGCACAACAGATGAGCAAAACCCATTTCAGGCCAGGCTGAGAAGGTGAGGGAAAGGGAGATGTCACTAATGGACTGATCCTCCCACACAAAACCAGCCTGAGCTGCAGCCCTGCCTCTTTGCATTCCGCAGGGTAACCCCCATGGGAACTGGGGGGCTGATGTCATGTGTACTGGGACCGTCTGCTTCTGACATGAGAAATGGGCTCTTCGTCCAAAAGTGATAGCAAACCATGCAGACTGTATTCTTACTTCTGACCCCTAGACACAGAGTCACAGACAAATCACAGAGCCCTTGCTCAGGCTACGTTCCCTCTGACCAGGAGGCACATCCAGAGGGAGCTGGTACACAGGCTTTCAAACTTGTGCAGATTCAGGCAGTACAAATTTTAAACTCGACATCTGATTGTCTTCCATTCATCCAGGCATTTATGCATCTCCATACCTCTCTCAACTCACTTCACATGTCATTTGCCTGACAGCAAAGGAACGTGTAATTCTGACATTTAATTTCCATTAGTTTGAGGGGAAACAGAAGGTGTTCAAAACCTCTTTATTCCAGGAGTCTCAGTGTTGCAGCTTAAAAGTGCTTGTATTCATAATTTATAAAGATGGGCATCCTGAGTGTAGAACAATTGCTTGTAGTGTTTTTCTAGCCTTGTTATTTCTAGCAAAATACATGAGCAAATCTTACTGTATAAAATAACAAGTCCCTCAGTGTTCATAGAGCTGTGGATGCACACATTCCTCTCTGGGCTGAGAAGGGAGAAGCACTTTTCTATCTCACTGCATGCTGGTTTCAGATGAGGTGTGTTACTTCACAGCTGTGCTAGAGGTAAAGGTGGATGGTATTATCCGAACCTAAACATCCTGCCTGGGTCCAGAAGTGTACAGGTCTCCACAGGCTGTGTTTTACACATGTGGATGTTTCAGATTCCCGAGGTAGATGTTTCAGATTCCCGAGGGCATCTCAAACAGCACTGGTCACCCATTTCTGGCCTAAGTTTCCATTGCCTAAGATGGGCTTTGACACCCAGCTCCCATGTAGACAACTAAAATTAGGTGAATAATTGCGATTACGGGGACACTCCTGCACATTAGCCTGCCAAAGCTGGACCACCCTCAGTGGGAGTTGTTCTCTCTTCATTGACTATATGGGGAACCTTGAGGGCCAGCCTACACCAGACGTCCAACTTTACACTATCTGGAGCCAGGTGAGATGGATCCTCATACACAAGCTCCATCACTGCTACTGGTTTAGCAGTGGTTTTATCTACCAAAAAAAATTTCCTTAAAAATGTACTCTGACTCTTCTGAACAGCGGATTATATCTCAAGGTTTCATTGCTTTGTATACCAGAATCCTGCAACCAGTTTCTGTTGAAGCAAAGAGACACTATGTGCTTTCAGCACTAGGCATATTCAGCCCCTAAATAATAATTCTGAATTAGAGCTATTGTCTATACAACTAAACATTGGACCAACCACCTGTATCAACCCTGAAGAGTCTAGCTTAGTTTGACTGATTCATCCAGACATTTCATCTGTGAGTCTTACACAGTGAACATACACATGAGAAATATGGAATTTCTGACCAATGCCCATGCTGTTCATCTGGACTGATTATTTTTAAATTAATGAGAGACTGCTTATCAAAGCGACTGAGACAAGTCAGAACTACAACTTGGTTGTAGTCAAAATAACCAAGTAGCTAGTTCATTCACATTTTTTGTAAATTTTTCCTTAGCATTGCTTATGATCGCTGTTGTCAAGTAAATGACAGTTTTGCTCTTTATTTGCATAAAGTTTGGCAGAACAGCTAAAATATTGTATGACATACAGATTCATTGGATGATGAGAACAGCACAGCCCTTCTATTTATGCAGGTGGGTTACACGTCTCCACTAGCACCCAGAGCTTGCACTGCTTTAGAGACAGCAAAGAACTGCACTGTCTCCACAATGAGGTAAAATCACAGATCTCTGCAAGGCCACAAAACCTCTTGCCACTGGACTTGAGAAGACACCGTCACATGTACGCAGGGTCCCCAGGATCAGATCATAGGGAATAACTGCTTTTGTGTAAACTGAGAAAAGCACTTTTATTGTTACTTTGCTTGTGCTACTTACCAACTTCATCCCTGATCTTTGCAATCTCGACTCCTAACTTGTTTATTTTCACAAGGGCATTTTCTTTCTGTTTAAGGAAGAAAAGAGAGAAAAATATATATAGTCCTGAGATTTATCCCAGATAAGCACTTTCACATGTTCATTTAATAAAGCAGATTAGATTGATTCCTCAGAGTTTTCTTGGGGTGGTGGGGTGGGTAGGGAGGATTATAATGAACTCATTCAGTTTTTAAGCTTAGGAGCTACCACTCACTGGCCACAAATACCTTTGTTCTGTATGAATACATATACACAAACTCATGTGCACATGACAACACAGAATACAATAATTACTCCTATGTGTCTAAAAAGGAATTTGCATGTCTACTACTTTTTGTTCAATCTGTGAACCATTCATGGTTGGCATACGCTACACATACAGACACCACTAATGGCCTGATGCTCATGCCTATTTCCACATTTACTTCGGATAAAGGACAAGAGCTCCTTTCCTTGACCTGTCTCAAAAGAGATCTAAATACTTAAGGTATGAAAACAGATGAGCTGGACAAAGGAAAAATACAACATATTTATGTTAACAATGCTAAGGTTTTATTACTGAAATGTGAGGACTTTGACAGTAGATATTTCATGAGTGCAGTGCAAACCGACAAAGAAAAGCCTCAGGAAAATCTATAGGAGTTTGGTTTAATGCAATAAATCCCAGCTTATTGGTACAAGTGTAAAGGCACTTGAAGTTGGAAAGTATCCTGAATCACGTTAGGAAGAAGACAAAGGAAACTATCTTGCTGGCCATGTCCCCAGTGATTAGGAAAACTAGATCAGGCTGCTATAAACGTGTCCTGGGTTAGAAAATACCAGGAATCTTTAAAGGGCGCTACAGAAAAATCACATTCAAGAGACAAGGCTGTGTAGTAGCAAATGGAATTAAAATGACTCCTAGAAAGTAAATCTTTCAGTAATAAGCAAACAAGACCAATAATAATCTAATGAAAGTGAAAAAAAAAAAAATTCAGAGCCTAATGTTTCTCTTCATTTTTCCTGTATTTAACTTTAACTCTGTTAAGAGAAATACAGAACTGTTTTTTTGGTAACACCAGGAAATTGTAATCTGGAATTTAAAGTAATCCTTTACACAGTGTCCTTTTTGGGATGAATTCTACCAGTTCCAAGGAACTCACTTTCCAGAAAATTTTGCTGTAAAACAAACGATTGGTGGAGCTGATCAGAGAGTCCCAGGTGCCTGAGGAGCACCAGGCTACGTGGGCGTCTTTCTTACTCAGATGTGAGGAGAAGCCGGACACGCAGCGCTGGGCTTCTCCAAAGAGCCAGCTCCACACACTGCTGACTAATGCACAGGGCATTGTGTGCCAGGACTGCAGAGTCTCCAGACTGCATTAGGCTCAGAATAAAATGCAGTGTTGGTCTTTTTCTCTTTTCTTTTTTTTTNAAAAAAAGCCACGAAGAAATAAAAAGATCCAGCTAAAAATAGCCTGGTATGTTAAAAATCATAGCCCCTCGCACAGACTCCTAAAACAGCAGTCTTACAGAGATAACGTTTCCCCTTTTGGAGAATATCACTGCATCTGCCCATACTGTCTGGTTAGCTCACTGATGTCATTTTAGGAAGTGTTCTTGACAGACTGCCAGGACTGGTGCCCTTGAAGGCATGTGCACAGGGATGTACTGGATACAGGACCTGCAGATGGGAAGCATCCACTCAACTTACCAGCTCTCAGAAATTAAAAACAATTTAGAGCGAGGGAGCTCTGTATAAATCATTGCCAGCACCTACAAATGAGCAGAACTCAATGGGATTTTGTTATTGTACTTACAAAAACAAAAAGTAAGTCAAAAAAAAAGACACTCTAGTGAAAAAAAAGAAGTTGTTAAAATTTTGATCCCACATACGAGATACTACAGACTCCTTTTTTACATTATCTTAGATGAGGTTTGTCCTACCCTTGAGGATGCTTGGTGGTGAGTCGTTCTCCAGAGGAGTGGAGAGTCACGATGGTGCCAGCTTAAAAATGCTGTCCCGTAACTCATCCTCACGCATGGCCACCACCCCGCTGGGACAGTGGGGCTCTTGGCTGCCTCCCGCCATGCTGGGCTGTCTCTGGGGCTATCTCAAGCAGCTGGTGTAGGCACGGCTCGGGTGCCTTCGCTGTCATGTACCTTCCCTGCCAGTACTTCTTGCCTCGCCTTTTGTTTTGGTCAGAGCTTTCTGACTGCTCTTCTGGACCTCCTACTCACATCTCCTGGGACGTCAGATGTGCGGGGGGTGCCCTTGGTGCTGAGTTTTATTGCAGTGCCGCTTTCTCAGAGGGTTCTTTTACAGGACAATGGTACATTAGTCCTTATTTTCCTCTTCTGTGAGAGAGGCAAGGTGTAGTTTCGGCTAATCATTGTATCAGCCTCATGTTCTCCTGGATACACAATGAACTTGCAAATCCCTGACATTTTGTGTTACCATAACCTGTTTTGTCAGTGTAAAGCGATAGGTTTGGACTGCACACGTTCCTGGGACCACTGTCAACACGACACTAATACGAAATGAAAAAGCCTCTCCTTGTTATCATCAATGGGACTCTGCACATAACCAGCACTCCAGTGACAGTACAGCCAGGGAACTGGGAATGCCAGTGCTTAGGAAACCAAACATTACAATAGAGCAAAACCGGATCTGATGTGAAAACAAAAAGCTATCAGGTCCAATGCAGAGATTCATGGGTGTCCACTGTCAAAACATCAAAAGAATTAGGAAATCCACAAGCACACAAGGTAAAGTCTGCCAAAACAAATATGCAAGAAACAAAATTAACAGGATATCCCATTGAATTAATCAATCTTCACTAATATTTCTCCCGACGGAGCATTTGAAAGAGAAGGCAGAGCAGGCAGGAACCTTTCTGACCCCCCACGAGTTCTGTGCCAGCAGGCTCAGCATACCTAAGGAGCTCTGAAGCCCCCCTTCACCAGGCCCCCAGTTGGAGTCGAGCCGCTCAGAGTGACTGAGGGCCGAATCCAACTTAGGTTTGAAAAGGCTCAGCTACCACTCTAGTGACACAGCTGTTTCCAGTGGGTGAAAAGGCCACAGACACTAAAAGGAGATTGTGCAAATATACACTTTTTCACTGCAGCAGTTAAATGGCAGACAAGAAAAAATTGCTGTGATCTGACTCAGGATTTTTTTTTTTTTTAAATGTGAAAGCAAGACTGGTTTTTGTGCAAAGCAAAATGTTGCTTTTATTTTTCAGGTACTTTTAATGAATGATGAAAATTATTGCTGGAAGACGTATGAGAAAGGTCTTCCATTGGCTGCATCCCAAGAAATGACACTGATACTGAAGTTGTTTTCCTAAAATAAAATCACACTCACAATGGAGATGAAGAAAAACTTATTCCTCTTAGTTCACTCTATAACACAATAGTTAAGTTTTGTGTCTGGAATACGTCCCATCTCATCAGCCGGAAAGAAAAATAGAACAGAATAGGTAGAATGATATGTTTGCTCTGTGCTTAAACTAATGCCCTGTTGAATAAAAGCCACAGTAGCAACTCTTTTTCCTATCATAAGCTTTAAAGCATACAGACCTCCCAATATTTCTCCTGTGAAAGACTCAGCAATGGACTACATTTCAGCAAATAAGACAGACACTGAAAGTGGTATTTGTGTATTCTTGATTCAGTTCAAAACTCCCTGAGGACAGACTGAGCTAGGACTTCTGTTGGTGCAACATCCAGGCAGCTCCAGGAAAACTGGCAGGTAGGCAGGGAGGACAAATTTGTCCAATTAAATCACAGTGGCCATAACTCAGTGGTGTAGTACAGAAAAATACATGCAGGATTTAGGTATAACCGCCTGTGAGGACCTGGAAAAATAATTTCGTAAAGGATGCGTGAGGATATGCAAGGTGCTGGTGCTGTCCAAACAGATTAAAAAGGAAAGTAGTGAGGAATGCCTTCAGGGAGAGGAAAGGCTCTGCTTTAGTTGCAGGGAGCTCCAGCTGACAGCTAGACATCCATGAGGAGACACCATCAGGAAGACAGGTCAAGGTTTTTCTTTGGACCAGGAATAATTGTGGGGTAGGGAGGCAGAGCTGAAGTTTGCCTTAGAGTCTCCCCTGAGAACTGCAAACTGCCTGAGATACCGATTCATTAGAAATGCTAATTAATTAAATCTCCACGTACTTTTAAACAATAGGTAAGCAATAGTAGGTCTATTTCACAAACGGCACAGATTAGGCTGGGAGGATCAGAAAATTGCTCAGACCCATGTAGGAAGTTGAATGCAGCTAGGAAGTTAACCCGGTAGCCTGGAGTTACACCCCCAGATTGACACACTTCTCCTCCCTGCTAACTAATACACTTGCAGTATTCTATATTCTAAGGTCCAAATATATGTATAGTATGTCCACAAACAGTTCCAAGTTCCCTACAATACCGCCTAAAAAATGCACTGCATACAGACGCTCTGCGGCACTTGTTATTAAAACTGCTCCTTCAGAATGGCTTTTCTGTACTCAGTGCTTTCAAAATATTAAAAAAAAAAAAGACTGATCTGCAAATGGTGCTTAGTCACTGTTGTGCTTTATTCAGAGGTCCCTGGGGGCAGGCTGTATATTATCATTGGAAAGAAAAGCATATACATCGGGAATCCTCTTTTACCAATAAATATTTCAGACAATACCTGTAGAAGCAATAACTGACTCCCATTGCAGCTGATGCTCACAATGACCCACAGCCCCCCTTCCAAAAAGGGTGCTGTCTCAATCACACTGGCCATCAGGTAATCCTCCCCTATAATTTTCTTTCATTTAAAGCTTACAGGCAGAACTGATCACCTAGATATCCCCGTGACTGTACTTTAACAAGTTTTATATTAAGCCATACCTTTTCCTTAACATGGATAACAGCGTATCTCCAGCTACAGTTAAACACGTTATTAGGTAAGTGGGAGACAATGTCAGCTTTTAGTTAGACCAAGTATAAGAATATTTTAAAAAGACAAACTCTAACAAAATATACTGCACAAGGATGTGTTTCTGCCAAGACATTTTCTATTAAGCAAATTAAATTCATATGCTCATTCTCCCCATCTTCTGTACGCACTTAAAATCCAGGCAAATGCCCAGAAAAATAGCGTGAAAAGCCGTGTGTTAGGATCGTCCTACAACTTCTCTCCCACCCATGCTGGTCTCCTGCTACCTGTAGCTATGTTCTTACCCCGGCACTGACGTTTGCTACCCGACCCATTTGGATGCCTGGGAACTTGCTTGTTTTACACTCACCCCGACGTAAGAAAACACGTAGTTTCGCCCCATTTCACTTCTAGGATGGATTTCTAACACGTCAGAAAGGAGGAACATCAGAGAGGTAAAACCTTAGGAAGCCAGAGGCTTCAAACTTTAAAACTCCGCGCAAGTTTCTTTCGTAACTTGCACTCCACGGGTTTACCAGAGACGCACGAAAAGCCTGACGAGGAACCAAGCTGTAGGCAGGACCTGCCAGCACGACAGCCCTCCTGCCGCACGAAACCCTCGGCTCCTGCCCCCAGACCGCAGGGGACGGCGCGGCAAAGCCCTGCGGCGCGTGTGGCAGCCACAGGCGACCTCGGGCTCGGCGCAGCCCCCGAGGCGAGCGTCGCCCCCTTCTCCCCGCCGCCCCGCTCCCCTCCGGCCCTCCAGGATAAAAGAGGCAACGGTACCGTCTGGTGCTCGCCCTGGGCGCAGGGAGGGCCCGCCGAGCAGCAGTGGCCCATGGCGGCAGCAGCCGCCCCGCAGCCTCAGGGCGACGCCCGGGCGACGCCAGGGTCGCGGCGGAGGCTCCGAGCCCAGCGGCTGCTCCCCGGCCGGCGGGGATGGGGCCCGGGATGCGCTGCGGTGCCCGCGGGCAGGGCCGAGGGAGGCGACGGAGAGGTTCGGCAACTTGGCCGCGCTGAAATCCGAGAGGGAGCCCGGGCTCTCGGCGAAAGGCGGGTCTTCCTCATGCCGGTCCCCGCAGTTGGCACCGCAGTCCCAGCCCTCCGCACCCGAGCCGGGCGGCCCCGNTCACTTCTTTCAGTGCCGGGGACGATCACTGCCCTCCGGACCTCTGTGAGTGCTTATGACTGCAAGAGCACACACCTCTGCAATGTGCATTGCGAGTTTTGCAATGCTCAAGGATTTTATTATTATCATTATTATTTTTTCAGAGAAATGCCTTAAAAATGTTGATATTCATGATCAGTTGCATAAGCAAGACAGAAACAGGGGAGCTGGGCAGCCCACAGCTCTGTCTTCTTGTTGGAAGGCTGCAATGCTACCATGACTCACATCGTGCCTCTCTGGATAGGCATTTTTTGCTTAATTTTACTTTCTACTGTGACTGGCGATACATGAAGTGATTTGGAAAATAGTAAGAACCAGTAGCAAGAATCTCCAGCGAAACTTTGCATTAAATCACACTTAAGTGCTCAGGTAACTTCCCGGTCTGCCTTAGCTTCTCATTCCCCGCTTGCCTTAGCTTCTCATTCCCCACTTTTCCTTGGCTTAGCTAAGGCTTTAAATGAAGTTTCAGAATACCACAGGAAAGTAAATTTAAAAAATAAATTTTAAATCTCACTCAACGTACATGCCCACCCAAGATCTAACTTTTCTTTACAGCACATGGGAATTAATTTGGCTGCCTACTGAACAGCTACAGAGTAGAGGTAAAAAGAGACTTCTGTATACAGTGAAATCATTTAATCCTCACTCTAGGAACTTCTTTTTTTTTTGCCACATGACCTAAAGTCTGTGATTTGGATCTTTTTCAGTCTAAATCCTGACTGGGAGCCATTTACCTGCCACAGCAAAATAATAGTATGTATCTGTCAAGGGGAGAGTCAAAACACCATGCTTGTCAAGTTGAATGATATTTAGGGCTATGGTAGCGGACATGAGAAGAAAAATAAAACACTGTGAAGTCCAAGGTCATAATCTTAGGCACAATTAACAGGAATTTCAAATGGAAGATGGGGACTCATCAGCTGGAAATAACAGCAAAAAAGAAGGACTGTGCTGCTTATTCAATCAGGATGACTATGAACAATGTCTGTGATACAGCTCCGAATAAAGCAAATACAAGCCTAGGCTGTAGGAAAGAGAGAAGAGGAAAGTTTAAATGTTTTATGAAAAGCCCCAGCGAGATCTCAGCTAGACCTGCATACAGTCCTGGTCACCCACGCTTTGGGGCTATCACATCTGACCTGGGAAACATATAGCCTATACCACTGTGGGGTGCCATGTCAGTACATATATCTGCTTCTGCCCAAGAAAACAATAGTAAAGTTTAAAAACGGTAGTTTTCTAAAAACACACCATGGAGATGAATGCTAGGAGAGGCAGAAGTACTTCAAGGTCAAAACATATGTACATAAGAATGAAAGGATGTGAACTTGGAAATAAAGGTATTTTAGTCACGAGAGGTTCTGAAGCAGTCTTCCCTCAGATACAGAGGAAAAGATAACTACTTTTAAGCTAAAATTTCATTATTTTATGGAAGAGATTATAGAATTCAGTTGTTCACAATGCAAAGGGACTGTATTTGATGACCTAGAATGAATTTTTCTAGTCTTATGTTCCTGCCCATGTAATAGTGCTTGTCTGTGCGTTGTCACCAATACGCTGCTACACATCCATTCATCTTGCTGATGGCCCACACTCCAAATGTGAGTGTGCCTCTGCCAAACTGCTTTGCATGGAGCTCTGTCCAGCAGATCTGGTTCACATTGCCCTTCAAGGCAGTAAGGAGAGGTCTGTGGATAAGGCAGAGACCAACAGGGCCTGGGGAAACCTGGGCTGTTAGTTAAAAGCCACCTTACGTATAAGTTGTTGCTCTGATTCCTTATCGGAAATAGAGATTGTGGCACTAAGGGACATGGTTTAGTGATGGGACTCGGTAGGTCAGGTTGATGGTAGGACTTGATGATCTGGAAGGTCTTTTCCAACCTAGATGATTCTATGATTCTATGAAAATACAGGTAAGCCCCACAAAGAGAGGTGTTCCTTGTTATCTATAGAATTAGCAACAGGGAAGTTAAAATTACCTTCGAAAACATCAAAATAGTAGCACTCAACAAGCTACTTAACAGGACATGTTTTACAAGGTACTGAGTACTCCAACATTTACTGACTTCAGTGGAAACAACAAAATGTAGTTAGCATCTCACAGGCTAAAGCTCCCGGGTAATTAAAGCCCAAGGAGGACATCTACATTTCCTTCAATGTAGATGTTCTTCTTTTCCCAGAGGAGCTGCTTAGTCTATAAACAACCTATTTTAATTGTAAAAAGGCTCCATGGGTATATATATACTTTTTTCTACACTGACAGAATCAATGCTTTCCTCTATGATGGGCATAACACAATTCCTATTTACTGTTCAAACAATTCCATTATTTTACATCTATACAAATTAAATTGGGAGAGGTAGGGTTTAATTAACTATTTTTGTACAATTTACTGAGATCCCCAAATGGAGCACATCATTCTTTTAAATTCCGTAATGGTCTTTTTATATCAGTCCATAGACTCTATTATGTAGAGGATAAACAATAAGTCACTTAATCATGGTTCAAATATTTCTGGTCCCCAATGCCCTAAAATATCATCTAAACAAAGACTTAAATCTGAAGATGATTAACTTTTTAGCCCAGTTACCAAATGAGTACTATAAAAGCATCAGTAAGGAGCCTATTTGTTTTATACCCAACAGAAAATAAACAATGGAAATCTCATGAGATAATTTATTGTTATGAATTTCCTGTCCTGGTCAGAAGTATCATAGAATGGCTTGGGTTGGAAGGGACCTTAAAGACCATCTAATTCCAACCTGACTGCCATGGGCAGGGACACCTCCCACTAGATCAGGTTGTCCATGGCCCCATCCAGCCTGGCCTTGAACACCTCCAGGGGTGGGGCACCCACAGCTTCTCTGGGCAACCCGTTCCAGTGCCTCACCACCCTCATGGTGAAGAATTTCTTCTTAACATCTAGTCTAAATCTATCCTCTTTTAGTTTAAAACCATTGCCCCTTGTCCTATTATTATCTACATGAGTAAAGAGTCCCTCTCCATCCTTTTTATAGACATGTTCTGCAGTATATATTCTGAAGAAAAAAACAGCATATTTATCAAATAAATTGATTTAATTGGCAAAATATCAGGTTGAATTCTCCAGTGAAAGCATAGCCAGCTGGATATCACATGTCCCACTCCACCAAATACTTCAAAGTATACCTTCACCGAGATGAAGGATGGATGTGAAACTCCCAGGAGGCCAAACTGGAGAGTCCAACTTCATGGTCATGAATCTGACACTCAGGAAGTGGGCTCAGATGATGGGTAGTGGCTGAGCCTGGCCCTGAAACAACACCCTGTTCACACCTCCCACTTCCTTCAAAAGAATGGGTTCCCACTCTACCATCAGACCTATCGTCTTGTGCCGATGCCCATTAAGCAGCCATGAACATAGGCAAGGGGCAGTCGGGAATCCTTTTTCCTGGGTTTAAAATAACTGAAGATTCAGAGGGCTGGCATAGCACTGCAATTCACACAAGCACATACCTAAAGTAGGATACTTAAAGGTATTGTGAAGAACTGACTGTAAACCTGCAATATGTATAGTCCCTAACTTTGCGTATGTATATGTGCCTGTACATATGTACTTATATAAATAGCACAGAACTGTATGTATAATTATAAATAAACATGCATGCATCCAGTTTTTTGCTATGATGTCTATATACATAAAGATAAAAGAGAGACTACAGATCTGTGCATATAAACATATTTTATATTTAGCTTTGTGTGTACTCTATTTTCATGCTGAGAAGCCCAACACATATGACTGAATACGTCCCCACAGTTCCCATATGTACTATACAAACGGGGCTCTCACAACATTGCCAGGACAATTTGCCAGCATCACTGAGGGAACTTCCATCACTGGAAGGACTAAACCCCAGGGCCCCCAGTCCCATCCTAGTGCCTGAGTGCAGTGGACCAGCCTCCTCCACTGCCAAAGGCCTCTCTGCCCTACACCGAGCTTTCTTCTGGCCAAACACACAGCTGAGATCAACATGGTGCTTGACAGGGACTGCTCTTTATTACAAGTCCTCACATGTGAGACAGAACATTAAATAAAGTATGTAAAAAGTCTGCAGGCAGCCTGTAATGATGTGCACCATGGGTGCAAACAGTGACACAAGCAATGAAAGTCTTAATTGCAAACATAACTTTCCAAACGTGCAGTCATGTTAGTGCAAAGCCTGTGATAAAAATCACTGCTACAATAACAGCTCCAGGCAAATAGGTACATCTTCTCAGTGCTCCTCTAATAAGCAACTTGGTTATCTTTATAATTAACATCCACTGCTTATATTATGGCAAGGGCCAGAGGCTTCAGCTAGAGGCAGACCCTTATTGTATCGGGCACTGCAATGTAAAAAGGTTCAAATAGCAACAAATTCTGTGGATATCAGAGCCCAAATTCCTTGGAAACAATGGGGGACAACACAAGCAAGGAGCAGAGTGCTGGGGAAAACAAGCAAGGATCAGAGCCTGACCCCTTTCCTCACTCTCTTGCTCTCCTTCCCTAGGTCCGTGCGGTGGCAGTGGCACTGCGGGATGCCAGTGCAACACGGCTTGGGGTGGCCCAGGGGAGGCAGCAGGATGTGCGCGACGAGAGCATGGGAGGTGGGACAGTCAGATGGCAGCAGCTGTTGGGGAAGCTGGACGTATGGAAAGTAGTAAAGCTACCAGGTGGGCAGCATGGACCTGCTGTGGGAGGGGAGAAAAATGCAGGGGCTGGAGAGGGTCATTGGGTGAAGGGACATGAGCTCAGCAGCAACGTCTGGGTGGGCTGTAGGGCTTGCATTTACTGCTGGCTGTGGCGATTCGCTCACCATCTTGGGTTTGCTGTCTGGATAATAACTCTGGTCACCAGGCACTCTGAGTTTTGGTTTTGGTGTAATTTTTACCATGGAGATATTCAGGGTACGATTTATGAAATGTCTTCTGCTTCTTCCCATCATGCAGTAGAGATGGTGAGCTGTTCCCCAAGGCACAACTCAGCTGCCGGTTCAAGTGCTCCACAAAGGGAGAACTGGGATGTGCTGAGAAACCTGAGAGTTGTACTAAACCAACAGTAATGCACAGGACCATGGGGATAGTTGCAAGGTTGTGTGCAAGGTTGGTCCTAGACTCCCTCTGGTCCAATATCTGTGTCTGACCACAGCAAGCATGCAATGTGTCAGACGTTACAAGCAACTCAAACCCACAGTAGAAAGATGGGTTTTCTTATATGCACTGTTGCTGTGCAACTGTTATGCTTATGGGTGGTTAAGTAATGCAGTGAGGCCACGATATGAAATCCAGAAAGCCAGATAATCACACCAGATTGCAACTCCACTGACTTCAGTATCTGCTTTATATTTGCATGTAGCAAGCAAGACTTTAAGGATGTGTATTGCTGTGTAGAAACAGCATTTCTTTGCTGCCTGTGCTGTGGGCAATCATTTTTTCTAAGATCAGAAACATATATAAGCAGCTTTGGATTCTTAACTATTAGGACCTCATGACTCCCTGCTTCATGGAGGTTGGCTGCCCTTCCTAGGAGAGACACAGTGCTTTCCCTGATTTCCACAGTGCCAGTCTGCAGAGATTTGGCAAGCACAGTTTTCTGTGAAGATGGAGATTCATGGAGTAAGAGAAGAGAATGAAAAACAGAGCCAGTTTTGAGAAAAAGCTCTGTTACATTTACTGTATCTGAAGGGAGATAATGGTAGTAACACAACTGTGTGTGTCACTGAGCAGGAGAATCCTTAAGTGAACTGTGTATTATCCATCTTTCATGAAGCACTGAAAATGCCTGCTGAGAAGCATACCATGAGAAATATGTCAAACAAATATTTAACTTAAGCTGAATAGAGAACAGTCTGAGGACAAGAGCTGGAAAAAACAGTACAGAGGACCTCAATAGACTTTTTTTTTTTTTTTTTTTTTTTTTCCAAGAGGATTGCCAGTTCTGGAAATAGGTTGGTAGGACATTATTAGTGGATATGGCAATAAACATAGGAAACTAGGAGGAAGTTAAAGGAGACAGTGGTTAGAAGTGAGGACCAAGAATATTGAAGACAACACTACAGGGATATGGAGAGAGATAAGGGGAGAGAAGGCTGAGGTAGGGAATCAGAGAATCACAGAATGGTTTGGGTTGGAAGGGACCTTAAAGACCATCTGGTTCCTACCCCCCTGCCATGGGCAGGGACACCTCCCACTAGACCAGGTTGCCCAAAGCCCCATCCAGCCTGGCCTTGAACACTGCCAGGGATGGGGCATCCACAGCTTCTCTGGGCAACCTGGTCCAGTGCCTCACCACCCTCTGAGCGAAGAATTTCCTCCTTATATCTAATCTAAATCTTCCCTTGTTTAGTTTAAAGCCATTACTCCTTGTTCTGTCACTCCACTCCCTGACAAAGAGTCCCTCCCCAGCTTTCCTATAAGCCCACTTTAGGTACTAGAAGGCTACAGTGAGGTTTCCCCAGAGCCTTCTCTTCTCCAGGCTGAACAATCCCAACTCTCTCAGCCTGTCTTTATAGGAGAGGTGAATACCACAAGTTGAAAAACTGCTTCCCTTGAAAAAGAAACCAAAGCATGGATTGAAAGGAAAGATGAAACAGAGGAGGAAAGAAATTCTGAAGACAGCACTGCAGGACAAAGGTCTATGCAGCAGAGAAGGGAGACAGGAAACAGGAGACCGCGGGAATGAGGAGATAAGCAGAGACATGAAGTTCAGAGAATCACAGAATCATAGAATGGCCTGCGTTGAAAAGGACCTTAAAGATCATCTAGTTTCAACCCCCCTGCTCTGGGCAGGGTTGCCAACCACTAGAGCAGGCTGCCCAGCGCCACATCCAGCCTGGCCTTGAATGCCTCCAGGGATGGGGCATCCACAACCTCTCTGGGCAACCCGTTCCAGTGCCTCACCACCCTCTGAGTGAAAAACTTCCTCCTAATATCCAACCTAAATCTCCCCTGTCTTAGTTTAAAACCATTCCCCCTTGTCCTAAAGTTCCCCCTTGTCCTAAAGTTCAGATTCAGATGACCTTGTGCATAACTGAGACACCGCAACTTCTGTGATGTCTCAACTGTAGAGGGTGACGGACAAGTCAGGCTACCAGCAACTGCCACCTCCTGGCATTCTCTGCAGTCAGTGGTGAGAGGTGATCATGACACTGACATCAGGCACCTCCAAAGGACGACGCAAGGAGAAACCTGGTGTGGCATTCAGCAGGGGCCAGAGTTTTGTCTAAGGCAGTGCCAGGCTGCGGTAAAGCTATTCCAGTAATGCATTTTGAACAGGAGGCTCAGAAGATTGTTGAGTGGCATGCTACGAATTCATGACAAAGATGGCCAGCAAGGCTGCGAGAAAGAAGATCCAGCACTGCCAATGTGATTATAGCAGCCTATTTCTTTTCACGTACTCTTTTCAGACACTGCTAGTTATATCCTGTGTGACAGGACATGCAGGTGGGCTTTCTCAGAATTTTTATATCTACAAGAGAAAAGTCAAGTACACTGTCAGAATGGCAGACAACTGGGGAGATTTAATTTATTTTTCAATAAGCCAAGCATGGACCTCAAAGCATGCAACCCAATTGCTAAAGGTATTATCACTATTGTTATTTTTCAATGTCTGCAAGAAGCATAATTTGGAAACAGTTTCACCTAGTCTTAAATTCTCTTTCAAAGCCCGGAGTGATAGTCTCGTATTTCTGTGAGTGCTTGACACCAATAAAAATGAGTGCTGCTGTCAAAGGAGGCAATTTCATCCTCTCCTCCCTTTCCTGTTCACTTCATTCGCCCTTGTTTCCTCCCCTTCCTACCTTATGGTCACACAGGTGTTTGGGCAGTGAATCAGATTGGGGTTAAAACTAAAACAAGCAAGTGGGGAGGTGGGGGAGAGACAACCCTCCTAGCGCAGGACCTGCTTCTCCAGGCCAAAAGCATTTGCAGAGCTGGCGGGGCAGCATCCCTGCTCTGCTGACATTTTCCCTGTTGGAGGTGTATCACAAATTTTCTTTGACGCAGCTCTGTTGTTAGTAATACTGTTCACCGTGTTGGTTGCACATGTAACATTATTTTTCCAAGTTGGGTCTGTTATTTTTACTCTTACCTAACTTCAGAAAATAAAATAATAATAATAATAATAAAAGAAAAAAGAAAACAAACAAACAAAACAGAAAATGAAATATAGTGATTTGGGGATTTCTGAACATATGAGCAGTCAGTCATGAATTTCAGCTAGAAGATTCAGCTAGAGCTGAAGGTCAAGCCAGATGTCTCTGGAACAGCAGTTTCCCTTGGATTTATAGTATGGTTTCACATTTTGTGTATTACTCAGTACCATGAGGTTTTAATGATCCTTGGGCAAGTTATATGGAAGGAAACATTTTAAATATAGTTTTTCAATTGTACAATTACACTATTGTATATCTGGAAGGATAGAATGTTTACTCTAGAATTTAACAAATTAACACGGACTACACACTCTGTTTCTCAAGTGCGAGCACAGCCAGCTGAGTAAATTTTTAATTCACTTCTCATATGAAAAAAATGTGAGGATCTACACAGAATTCTTTCAGAGTTTTGTTATTTCTGCTAGTGTAGCCTTACATTTATTTTCATGGCAGTAGCTTGTAAGGCCATGGATTAAAATGCACTGGAGAACAATACTTTATTACTGTGTTTTCTAGTTCTTGATGTCTGGAGTGGTGCAAAGTGAGCATTTGCTACAAATTCCCAATCAACTAGCTCTTCCTGACAAGGAATTCATTTTTCCTCATATGAAATGTCATTTATCCACCAAGATCACAAGGAACTGAAACAAATGTGTATTCTTATTGAACTCCTCACCTGCCCTCTGCCCAGGAATATACAACCCCCAGGCTAAATTCCAAACCTCTGAGTAGCTGGAAGCAGATGGCCATTTTCTTAAATTGACTTTGCAGGGAAATGTTCCCTTCTACTCCCAACAAACTGGGAATCTCCTCTTTTCTCATCCACCACTGAGTTATTCTGGCCCAAAGCTTCAAGCTGCTGCATTTTGAGGCTGAGCAGAGCAAGGTACAAGTGCTGACATCCTGAGACAGCAATGTCAGTGGCAAAAATGCCAGTGGCTTTGCATGGACCAGAGTTTCTCTTGTTGGGAAAAGAAGATTCCCCATGGTGTTCTGCTGAGAGGAACACCACATACTGATAATAATGAGAATCCAATATATCAGATGTGGGCTTGGGACTTTTTTATGCAAAGAAAACCTAACTCAGATAATTTTTAGAACTCATTTTAAAAATGCTTCTTATATGCTAATTTCTCTGTCTCCAGCGTCTGCATAGTTATAGCTGTTTTAAAGATGAAAGATGAAATCATAATAAACAGTTCTCAAATTATTACTAAAAAAAAAAAAAAACAACAACACACACAACAAACAAATCAAAACCAACAAAACCAACACAACCAACAAACCAACAACCATCTTCTGAAATTATTTCTGTTACGTGTGAGAAGTGGTTGTAGGAAACAGCATTTGAATCAGATCTCAGGGGTGAGAGAAAGGCTAGGGAATTCCAGGAGATTGCAGCTGAGACCTTTTAGAGTTCAATTCTGGAACTGGAGAGCTCGGACCCGAAGGGGAGGTGAGAGAGAGACAGGCTATGTTTTGGGTATCTGATTCAAAAGCTTAGCTACATGCTGTTGGATGGCTGTGAGGGCAGAAAGAATACCAAGTGGATATACTTTCCACCTGAAAGTATAGCTAAAATAAATGTCAAAGTCTTCGTAACACAGCAATTACCATGTGACTATGTCATGTAGACACGGTCCATCTAATCCAGGTCCTGCACCTAGCAGTGATTATTACCACAAACTTCAGAAGAAGGTGCATGAACAAGAAGCCCTGAATTAGAGAATGTGGTGAAAAGCTGTTATGCATGGAGATTTCATCTTAATATCTACCTGAAAAAAGCTTCTGACTTTAAAATAGGTGTCTCCCCTCCAGTAAACACATCTGAATATTCCAGTTGCCAACAATCCTTTGTAGAATTCAAGGATAAACAGATGATTTAATCAAATAACACAATCCTTATAATGCAGGACATTATATTTTACACAGTTACCATTCTGCAGCTGTATTTGATGAAAGCATCCCTTCTACAAAGGCATCTGGCAGTAAACTGCAAACATAAGGATGTGGAACTGCTTCTAGTTCTCTGAGTGGTTTGTTCCAATAATTGATCACCTCTATTGCCAAAACTGTGTGCCTTCCTTCACATGTTGAAGGTGCAAAGCATCTGCTTCCAGCCAGTGGTTTCTGCTAAATCTTCCTCTGCTGGAGGAAAGAGCCTTATGGTTTGCAGTAGGACCTTCTTATGAAGATTCTTCTGCACTGGATTCAAGTCATTTTGTCCTTTTTCACAAACAAAATCAATTGTGCTCTGCAGCCCCTAACAGCAAAGGATTTTTCCAGCCCTCACAGCTGCCTATTGCTCTTCTCTGTTTCCTCCTCTTTTTTTCATTGTTTCCTGAAGAAGTGTGGGCACTGATGGTAAATGTCATATTCTAGTATGAATCTCCACAGTGCTGAACATGCAGGTGATACCACGCTCTTCTGTTTGCTAGCTCTCTCCTCATTCACCCAAAGGTCTTGGCCTTTTTTCTTTACACTTTCACAGTAGGAATTCACGTTGTTTTGCTCTGACACCAGAAACCCTAATTACTCCTGGAGTTACTGCTTTCCAGCTGACACCCACGCCACAGTTCTGTGGGCGTGACCTGTATTCTGTGTTTGCATTCATTCATTAAATTCTGGTTGCATTACAATGCATTTCATTTAAATGGTACAAATCGCTCCATACTACTGCCAGGTCCAAATACCCTCTCTAAGCCAGGCTCTCCCTGCAGTTAGCCTGTCATAGGATGACAGGGATGAAGGGATAAAGTCCTGGGTTTCGTTTTGCACAGAGATGAGTCAGGATTGCACTGCAAGAGAACTCCAGGCAGAGTTGGTTTCAGCCTGGGTTTGCTTCATCACTCACCAAAAAGGAATCAGTGGGGATACGAGCATGCTGTTTTACTTGATCAAAAGAGTAGCTAGCTTGCAGTCTGTGAGTTGAATATGTGGTTATCTATCTGCTAAAATTTGTAACCACAATCCATATGGGATGCAATGGGGATATGAAATTGCACCAGCAAAATTAAAGATCAAATCAGAGCTTCACTAATAAAGAAAGTGCTCCTTTTCTGACACCGTATCTGTACAAAATGTTTCTGAGATGTGGCACACAGTCTTGAAGGGTTTAAAGGTGGGAATTGTACCCCTATCTGTATTTTCATGCCTTGTGTCGCATTGGAGCAACCTCACATCTGCAACAGGGAAATTGTCAGCAACAGGGAAAATTCCACTACATTGCTGCAAAGCCCCTGTTGTGCATCAGCTCAAACTGTGCCTGCTGATGGATCTACAGAAGAAGACTTATGATATTTACACTGTCACCTCCTGAGACTGCAGTGGTAATTTTGGAGAGACACAGAATTAAATCAGCAGAAGTTTCTAACTTAGGAATATGCAGTGGTGAGGGAACACAGTAAATAATTTCTGAAGTCTTTCTGCAAATGACATTTAAAAATACCTTTGAGGGCAGGGGAGAGAAGGCAGAACTTATAATACTTCTGAAACCTAGTAACTTCCAGTACTTCATTTTAACTAAAGATAGGTGAAATTCTGTTTTACGTGCAATAGAAGATATTCTAAGTCCATGGGAAAGAACTTCAAACATTATAAACATATGCATGGCACCTACACAAATATATGGCATATATTTAACTGTTCCATATTTATTTTAAAATTAATCACTGACATGTGTTTAGCCACTGCTTTGAGTATGTTATGTTCCTTTATAGCCTATTTACCCGACGGTGTTCAAGAAGCATTTGGACAACTCTTTTAGACAAATGGTTTAACTCTTAGGTCGACCTCAGCCCCCAGACTCCCTTCTTATTTTAGCAGTAGTATTCAATACATGCAATTACACAACATAGCCCTTGTTTATGTCTCTCCAAACAGAATTCTCTACACTATATATACCGAGGTCCCTTTGCACGGTATACTAAGCAATCAAAAAAAGGTAGAAATATAGCTTATTTTTCCCCACAGACGAATCAGAATGGGATAATAAGAACAGCTGTGCAGCCTGCTTGCCCCGGAGGAAGCCATCAGCCCAGGGATGCTGCCCAGGACATGTCCTGCTGCTCGTATCTGCAGCACGCATCGTGCTGTAGGATGCACCGCCGAGGGCATGCCCACAGCGTGGTGGGACAAACTTGTGTGGGGCATCGCTGGTCTGGGGTAAATGAACACAAGCAGTGGAAATATCCCTGTCCACAGAAGGGAAACTAGGCTCCTTGTGCTCTCTTCTACAGTTCATACTGAGGCAGGCACCAACTTGGTGCGCTCACTGAAAACTCACATCTTCCCAGAAAACACCTGAGACAGCATGTAGATGTGTGCCTGTGTGCATGCTGGTTGTGTATCTGTGTCCAGGTACACAAACGCATGTCTATTTTTCCACATAGATCCCAGAATAATAGACATATGCTAATCTCCAAGACTCAGTCACATTGACTGTCCAGTTTTAATTGGACTATGGCCTATTTAGATGCTAAGCACTTCAGGACCAGAATATCATCTTCATACCATTTGCAAAGTGTCTAACACTCTGTTGGGATAAATGTGGAATAATAAAAATATTAATGTCCTGAATTCTAATGAATCACAGAATCACAGAATCACAGAATTGTAGGGGTTGGAAGGGACCTCCAGAGATCATCGGGTCCAACCCCCCTGCCACAGCAGGTTCCCTAGAGCAGGCTGCACAGGTAGGCATCCAGACGGGTCTTGAATATCTCCAGAGAAGGAGACTCCACAACCTCCCTGGGCAGCCTGTTCCAGTGCCCCATCACCCTCACCATCACGAAGTTCTTTCACATATTGGTGCGGAACTTCCTGTGCTCCATTTTGTGGCCACTGCCCCTTGTCCTGTTTATAGAGGTCAAGTGTTAAACTAAAAGGAATGCATTAAGTCAACTGTGTGCCTTCTGTTTTTAACACACCCAGTTCAGTCCAAACAACATCTTTTTGTTCCTTGTTCTGGGTAATTCAATTAAATGTAACAAGCTAATGCTATTTAAACAGATTGTATTGTGCTGGCAAATAAGATGATAAAAACTTATTTTTCAAGTAAAGCTAGCTTGCCTTTGTGATAGACGAGAGGAGAGGAGAGGAGAGGAGAGGAGAGGA